>CM018041.1:15656715-16246352 GCA_008638375.1 Nyssa sinensis | reverse complement strand
CTCCCAAGTAACAAGTAGGCCTTGATATAGTTTGAAATCATATTATCATTAGTCTAAGAGTATTGGTGCCTCTTGTTGTGGCTCATCACCAATTTGAGGGTGAAAAAACAAAAAACTCGTGTAGGATCTGCAATGGTGGGCTATGGTTTAAAAGAGGTATCAGGGTTTAAAATGGAAATGTTTTTTAATGAGCTCTTGAAATTTCAAAAGCAAGTTACTGGAATTTCGACTCAACTCAGCTCAGCAAACATAGATCCCAATTATTTAGGGTCAGTTACATGAATCATGCCTCGCTATTCTAATTTATTTAAGACGATTCCCACAGTTAGACCACACATTATTATAAAATTTTTTAACTACCTCTACCAAAGTTAATTTTGGTTGCCCCTCCTCCTAGCATGACCTTCAATATGAACCATGTCACTATTCCTTACAAGTTACTGGATCCTCATGATAAAAAATATTTTAGGGTATGTGCCGTAAGTTTTACAGCTTAAAAAGGTAGGAGAGGATCACATCGCAGAACGTATTAGGTTAAAAAGATAGGGAGAAATGAAGGTTTTTGTAGTACATGTGGCAAGCAATTAAGTGTAAGAGAAAGAAATTGATAAAGGTGGGAAAAAAAAGGCAACAACGCTTAAAATTCCAAATGTCTCACGCTAGATCTAGAGTTGCACCACAACTTTGTGACAAACTCAGCTGCTACTTGAAATTCCTTATTTTGTTCTTTTTGAGTCAAATAATTAATATTTTGTATAGGCTGCTAGTTGTCGTCTCTTTATTGTGAGATTCTTACTTACAAGAAATTTTAAATGAAAAGTTTACTTGTCAAAATCTTAGTTGTAGCAACCTTCTATGCTGGGTAATGCTCCTGCTAGGAGGCCACAAGAAATATATATTTTGATTTGTAAAAGTAATTTCAATAAAAGTGCACCCGAGGGGGGCAAACCCCAAAAAATATACAAAGAAAGGGAGCGGCTACAAAATAAAGCCTAAGCTCTCCCAAAAAGTCTATGAATTTCTGTAAATACATGAGATATTCTTCTTTTAATAAAAAGAAAAGAGTATGCAAAAAGTATCTTTAAATCTCCAAGGAGGAAGCTCCACTCCTTCAAAAATATGTCTATTCCTCTCCTGCCAAATGGACCAAACCAAGCATATCGGGGCCATATTCCAAACAATCCACTTCTGCCCAAAACAATCCACTTATAAGCTACTGCAAATACAAGGCACAAAAGAAACTAAACAGTAGTTACTAAACTGCTACATTCCCTTGTGTAGATTACGCTAGTTAATATGCCATGTCTTTTCCACTTTTCTCGTCTGTTGATTGTACTCTATTAGTCATTTGTTCCAATGTACCGCAACAACATCTCTTCTTCATCACGATCTGTAGATCTACTCCTCCAAGTGTGCAACTCCATGTGCAGTAGTAATCTAGTTGTACTAATTGAAGTGCTCCTAGAAATTTAGCAAACTCATGAATACCTATGTGAAAGGTGACTATAACAAGCAATCCTAGTTAATGAAAATTAAATACAAAAAATACTCCCTCTGTCCCAATTTAAGAGTCTCGTATTGTCTCAAAATAAAAGTTAAGTTTGAGAAGTCAATGCATAAAATATTGTGAATTTTCTAATTCACCCTTTTTAACCAATTTGAAGTGTTGTGCTACTTGTGCAACTAGTATGCAAGAAGGTTAGTATTGTAATTTTATACTATTTACTCAAGTGTAAAAGCATTAAATGCATTGTACCCTTAAAAACTAGTTTTCCAAAAAAGAACTCTTAAAATGGGATGGAGGGAGTAACAAGAAATCTCTAAAGAAGTCTTTAGGATTCAAGGGTTAAGTCTCTATGTGCCATATATGCTCTCTGTATGTGTGCATTATATCTAACACAAGGTGAGGGAGACAATATATAGGAAACTATTAACCTTACTTAATTAGGAAACCAATAACCAATCAAAATTCATGCATAAGAAAATTCACATTTGAATGGATAGGCTACCGTTTAGATATGGTGTCCACGTTTGGGCAGTTCAAGTTCGTGTTTGGACAATTGAGGTTCTATTTTTATTTTATGTAACTTGAATTAATCCTTGTATTCGAATAAGCAAACTAAAAGGTCCACTCTACCGTTCGGATGGTAGAGAGCATGCGACCGGCAAACTGTTTCAAACAAGCCCTGTGTTAGGTACCAATAAACCAAGGGTCAAACTAATACAATCCTATGGTCTCTCTATCCTATAGTCTCTTTATCCTATAGTTAAATATTAAAAATACCAAAGGATATATGTAGAATCAAATGTAGACCTTACAAGGACCATATGTGAAAGATTAAACACTCACTCTAATAGTGAATGCAATGCATGTTGTGTGTGTTTATACCTTTCTTGGTACAGTTAATTTGAAAGTCCTCATGTAAGTGACCAAATACTTCGTTCTGTAATTTAGTTTGGCTGCTATTGTTGTCTTCAATGTTATAGTATGACTTACGTTAAGACTCAACTAGCCTACCAATTCAAGATTCATAAGGTTATGGAATGACTTGTCAACACATAATAATTAGAGGAGTTTTTTACATAACTTATGGAACAATTTTTGTTGCACAAATGACTTAATAAAATTTGATAATCTAAATTAAAACAAAATTATCAACATACAAATTAGGGAAAAGATGGAACAATACTTGACTCCATGTAAATTTGACTGGGAAAGGTTTTAACTAGGTCTCAATATTAATTGGCATGTTGTGAAATCGGGGACTTGGCCTTAGATTTGTGTCTTTACACACCTTTAAGGATGCTGCTGTTGATTTATTGCCTCGTCTGCTTTAGTTGTCTTCATCTAAGCCAGACAACCTTTTAAAGCATGGACAAGTCACGTAGTTGCTAATTCAAAGGTTTGCCTAATTATTCTCCCCAAATTTATGGGATTGGCAATGTGAATCCCTATCTACCATTTTGGCCTTGAAAAAACATTGTTTCTTTTAAACAATTGTACATATGCTCTCTATTATTCCTCAGCAGCTTTGCAATGAGCTTGTTATATGTTAACTTCTTCCTGATGCTATCAATGATCTTCAACAGAACCAAATAAATCATCTTAGTCGACACTCTGTTATTGCCTATTGTGGCCACCTTTTTAAGATTTTTCTCAAACGCAGTTTTTGTAATATTAAATTTCCAGCCTTTCTACTCTTGGCTGGCATTGTAATTAGCTACATAAGACAGAGTAGTCAGTTTCTGTGCTTAGAAGTTCTCCACTGGGTTTGTTTGGAGTGCCCATTAGAGTTGAGAGCACATTTTGCTGGAGCAATCTTGCTCTCTATTTCATCGGAAACATCCTCAATCTTTTTCACATATTGAATAAGCAAGGCTAGGTCTAGGTAATTTCTTACAAGCATTTGACTTAATACTTGAGCTTTCTCCATTTCTTTTGAATCGAAATTGAAATTAGGTTTACTTGAGCTATGTCTCTGTCTCTTTCGAATCTAACAAGAAATTAGGTATACTATGTCATCCACTTAACAGAGGACCAAGAAGCTTCCTTTACAATATCAACATCTGATTATTAAAAAGAGTCACCATTCTTGAACTGTCTTGATGATAAGATTATTGCTAGTGGTCTGATTCTTACTCTTTTTGCATTTGTGCAGGGTTGTGCTTACTACTTCCACCGAATGGGGAGCTATGGTGACTAAACTAGGTGTTCCTGCAGATTGGAAAGGTCTCTCTCTCTCTCTCTCTCTCTCTCTCTCTCTCTATATATATATATATATATATATATACACACACACACACACATATATATAAGCATTTAAGACTGATTTGTTTATTTTCTTTTCATGTGCAGAGTGGCAGATCTATTTACTGCTTTTGGGATTATTTTTGGCATCAGCTGTTGCATTTTACATATTCTTTCAGAATTCTGATTCGTTCTGGAACTTCCCGCTTGGAAGAGATCAACCTGGAAGACCAAAGTTTGAAGCTATTTTAGGAGATCCACAGTCTGATGATCAAAATATGTGGGGTCCATTAGATTTGTAAGCAGTTATAGATACAGTCATGAGATAGTTTTGGAAGTTGGAATTGTCAACTGAACAGTAAAATAAGCTCTTACTTGCTAAGGCATTTTGAAAATTGGTTAGCCTTTGACATGTAATTTATACATCTTTGATGATTTTTTTTAGATTTCACTTAATTGTTTATTTTTATTACTGAAATTACTAACCAACATGGCAACAGGAAATCAATTTTTTTTTTGGAGGAAAGAAATTTAAGAAAAAAAAAAAAGGGACATTTTTTGAGAGTTAAAATACTGCTTCTGTCGAATGCCTGAGATCTTTGGGATCAACATTCTCTCTCAACATCATTCTTATTCAAATAAACTTGTGTCAGTTACTGCTTGGATAAATTAGAGAGAGAGAGGAAAGGAAAGGCGAGGAGAGGAGAGTGTAATTTTTCTATCGTGTTAGGGAATAATAAAGTAGAGAAAATAAAAGAAAAGATTGTATATTAACTTCCTATTATATTTTATAATATAGGTGTCTATTTTATTTTTACCTCTATAATTTTAAGGATATTATTGGTATTATAAAAAATTGTCAAGAGTTTGCTTTTCTTTTTATCTCTTTCCACTTTTGGACGGATGTAAAATGGATCAAACAATGTTAGAATTCTCGTTCCCTCTTCTTCTTAATTTTAAACAAAACATGAAATAATCTTTCAATCCTTCTCCTCTCCTTCCATCCAAACGGGTTGTGATGAGTGTTTTCATTATCCATTCTTGATTATGATTCCACATATACAATATAAATAACATTTGAGTTATGTCAAAGTTATTGCAATACAATGACAAGAGACTTAAAACCACGAGATTACTAATATGATATTAAAAAGAATAAATTAGGGATTCAATTCTTAAAATAAAAGTAGGAGAGAAGTATGATCAATAATGTATTAATTATCAATTTTATAAGTGTAATATATACATGTATATATTATAAATAAGTTCATTAAGTGTTATATATTACATGTATATATTATAAATAAGTATTCATTTAACCATGCCATGTTATTTTTTTCATTATGTTTTATGTATAAAAATTTACACATATCATAACCACGTAATAGTGTACATGATAAGTTGTAATACTTATCACTTTCATCAAATTAAAAAAAAAAACTACACAAATCACAATTTGTGCTAGAAGTCTAAAAAAAAATTAAGCCACTAATAATTCAATTTAGTAAGTTAATAGTCTCTATTTTAATTCAACTCAATAAAGTCGGGTGAATAATCTCTATTTGATTAATTAAATTTTTGAGGGACTAACTTCATTCAATGGTGAATAACTACTTAGTATAATTAATAAATTTATGAAAAAAATTCCTTAATAGTTAAGATCTATGCAACGTTGAGGAGCTAACTTCATTCAATGTTGCAAATTTAAATGTTCAATGGATCATCCCTATTCCCTCCTTATTTGGTGTTGGTCCCACGGTCCCACCTATGCAACGCGATGTGCTGGAAGGAGTAAGCGAGAGACAGATCTAACAACCTCTGTATTATTTTCCGTGTAAAAAGGCTGCTCACAGACTTGAATCCGCCGCCTACACAATAATCAGATGCCTGTAATACCAGGCTAGTGTGTGCCGACAAAGCCAACATTACACTGCCATCTTCTACCATAAGAAGAGTTCAATCAAAGAAACCAAAAAACTGTTGGACCTCTTAAGAGTGCCTAGCCTAACGTTACTTCATGAGTTCCCCTACTGGAAATCAAAGAAATCACGAGACTCTTCGGGCCTCTTAAAGTGCCTAAGACACTGTTCAGAAGTTTCCATCCCTGTGAAGAAAATTACAAGTCTTTCAGGCCTCTTAAAGTCCTAAGACACCAAGGGGGATAAAAAAAAAATATTAAAAAGAAACGAAAAACAAACACCCTCCCCCCTCTGTCAGGGAACATGCCTTGTACATATGGCCTACATCAGTTTTGTAGGACTGCAAAACAAGCCAAGCAGCTTGAGTCAAACTAAAGCTGACTGTTGCTCCTTTATAACTCATCCGACAGGTTAAAACAAGCCAAGCTCAGGTTGGGTTGTAAGCTAACTTGGAAAAAGATTATCAACCTTGCGCTCGATTTCAGTATGGCATGAGAACATAGAAATAGCAATTATTGGCAGTAAACCCAAAACAAACATTGAAAAATGAACTTTTCACTGACCTGAGATTTCCAACCAATATATTTATATCATTCACAAGATATACTGTCAAAAAATTTAAAAAGTTCAAACAATAAGACTCTGTATTTCAAAAAGTCCACCTTCCATCTAGCTTGTTCAGTCTATTTTTCCGCGAGGCATCTTATTAAAGATGACTCTTGTCATGTAGATCTGACCGGACAATCAAATACTCAAAAGACAGTATCCTAAAAATACATAATGGACATAATCTCCAAACAACATTAAAAGTTGAATTAAGGGGTCCTACAATTTCATATGAAGAAATTCTCATGATAACTAGAAAGTTTCAATGTGAACCTTTGAAAGGCCTGGTCAAGCAAAACAATTCATCTCTTTCTACCACCACGTTCTCTTAAAGAAAGAGCAAGTATTTCTCCTGTTGCAACATTGTAATATGCCAGCGATAAATTGTCCTTAAGAAAGCCAGCCTTTCCACTCAATTTCTGTTTGTTTGCGGGAAGCTGGATCTCTCCTGCAATTTTCTCTTTCAAGCTGCCAATGGTTTCAGATAAAGATTGTACTGTAATCTCCAGTACTTGCCCTTTGAGGTTTCCTTCATCAACATTTGGCGCAGATACAGTAATGCGAACAGGTCCCTGCAGTAAACAACAAAAAGACAAGGTAATTTCAGACATTCGGATCAAACAATTATCTATAACAAGAAATCATATTATAATTAGCAGATAAACCATGCCAAAAAATAATCTCAAATTCTAACACAATCAGCTTTTAAACCAGACAAAAGAATAATCACACAAACAAAAGATGGAAAGAGATAAATGCAGAGTTACTCCATACTGGATGTTGAGCCAGGAATTGGTCTTCTGGAATAAGCAAAGAATCATCAAGTCTTTGCCTCTTTGGCTCTGGTTCTTCCGGAAGTGGCGGAGGAGCCTCCTCAGGTGGTGGCGGGGGAGGCATTCCTTGAGGCAAAGGAGGTGGTGGAACCATAGGCATGCCAGATTGTGGGATGGGAAGATGAGCATAAGGTCGAGGAGCTCCTCCCAAAGGCGTAAAGTGAGATCCAGGTGGCGGTGGCACAGGAACAGCAGGGGGATTCAGAGAGATAGATGGAGGCATTGGGGGTGGTCGATTTACCAAAAGATGTTGCTGTCCAGGAATTACTGGCATTTGAGGAAGTGGAGGCCGTACTGATGGCATCATTGTGACAGGTGGCCTGGGAGGAGGTGGTAGAAAGACCCCATTACTATTTGGAGCTGAATACTGGAGTGCATTTGGAGGCACACGAGGAAGATTAAGGGCCAGTCCAGGCGGTGGAGGAAGTGGCCGAACTGATGGCACACCAGGTCTGAGAGGAGGAGGAGCTGCAGGACCAGGAAGATTACTTGCATCATTGTTGGCAGCATCATTTTGATCCTCACCATTGGCATTCTGAGACATTGCCTGAGTTGCAGTGCGTCCAATGCTCCCCGTGTGACCATCCCATATGACCTGCTTAGGTTGCTCGTCTTTCTTTTTCTCAATCTCTGCTTTTACGGCATTAGAAACTTCTTCCTCCGTTGTACCAAAAATATCAGGACGGGTTCGTGCAAGTCCAACAATGTTTCTGGATATCTCATCATCCTGAGCAAGAGTAGTCTCCCGAATTTTAGCAAACATCCTCTCTTTTTGTTCCTTGTACTTGGGATCAATAAGAGAGATTCTCATGTGTTCAGACATCTCATTAATGGGAATTAGTTCGCCCGTGATTGGGGAAACAACAAATTTTGTTGGGTCTCTTTCTGCAGTTATCCTCTCCTCGGGCCTCTTCCAATTCTTCACAATTCTCATTGGCGGTTCCTGTTCCTCTGGAGTTGCTTTCATCTCATTCTTCTTTTCATCACCATTCTCTTCAAGACTAGCTGCCCTCATACCCTCTTCAACAAGCTGCACCTCTTCTTCATCCATCTCCATTTCTACCTCCTTTCCAGGCTCAACAACCTCCTCTTCCTCCATAGCTGACATCTTGCTCCTGCTTATAACCTCTTCAAGGGTCATTGGAGGTGGTAAATCCTCATCCTCATCGTCCGCAAAATCTATTGTCTCAACCACCACAAAATCATGCCAGTCAATCATAGCCATTTGCAAACGTTCCTGCTCAATCTCATCTTCAGCTTTTTGCCTTGCCTGCTCTTGTGAACGTTCCCATTCTAACCTGTGCAAGCACCGTTCAAGAACAATAGTCATATCAGCAACACTGTTTCTGAGCTTCTCAGTCAACCCCTTTGAAGGCATCAATACTTTTGAGTATGCATCCGCAAGTGACGTAAAAAACATGAACATACTGTGGGTTGGCTTCAGAAAATGGAATTGGGGGTTGTTAATCTCTCTACTTGTTAGTCCTGTCAAAAACGACTTCCCATTCCGTGCCACAAACTGGGCAGTGAGCTTAATAATATCCAATTCCTCCCCAGTAATCCCATCAGGAAGCCGGACGGTGTACTGTTCTCCCTCCGGGGGCTCAAGAATTTTATGGACAGGTCTAAACTGGGCGGAAGGGTCAGGCTTCACCATTGCCTCATTACCATCAGCAGCCGGAGCAGCAGAGCCTGATTCGGGAGCAGACGAATCTTCAGGTTGCGAAGGAGGCTGCTGCTGAGCAGAAGCTTGATTTTGTGCACGAAACTCAGAGAGGCGGTGCTGGTAGTATGCATGGTATGGATCTGAACCATTCAAGAAATTGAACTTGGCATTGCCAGCGTTATTTGCAATGATTCTTTTCTCGAACTCGGGTCCATTCTTTGCCACAAACTGTGCAGTTTTGTCAACAATGTTTCTGATGTCTGGAGGGGGATGTATAATTCCAATGGTTCTCGTGTGGGTCGCGATTGATGCAGGAGCTGAGGGGAGTTTCGTTGCATTGTCCTGATCTTCCTCGGTATCTGGTTTCTTCTCATCATTGGATTGCTCTGGCACTTGAGATAGGGGAATAGGGCCGAGATTCCCATCCAATGGCGGTGCCGGAAGGGGCAATATTGGCAAACTCCCCAGCATTTTCTCTCTCTCCAATTAACAATAGAAGCGAAATAGAAACCAACAAACTCACTCCAAGCACTTTAACTTCACCTCCTGGTACAAGAAAGTGTTACCTACATCCAGCAAGTTATTGAGGCTTCCCTCACGGGTACCGCAGTTGACATAAACATTCACAGCCTGCAAAAAAACAAGATAATTCATCCACAACCAGCTAAGTAAAAAAGGAAGTGCCACATATATATATATATATATATATATGCAGACAGGGGGCACAAAGTCAGTGTTTCGGATTTACAGGTTGCAAAACTAATGAAAATACAAATTCCTTTGTACTTTTTCCTACCTTGGCCAAATTTGAGTAAAAGCCCCAGTTGAGTTTGATGCTCTCCAGCAGCTCAAGAATAGTTTGTAACCATTATATATTTGAGTCTATGAATAGTATTTTGCAGATTTTGGTTGAAGTTTGAGTAAAAATGAATTTGATATAGGTTTGAGTCTACTGTTAGAGAAGCTTTTTTAAAAAAATTGACTCAAATTTAAATTTGAGTCTGAGTTTGGTTCACTCCTGGAGATGCCGGCATCTCCAGATGTGAACCAAACTCAAACTCAAATTCGAGTCAAAGTCTCTATAAAAAAAAAAAAAAACCCTCAAGACTCCAACCCAAATCTGCACAATACTATAGATGGTTCAAATTTACAATGGTCACAATACTAATTCGTGGGCTGCTGGAGAGCATCAAACTCAAATGAAGCTTTTAGTCAATTTTTTACTCAAATTCGAGTAAAAATTTGAATCGCGGCTGGAGATGTCCTAGCAACCAAACAGAACATTAGGGTTTCATCTAAACCATAACTTTGTCGCAGAAGTTTAAAAGAATCATAAGTAAAAAATGGAAATCCAATAGAAAAACCTGTAAAAACTCCGTCACATGATCTTCACGAATCGAAAAATTAGGGTTTTGAATTAGGGTTTTGTGCTATAGAGTGCACGAAAGTTTCCGACACCTTAAGATTAATCAAAGATGATGCATGAGCTAAAAGTAATCCACTTTTCTCTAATATTCGAAGATAAAATCTGGAACAAAATGTTCAAACAAACTCAAATTCAAACTATCTACAAATTCTGGGAAAAAATATCCTGAAAATTGTCTTACCTGTTCAAAGAAATTCAATTTTCAAGGAAAATCAGAACATGCAGCCGTAGGTAGAAAATTAGGTTTTGGAGAGAGGAAAAGAAGAGAGAAAGTTTACCCTCACTTCTCAGTGGGACGACGACGTCGGGGGTTGTAAAACGCGAGCGAAAGGAGAGCGTGCCTTGAAATAAAATTAGCATCGCAACGTGTCACGTGCCTTGCGCGTGACTATAGACTACTGTAACTGTCTATAACTGTATAAAGGGGATGGCATTTTGGAGAATATCTGAAAGGGCGATGCCTTTTATATTATAGCCAACGATATATATAAAAGGATAGAAGAATCGATTTTAAAGTCCACACGCACTTCGCAAAAGATCTGCTTTTCATCTCTCTCTACTAGATACTTCAGATTTGTTCTTCGCGTCACTTTCGATGAATTGCCTTTATCTTCATCCAAGGTCTGATTAATTTCTATCTATTGATTGATTGTTTTGTTCTATTGATTTCTTATAAATGTTGAATCTCAGTAAAACATTTGGTTTTGGTTTCAGATCCTCTGGTTTACCTGTGCAAAGCTTCAAAAGCTACACCAGACAGCCTTCATCCTATGTCAATATACCGGTAGCTCCCTCTCGTACTCTAGCAACACTTTGTTGGTGAAATTTCAAAATTCACTCTTATATAGACACACAAAACACACACATATATCACACACACATTTATCACACACACAAAACACACATATATCACACACGTATGTATATGAGTGTATATAGATGTAGTAAGATACTGGTTTTTTTTTTTTTTTAACGCAGGGCGTGATGAATACTACTGATTTGCGCCAAAGTGTTGTCTTGAAGGTAACTGTTAAATCTATGAAATTATTGTGTTAGTTTTAGTTAACCATAATTATTAGTTCCCAATTATTTTTTGTGTTTATATTTTATCGATTTATCTACCTAGATATGTAAATTGTAATTCAATAGTCTACTTTTTCTTCTGTTTAATAGACATCGTCCATAAATATCTCAGTTATTGGGATGACGTGGGATATTTTTTTTGTCTTCTACTACTGTTTAACCGTCGGCTATAACATGCTCCGTTCTTCTTTTTTTTTGGCACGCGTTCAATCAGTGTGTGCCTTATCCGTTGGAATTTATTCAAAGCACACGCAAATGCTGCTGGCAATACCATACCCCTCTATCTCGTGATTTCAACATCAATCGTGGATTGCTCAAATGCTGAAATTACAACAACGAAGCAGTACTACTGGCTGTGCTAGATTTCTTTTCTTAGATATCTTGCTTGAAATCTCTTCCAGTCAATTTGAATTTTAGCATCTTCAAAGAGATCACTGAAATTAAATTGTTAATATCTTGTCTTGCTGCTTCATCTACTCCAATTGATGAGCGGTTTCCACTGTTTTGCCTTAAGAAGAAGAGTGGTTTATTTTGATGTTTGGACAACTTCAAGTAATTTGAAACTGAATAGCAAGTCAATTCTATTCTGTAAATTGAAATTACTCAAAAGAGTTGCTTTCTGAGAATAGAAGCAACCCACCAAATTTAGTCACTTCAAACAGCTTACACATTTCGTGTAGTTTGCTACATCAGATATGTGCAAAGTTAAGAAGAAAGAAAGAATCCATGAGCAACACATTTTGTCCTCCTAAACAACAATCCTATGTTGTGGATAATCGTTACGAGTTATGACCTGTGACTAGACCAACTATGATGATTGAAGTGGTAATCTGTTTTTTATCAAAATCACTTAGCATAATCTTTTGGTAATCATGCTCTTAGACATTACTTTGAACTCTTTTATTTAGTTCATCATTTATATTTTCTTTCTTAGGCAATTTCTGGTTCTACATCCAGTACCGAGATGGACGGTGCTAAAGTAGAGGAGGAGAAATCCGAGATATATAGTAATAACATGACTGAAGCCATGGGTGCTGGTAAGTTCATTTTCACTGCAAGTTCAAGGTTAAGCATGTGAGGAAGCTTAGAAGGCATTTGGGAGAAATTAGTATGTTCCTTATATATTGGATGAAGAAATACTGATCCGGATTATGAAACTTTCAGCTAACTGTGTGAACAGTACTGAAAATCTACTCCAAGCACACAAACCTAGTCATTTAATGTGTGGGATTCCACCTAGGTCTTCCTGTATTCTCCTTGGTTGCTGATTTTTTTAGGGATAATATTTTCTGATTGTTGGTCCTATGAAGAACATATATGGATAGAAGATATAGACACACAATATGGATACCATGATAAATAAATAAAAAATCTTAACAAATAAGATACAAATATAGCAAGGATATGACAACAAATATCAATTAATATATTTTTATTTATTATATTGTATATGATAATCAATAATTTTTTGATGAATTCTAAAGGATTCTACTTTTTTAGCTCAAAATAAGTAGTTTTCATGCATGCGAAACAATTGATAATCCAAGATATGACGAAAAAAATCCACGAAGCATAATAGATCATAACAATTATGTAAAATCTATCATGAAACATTTCACTAGTTCAAAAAAAAAAAAAAAAAACGTTTACGATACATGTTTAAAACTCACCATCCAAGCATATTTCATATCCATCATTGTCCAATTATTAATATATTTAAGAAAGGCTTGCCCTGCCTAAAACAAAAAAAGGGTCCTCTCATTCTTTGACCAATAAAGGAAGTCAACATCATCAGTCTAACTAACTTTATTAAGATCATTATCATGTTCATTGCCTTTATCAGTATATATCAAAGAAACTTGCAATTTTAAGTATGTCAGTAGCATCAAGTAAATCAAGTTAGAGATTTGGTTCAATTGAGGGTTCAGTTGGCTTGATTTTTAGGAGAGGGAAAGAGAGACAGTCCAATGATATGTTTATTAAGAAGGGCCAACAAAACAACCCTTTAGATTCCCAAAATCATTGTTCTTTTGATGCAATGGCCTTATATTTTTTATCATATAACAAATAATTATATTATTTTATCATATAACAAATAATTATATTATTTATACTAGTTACCTATTTTAAAAACTTAAATATTAAATTTTCCCCAGCCATATCCTTAAAGCATCCCAAATGTATTGGCGGAGTATCCCAAACATATCCATAGTTTAAAAAATATTTTAATAATTTCTTGATATGTACAACATGTATCCGATATGTATCGAGCCGTATACGACATCCATATCCAACAGATACTACCACAACACCTAGATGGAGTATCCATGCTTCATAGGCTAGCTCTATAGCAATCATGTAGACTCACATAAACTCTGGATATTTTGGTTTAATAAGCATGTTCCTGTTAAGTTTCCTCAAACATATTACCTTCACTTGATTTATCATAATTTAATCTAACATTTTCTTATTCATATATGATAATACAGTCTTGACCTACAGGCATGAACTAGGAATGAATTACAATTTCATTCGTCCAGACTTGATTGTAGGGTCATGCCTACAGGTGATCCTCATCTCTACTTCTAAATTTATGAATATTTTTTAGACTTCCAGAATGATCTTCTAACTTGTTTTTATACTAAAAAATTACAGACTCCTGAGGATGTTGACAAGCTTCGCAATATTGGAGTGAAAACAATTTTTTGCCTGCAACAAGATCCAGATCTTGAGTATCCAAAACATGTTATCTTTATAACTATTCACTTTATTTTATGATCAGAAAAGATTTATTGCTTTTATAACTTACGATTAAATGAGAGATTCTTTCTGATATTATATATTACTGTTGAGTGTATGAGACAACTTCTAACAAGATCGTTTGACTGAATTGAGATATCTGTTTGAGTCCTTTACAAGTGTTCTCAGATATTTTGGGGTTGATATCGCAGCCATATGTGAATATGCCAATACATATGATGACATTCAACACTTGCGTGCTGAAATAAGGTTAATCACATCAGAATAACAAACTTTCATTTTTGGGTTTATTGATGTAGAAGCGTAGTTACTTTGGTAATCGTTACAGAAAAGTGAATCTAATTTTGATTTGTACACCTGAACCTGCCCCTTAGACTAGAGTAGATATTTATATCAATATGAGCACTATAAAATTGAACATCTTCTCTATGGTTTGGTGGTATAGTCTAACGGTGTTAAAGAGATCTTGTAATCTTCCTTATCAATAGCTGCTCAATCAGAATCCGAAATTACTTTATGTCAAGTCACTGAACAGTTTCTGGTCGAATGTTGTCAACTCTCTTCAGTTGAACTGCTGCATTGAAAAGATGACACAAACATATGATTCAGTTTTTGTTTACTGTAGCTAAATGTTGATTGGCTGCATTATAACTGCGAACATGCATTTTCATGCACTGCTAGTGCAGTTCTGTCACTTTATACAGCAAACTAATGTTTAGTGTAGCAGGGACTTTGACTTATTTGATTTGCGGATGCGACTTCCAGCTGCGGTGAGCAAATTACACAAGGCCGTTAATCAAAATGGTGGTGTGACTTATGTACATTGCACAGCTGGACTTGGAAGAGCTCCTGCAACTGCGGTATACATGCTACTGTCTATATCTTTTGGGCTCAAAACTTATGAATTGCAACCAGATATAATGTTATTCCCTATATCATATTTTAGAGGTATCATGGGGGGATCCTTTTCCCACTTTTTTTCTCGTTGTTATGATTGTATTAATTAATGGATTGTTTTTTGCAGCTGTGGCTGTTAGTCATAAAAAAAAAAAAAAAAAGAGAGAAAAAAAATGTTCACATTGAATGATATTCATTGATTTTGCAATGGTTTTGTGGGTTTTTCCGTATGACATTGAATGCTGATCTTTGTAACTTTGCAAAATGTTCAAATAATTTAATATGATAAAGCCTGGGTACATGAAGTATTCAATCAAGACTTCATTTTGTTCTATAGAAAATAGAACTCTCACAGCTACAACCTTTGTCCAGGTGCAACCTAGTTCATTTATGAGCCTATATTAGATGATAAATTTTTATATTCCTTGAATAAAGTGTAAACCAATGACTACAGACAGAATAGAGAGAGAAATTGAAGACTGACAAATGGCACCATTTATTTCTTTATTGAGTAGTCCAAGAAAACCCAAACTAGCAGAAGAAATGGTTCGAGTCCAGCACAATCAGATATGTCGATGTTTTCCAACCCTACACATTTGGCAATAGACATGGAAAGAAAGTAAGCTACAATCTCTGGTTATATAATCAAATGACAATATTCAATTCACTGTAAGAATATCTGCTAGAACTTCTTATGCTTATAGACAAGTGAGGAAGTTGTTATACAATGAGGTGAATAGTCCTTCTAAATCCGTCATGCACACGAGTATGGTAGAGAAAAATAGAAGAAAGGAAAGTATTACTGCTAATTTCTAAGAGCGAAACCTATTCTGATCTTGCGAAAATAAAATTATTAGATCTCATGATGGAGTTCTTGTAACATTATCTGATTAATTTACCTCTCATCAATAATGTTCTGATGGTTTGTTATGAATTCCAGCTTGCATACATGTTCTGGGTTCAAGGCTATAAGCTTGGCGAAGCCCACGATTTGCTACTGGTAATTCTTTATCCTTTTTATTCATGATAACATCTTATAGAACTTACATTTCTTACTTTTTGTTGAACAATAATGCTGCATACATGTATGATACAGAAGTTTGTTGGAATTTAACAACATTAAATGATGTTCATTTAAGTTTTTTTTGGAGCAGTGTGATATTCATTTAATTATTATATAAAATATTTGAAACTGTGGCAAGAAATTTCATAACCAAATTCTTGAAACTGATGAATTTCCATTAACTAGTATTATTATTTTCTATGGCCTGGACTATGACAAAACTTACGGGTTCGCAAGAAAGAGGGGCCAAGTGTACAAATATCTGTGCTCCATGATTTTCCTTTTCTTTGCAGAGCAAGCGCCCATGCTTTCCGAAACTGGATGCTATAAAAAGTGCAACTGCTGATATTGTGAGTCATTTTCCCCCCTTGTCTTATTAGTATATACTAGTTACTTTAATTATTGTATTCTTTCATGTGTCTATACACTTCAATTCATCAATTTACTGTTTGATCAGCTTCCTTATTATGGCTATTTAAGTTTTTGAATATGAATAGTACCTTGATATAATAACTCTACGGTAATGCTACCTAAGTACATGTATGTCCTTTTCGTTGTAAATTATGTTTACACAGATGTTTTATATAAATCCTGAAATCTGTTACCTTAGTATGTCAGTTCAGACTTATTTACAACCTGTGTTAACAGATAATTCATCTGTCTCTCCTGAAAAAGGATTAACGCTCAAGTGATATATACAAGAAAAACATCTATTTAGTGTCTAGATTGGGGTTGATCCCAAATTCATTCTTTAAGAATTCATTTTACTTGATTTTCCTCCTGCCTTAGCTCCCCTAATTTATACATCTCAGTTCTTGGTTAATTACCTTTTTTTATGGGTTTTCCAATGACCAAACTTTCCACATGGGATGATTGGGCCTACGAGAGAAATGAACTTTACATACTGATATTGCATACCAAAGGGAAGGCCTAATTGCACCACTCCTTACCTTCCACCAACCACCCCCATCCTCTTTGCTTTGCTAGCATCCTTTGATAAGCAAGTTGAATGAGCCTTCAAAAAGAGGAGCCCATTTGAGAAACTTTTGGTGGCCAGCATGCATCAGAGCCCCAAACAAGCCTTTTGAACTTGTGTGGCCCCAGGTGACACCTATTGTAGTGTAGCACTTGGGTTCAACCTTCTCCTTGCCGAGTGTCGCTTCTGATCGCTAGTCTCTAGTTTATTACCTTCTACTAACGACTTTCTCCTGCTGCTTGTTTCACTTGTTTCGTTGAGCTTGATTTCTTTCTTAATCTTCCTCTCCCGATGGTCGAGCCAGTTTCACTTCCTTCCTTTAAAGAAACTAAAAAAAGAAGAAGATGTTTTTTATTTAAGTCATAAAATTTTATAAAAAATTCATCAAGGAGGTGCACCCATATATAACCAATACTATTACAACCATAAGATCATAGATTTCAAAGAAGACGCGATATTATCTGTAGACGAGTTTGAGCCCCTTTTAAAATCAGTTTTAAGAATCTTGAGCTTTGTGGCCAACACGAAACTTGGGGTCCATCAACCATATACCCCTTCCACCACTCCTTGAGTCTCTGCACAAAGCGTGCCTCTTTAAGTAACATGTTCTCAAATCTGAAAGGAACTTTGTCGCTTCTAATCCCCTCACTGTCAAGCACAAGTCACATGTGATTCTAAGCTAGCCATGGAAGGAATGATTGGGGGGAAGTGCTCCCAAATCCAGATTTAAGGACAATTTTTTTGAAGTTGTTTGACTTTTGGGTCAAAGATGCCTACCCTATGCATATAGTTTCTTTTGTAAATTTTATGGTTTTTAATGTGTGGTTACATATTATTCTCTGCCTAAATGTATTGACTGGAGATGAAAATATTGAAAACATGCATATCTTGAAGTTTTGTGAATTTTCCTTTGCCTTTGTTGGAAAGAGTTCATGTTTCTTGCTACTTTTAGTGGTTAAAAGAAATAGATTTTATGGGCTTATCAAATCTCAAATATCATTTTTTAATAAAATATTTATGGAAAATGTTCTATTAATAGTGGAGATCATCTTCTTAAGTGGTGAAGGAGTTGGGAAATCTCATTTTCTCCATTAACTGTAGGGGAATGGAGACATTGGGATGGGAGGGAGGTATGAGTCAAGGAAGAAGGTGAGGGAGTGCCTGAAGTTGAGGATGTATGGCACAGTGAATCGAGTAATGTTGATGGGCTTCTTACTTCTTAGTTGAGGATGTTAGGGGTGACCCGTTGGCCGTGATCCATTTGTTGTATGCAGATGATACAGTGGCGTTATGTGATGTTGAGTATGTTTAGTCGAGGTTCTTGAGGTGCATTCTTATCTGTTTCTAGCTGATCTTGGAGCTCAAGATCAACATGGGCAAAAGTGAGATGTTCGCAATTGGAGAGGCAGTGGTGGCAGTTTAGCATCCATCCTAGGATTTAAGGTAGGGTATTCCTGCTATCTTACTCGGGTCTCCCCCTTGGAGCTTCAGCTAGATCCTCGAGGGTGTGGGATGCAGAATTGAGAGATTTGGGAGGAGATTAGTAGACTGGAAGAAATAGTACCTGTCTAAACGGGGAGGGTCACCCTTCCGAATAGCACTTTGTCTAGCCTTCCCACATATATTTTATGTTGTTATTCCCAATTCCAAAGGAAGTGTTTAACAGATTGGATATACTCCAAAGAGACTTCTTGTGGGATGGTATTGGGGATGAATTTAAGCATCTCCTGGTGGATTGAAAAAAAAGGATGTGTTGCCCTTATGAGAGGTTTTGGGCATTAGGGAGCTAAGGCGTTTCAGCAAGGCCCTATTGAAGAAGTGGCTTTGGAAATACAAAACAAAGAGGAAGAGTCTTTGGAGAACGGTGGTGGAGTATGGGATTGATGCAGAAGGCCAATTCTGTAGGGAGGTCATCTTTCTTTATGAAGTTAATGTTTAGAGGAGCATTATTAGAGGTGGGATGAGTTCTCTAAGCACATCAAGTGGAGGGTGGAAGATTGGAGTGGGACTTGGTTTTGGCTGGATCATTGGTGTGATGTGGGTTCACTTTAGACAATTATACACAATTGTTGTAAATCGATGGGCAAAAATTGCAAAATGTTTCTGAAGGATATGGAGAGGTGGTGTGGGATGTAAGCTTCATCAAACAACTGCAAGGACAGGAGGTGGAGGAAGTTATGAAGTTTTATGACATACTGTACAGACTAGTTATTCTGGAAAGGGGGAGGAGTGGACTGGTCCAGAGAGGCATGTTCGAGGTAAAATCATATTATAAGGTTCTAAAAGAGGAGGGTTCGAGTCTCAAAAACAGCCTATCCTCTTGCATAGGTAAGATTGTGTACACCTTAGCCTCTCCAGACCCTACATTGGCTGGAGCCTTGTGCATTACGACTGCCCTAAAAGAGGAGGGTAGGCAATATTTCCTGTGGAAGGCTATCCAGAGATCAAAAGCCCCTTTGAAGGTGGAATTTTTTTAAATGGATCGTTACTTTGAAGAAGAGTCTGACTTTAGACAACTTGCGGAGAAGACCCCAAACCATTGTGAATTGATGTTCTCTTTGCAAAGATAACAAAAAAACGGTTGATAAACTTTTGGTTTATTGTCTAATCACATAGGCAGGGCAGGTGAGTTTGAAAATAGCTTTAATGCTTCCTTTTATCGCCTTAATTTTGAAAAAGGAGGGAGAGAAAATCTGATGGATCTCAAATTTATTAACTTACTGGTCAGTGTGTACAAGATTTTGGCAGGAGGAAAAACACTTTGAGATGGAATTTTACCAGGAATGGTCAACGTCAAATCATCTTATTGAGCCATATGTGATAGGGAGAGTATTGGCTTTCCTTGGAAAGTCAAGGTGCCCTCTAAGAGCTCTCTTTTCTATGGTCAGCTGCCTTGGAGGTGATTTTTGTTAAGCAATCAATTATTCCAAAAGCTTAAGCTATTAGGGAATGGGCCAACAATATATATCAAGCTCTCAACACCCCTTCTCATGTGTGACTCTGGACTCGCACGTATAGAGACAAAGAAACCATAGACAAATGCGAAGTAAAAAAGAATGCATATACAAACGGGAAATAAATGCAAATGGGGAGACTTGAACCCAAGACTTCCCATAACCAAGGTTTTGATACCATACTCAGCAACCAATTGTTCCAAAAGCTTAAGTTGTTAGAGAATGGGTCAACAATGTATATCAAGCTCTCAACAATTTTGACATTCGATAATCTATGCTGGAGAGGTTAAATGCTTCCAAACTGATGTTGCATGCGTAGGAAGGTGGAGGAGACCACTAATCCATATTCTCATAGACTGACATGGCCCAAGCTGTGGAGCATGATGCTTGGGATTTGTTGAGTTTTGCCATGATGGTTGGTTGAGGAGTTGCTTGCTTATTGGCTAGGGGGAAGTTCCAAGTAGACTTAGGTGAACATTGGCAGACTGCTTCTCTGTCTCATGTGGTGTCTCTGGTCAGAAATGATTCTTACACTTCTGAATTTTTCAAATATTCCTAGATTCAACGCACTTTTCTGTAGATTTTCTAGGGGATTGACTTTTACAGATGGAGAAATATTTAAATTGGAGTTCTTATTTAGTGAAAAGTTCAGTTTATGATGTCTAGATACTATTTTGTTGAACACGTGTTCTTTGGATACGAGTTAATTCTTACAGAAACGTATTCCACCTCTCAATTTTCAGTAATGGCATGGCTTTTTACTTCCTTTTTTTTTTCTCTTTTCCTAATATGTAGGGATGGCAATTTAACCTGCAAAATGCTGCTTTGCTTCTAGTCTTCTGGGTGTAAGTTACTGATAGTAGTGTTTCTTTATTGTGGAATATGGGGCAATACCTTGCTGTTTTTCCATGTTTTTATCTTGGTGTAATCATGACTAAATATTATCTTCTTTTGGAGGGGAAAAAAAGCCGCTATATTAGAATAACATCATTTACCTTTCAGAAAAAGTGCTACATGAATTTGTTTCCTGTTTATCAGTCATGATATTCCTCATATTGACATTTGGAGGAATTGTTTATATTGTTGGACTTGAATGAAAATAAAGAACGGAGGGTGAATAATAGAGAATTGTATGGATCCAAAGGTCTAGGTTATTATGTGTGACCGAAATTTACTACTTTTCTTGCATATATGGAAAACTGCCTTCAAGTGGGTGGCAGAAACTTTTCTTTTTCTTCTTTTTATTTATTTATTTTCGGATAAGTGAACTGAAACATAGTACGACAGAAATATATATTTCTGTCTGCACTAATTACGATGTGTGTATGTGTGTATATATATATATATATATATATATATATATATATAAGACTAAAGCATTGCTTGTGTAGCTTTTCTGTTTGCTGTTGCTCTCCTGTTTTTACCTTTCTCAAGTTCTATTTAGATAATTCACGCTTGTTTGGGGTGTTGTACCGTTTTTAGCTTTTCCATTTGCTGTTGCTCTCCTGTTTGTTCTTATCTTTCTTTTTCCTTTTTTCAGTTTAAGATTCAAGAAGTTTTAAGATCATTAGACTTGAATTAAATATTTTTGTTTAAAGCTTACAGGCCTAAAAAAGAAGCTTGTCACTTTGACATGGAAAGGTGACAATTGTTCCACAGTGGAAATATCTGGACTTGATATTGGATGGGGTCAGGTACTGTTTGAATTTTAAAAATAATTTTTCATTTTTCATTTAATGCACAAGTTGTTTCCTCTTTTGCATATGCTAAATAATGTGTGAAGATTTTGATTTTTAACCTATAAGTTATAAGTTACTCAAATTTAAATGTCACTGTTTATTAACCACAATTTGATACTAGTTTTGTAATTTGAGATGCATAAATGGTATTGTAATTTTTTTATGTGTATAAAATAACTTATATAATGTAAGTGAGAAATTTAGGAAGAATCTTCCCAATGTTTGCCAGAAGAATCTTTTAATCACTTCATATCCTGATTAATATTTGTTTATGTGAAGAATTTCCTGTTTCGCATTATGTCTTATACATGGTATTGTAAATTCAACATGAATATGAATAATGAAGATTAGGAATCTTGAGTTCTAAACAATGGTGGTGGTCCTCAAGATGAATCTCATCTTTGGGTTTTTATATCTTGCCAATCAATATCTTGATTATAGCTCTGAAGCTTTCGGCATGTTCAGATTCCTTCACTTTTTGACATTCATTTTTCATATCCAATTTTTCCCTGCACCGCTTCTCCTATCAAAAATATATTTTGAAAACATTTTTGTGTTAACAATAGCTATACTGTCTCCCTGCTCCATACTTTGGGATACCTTGTATTGAAGTTCCCTGATGATTCTGAATGCCATGGTTGAGATTTCCTGAATTTCTGCATCTTCAGAGGAATTAAGAAATACCAAGACGAGGTCCTAGCCTTGTTCAAGTTTATTACTACTGTTTGCATTGTTGGCCAATGCAAATTTGGCTCCACCACTACAATACTGGAGCCCAACAAACTGAGGGAAAAAAATTTAAAATCATAGACTGTAAGACAGTAAAACTACTATGTTAAACATGAATTTGGTAAACCGTCAAGCGGCATTTTGTAAAAAGTTGAACTGCTGACTATCAGCATGATATAGTTTTGTTCAATTACCATAAGTGCAATACATCTCTCTATTCATCACCTTCGTTGATTCTTCTGTTGACATTTTTTTCTTCTCAGCTGCCGGACTTGTTATCCTTTATACAAAGTTATATTGAATTGTTTGTTTTGGCCTTGACTTTTACACATTTGTAGAAATTGAAACGAAAAAAAAATGCATAGAGTTCTGCATAATTATTAAAATTTTCTATTTTAAAATCATCAGAACTCTCAGGAAATATTATATGATACTTCATTGTTGACTGTTCTTGCTATTTTTCTTGTGAAATGTTTCAGAGGATGCCTTTGAAATTTGATGGGGAACAAGGATTGTGGATTCTTGAGAGGGAATTGCCAGTAAGTGTAAATTATTTGTCTAAAACTACCTATGACTGCTCTAGTTTTTTGTCCTAAGAAGGTGAAAATAGTCAAGTCCTCACTTTCTACAACTAATCTATGAATTTTCTTTCTTTAAACTTCCCACTCTTAAGTCTTAACTATTTACTTGTTCACTGTTTGTTATAACCCGACCTACTTTTAATGTGTAATAATCATCTTTAGGGATAATTACACCGACCTCCCCTGAGTTACCTAATAATTACAAAGAGCTCCCATGTGTTCTCTGAAATTACACTGATTGCAAAAGATGGAAAATCGGCCAACTTCCCCTCGATTATATTGACAACTAATAATATTTAGATTCCCCCCTCGGCACAAAATCTGTCATTGACGGTGTTAGGGTTTCAACTAAATTTTTTTATATGACTAAAATACCCTTGTATATTAGACTGACCTCCCCTAGCTTTTCAGAGATTATAGGTCAGTGCAATTATCCTTGAAGATAAAATAATAAATTCATGTTTTCCATTAACATCTGTCTCTCGACAATTCTAACAGGCGAAGTCAGTGTAATAGCATAAATCACAGGGGAAGGTCAATTTAATTATCCCTAATCTTTACTTCTTATATTAAGGTATATGGAAATGATTAGATGATCTGAAATTATGTCAGGGAAAGAATTTAGAATAGTTGTATTACAAATCAGTTTTGCATTCTTTGCGGACAAATTTATTTTTTGCAATCTCAATGAGTTTTTGTTTTTATTTTTATTTATTTTTTAATCAGACATGATTTTTGTAGGACCATAATTTGTACATTATATTGAAAAGACTGCCATGATTTATGGTTTTCAACCACAGGGGGAAACACGTCACCCAGTTTTTT
The DNA here is from genome assembly GCA_008638375.1 of Nyssa sinensis. NCBI lineage: Eukaryota > Viridiplantae > Streptophyta > Magnoliopsida > Cornales > Nyssaceae > Nyssa > Nyssa sinensis. The sequence goes on along the minus strand of CM018041.1, from coordinate 16,222,547 downwards.
TTCTGAAGCAATGGAGTAGGTTCCTGTGTAATGCAGTATATAATTTCCTTCTAATCACTAACAGATTATTTTCTTTTTTATCAATAAAGAGGGCTTACTTTATTTTTGGGTCCAAATATAAACATGGTAACTTGGAGTGTTTTTAATCTATATTTTGGAGATGGTGCAATCTCATTCATGCTTTGACAAGGGTCTTTGGAGATCAAATTACTGACTCTTGTTTTTAACAGGAAGGACACTATGAGTACAAGTATGTTGTGGATGGAGAATGGTTGTGCAATAAATATGAGCTCATGACTCCTTCCAACAAAGACGGTCATGTCAACAACTATATTCAAGTAAGGTTCAAATATCTCACTGGTTACTGGTGCCGGGTTACAGGACTAGTTTTTTAGGCTGTGTTTGCCATGGCTTACATCCTACAAGAATGCCTTGTGCTCTCTCTCTCTCTCTCTTGATCATAAATATAAGGGAGTGATTTGATAATCTAAATTGAAGGAATAAATGATTAGTAAGGGAGTATTTGGAATCTTGAAAATATTTATTGAATTTCTAAGTTGAGCGTACATTAAACATTTGGAAACTTTGATTTTATACCCCTCTCCCCCGTCTTGACCATTGCCTCGAGCAATATTGTCTTTGGCTAAAGAGACCTTTCCCAAATGCTCATTTTGCCATAATACAAGATGTCCCTATTCTTCCCACAAAAAGGCTTTTGGTGCCTCGGTGTCTTTTAGGCTATTTCGGTTTACAAATTTGTGAGGGGACAGGAAAAGAAAGGAAGATAAAATAAAATTATCATATTCTCTCCTACTTGAATAAAATTATAAATTTGAAACTTCTCAAAGATTGTTGGGAATGAGGAAAAAGAACAGGGAAATGATGTGCGACATTAAAAATTGGTCCTTTATTTTCCTTCATATATCATTTTTCATCCTTATTTTCCATGGCAATCATATAAGAGAGAATGATTTCCTTTACCCGGCCTTTTTCGTTTCCCTCACTAATAATCAGTGAAACAAATGGAGACGGAGGTTTCCCATGCCTTTTTGGTAAACTGCCTCTGTAATCCGTTTTATATTTTGGTTATCAAAACATTGCCTATAATGTCCATTTCTGCACAGGTTTTGGACAATGATCCAGATAGCTTTAATGCCACACTGAGGAAGAGATTGACGGGTGATGAACCTATTCTTACGAAGAATGAACGACTGAAAATAAGGGAGACTCTTGGAGCTCATTCAGATGATGACTGAATTATAAATGTAGTTTCTAGTTTCTTGCATGTAAAATTGTAATGTACGGATGGTTTCAATAAACACTTGTATCATGGTAATAAAATAATTGTGTACAAGATATGATCCAAGAAAAAATATTATAACCTCAAAAGTCTGCAGTACATGACACTAACTATTATGTTTTTAAGTAAAAATTGCTCGTAATATAAAATCCCTGGTCAGTCTTGCATTTTACTCTCCCTTTGCCTCCTCTCCACATTCTCTCTGAATCTGATACAGCTACAACTTGGGTGGTTCCAAGTCAAAACACATTCAATGTCGTTGCATAATTGTCAAGTGGATTGAAACGAATGGTCTATATCAGCATCAAATTACTGAAAATGATTGAGCCAAAATTAAAGATCATAAATCATAATCCAAGAACATTATTTCATCAGCAGCAAACCCAATTCCATAGTTAGAAAACCATAATCCCTAAGTTATGAAATTGCTTAGACATGTCGGAAATCCAAATTGAGAAAAAAAGAAGAAAGAAGCTAATTGTAATTTACTGAACAAAAAAGACTACTTGCTATATTTTGCATCAAAAAATGCAAACATAAACTTCAAACCATGATGTCAGAATATGCATGCTAACACTACAAAACTATCACAATAAAAATATAGGAATATAAATTGAAATAGAGCCCAATTGTCATAAAAAAAGATTTCAAATATTTTAGAGTTAATTGCACGTTTAAGTTGTTCCGATTTTAAATAAGATTGTTGATTATCAATTGCAACAGTTCAGTCTTTTAATTTTTAATTTCATTTCAATCAAGGTAAAATGCAAACAGTCATTAACGACCATCTCAAATTTTTTACAGTAACTGTTTATGCATTAAAATTATAGAACCTTATTTGAATCCCGTATAAAATTATTGGACATTATTTGAAATTGTATATAATTACATGGTACTATTTTGAAACTCTTATAAAATTACATGGAACTAAAATGTAATCAATTTAGAACGCTTATTTACACTTAGCCTCAATTGAAATAAAATTAAAAATTAAAGAAATACAATTGATAATTAAGAGTTATTTAAAATTAAGACAAAATTTTGAGATATTAAAGTATAATTAATTCAATATTTTATTATATGAGCTACCATTCCCAGCAAATGAGGACTAACAAAAGAAGAGTTATGTGAAACTGCCGCATGTGCCACTCATTTTTTATAATTCAAATTGCAAATTACAAATGTCTCTTCATTTCACGCAAGTCCAGAAACAAGGATCAATACAAACAAAGCAGCTTGCATCCATTTGATTCCTGCAATATATATATATATATATATATATATATATATATGTTGGTGCTCTATTCGCTCATTAATTGTAAAGTTAAACCGTGTAATGATTTATGAAAACAATTAAATTCGTCCAAGATTACCAAATGAACAAATATAATGCTTATTTTTCATTCTCGTTTCATGCCGTTTCGAGTGCTTGATATTGTTTTGCTCTCCTTAATATGTTCCATAGGAATCCAAGGAGGCCTCGGGATGGAATGCATTGACGTAGCTGAAGCTTGTGAAGAAATAGGATACCGCCTATTTCTTGGAGAATCGTTCGAATCTACAAACAAAAGTAACACACCCGAATACACGAGCTCAGAGAATAAGATCTCAAAAAAAAAAAATCTTTATTGAATGAAAGTTAACCTTACAATGAAAAGAAAGAGCCTTTATAGAGGCGGTAAAACCTAATTCGTCTAGGACTAGAACTTCTAATTCGATTATAACTATAACTTTAGAAAAGAATTAATTAAGATAAGAAAAAATACCAAAAATTTCAAAAATAGAAATATTCTAATTAAAATAACAAATTAAAAATTTTAAACTTAAGCAGCAATCTGACAAAAGAACAGCTCTAAACGTCAACGGTAGCTCTAGAAAATTAAGTAGCACATTTATTACCAAAAGTAGTAAAAACGCGCTTTTAAAGGCCAACACGAAGGAATTTGCCCAAAAAAGGGCATACATCATGGCAAAGTCATGTGTATTGATCAGTACATCGTTTCCAAGCCACTTACCGAATTTTACGCAATTCCAACCATTCTGACATTGCACGCAATTTTGTGTTAAAAATTGAATTCTTCTACAACCTGTTCTACATCATGCATCCACACCTGGAGCACTATGGGAATGCTTATGACTTTATCTAGATATCATAAAGCCTTTCCTAGCCACGACTGAGCCAATTTTCTTTGTCCGACAAATATTTTTTTTCAATTGTGTATTGTTTTTTGTCTAATTTTTTTTGTTTATTAATGTTGGAGTATTACCACTTTCTTAAAAAACAATGCTTATTTGATGTATTGTTAAAAACTTGTGTAATTTTTTTTGTTTAAGCCTCTGTCCAAGAAACATTTTCTGTTGAAAAAATATGAATATTTTAGATAAAATTTCTTATGTAATATAGATATTGTTTAATAGATCTCGATTTTTATAATCTAAATATATCATTATTATAAAAAAAAAACAGGTTTATATATTATAAGTTATTTAATTTTAAAGTTTTAAAAACCAAAAATGATGACATGGCATGTGTTGGTGCACAAGAAGGGGGCCAATATGTTTTTACCATGTTTTTTTTGTTGGAGGGGCATTTTTGACAACAAAATACTTAGGGACTTTTTTGGTTAAAAATTATGTCACAACACCCAACCTGAATTATATGTGACCAAGTTACTTAGCAGAAAGTTAAATCCTTCAACATGTTCAACTTAACATAAAATTAAAGCATACAACATTTTGAACTTTGATCTTCTCAGTTTCCATCTCCTCAACTGATGAGGTTTCTATCTCTGTGTGAGCATTATATCTAGGCAATTTAAATCCATCAAAGAAAGATTTGATCCGTTCTGACGGGGTTAAATTGCTTGTAAATGATCCTTAGGCAATGTCTTCAAAATCCCATGCATTTGAAAAATTTTGGTGCTTGTCTTTGGTATTCAGAGCTTCATACTATCAACATGCTTCCTATGCATAGGATGACTACTTAGTCTAATTAATTTAGTTTCATTAGGAAGGACTTCTTCATCCCATTTGTAGCACCACACTCCATGATTTCTTCATACTAGTTAGTTGCTTTTTGTGTGTTCTCACTATTACCTATTTCACTACAATTCATATATTCAAACTTCACTTTCTTTTATTGATTTAGATATTCTTTAGATACAACACCCATATATTTATACTAACCACTTCACTCTTGTTCCATATAGACCTAATCTATACTCTTTTTTCATGGTAACATTAAAGTTTTAGTTGGCCTTTTAAATACATTTAGACCATTGAAATTCTTGAAAAGCCGAAAAAATGCTTTGATATTAGTGGTGGATTCATGGGTTAAATGATGATTTATTGTATATTGATACCATTAGTTGGTACTGTTTAAATACAATTAAATGCCATAATTTAAGTGCAACTAAGTACCATATTAATTGACGATTGAAGACAGTTGAAATTTCCTATACAATTTCATTCGAATTATATGTGGGTAACATTTAATGCAAATTACTACCCTTTAAATATAAGATTGGTACTATTTAGTGTATGTATTATTTTAATAAAAGTAATGATATCCTTATCAAATTTTATCGGATTTTTTTATCTACTCACATGTCTATTTGAGTACTAGTCAATTAAAACTCTCAATATATGCAGGTATTAGTTAATTAAACTTTTTAGTGCTTAGTCAATTAAGTTTTTTAAACTCATCTGACATGACTAATACTAAGAGGTTGAATTCACTAGTACCAATAAACTGAATTCACTAGCACCTAAATAGCCACGTCAACAGACAAATTCTTTTAGTAAAATATTAAGTTAATGATAGTATTACTCTTTTAATAATATAATCGGTAAAAGAGAAATGGTAACTAATTGATACACACTACCTAGGTATATGCAAAATTACTTACTAACTTTTTGGTCAAAAAAATAAATTATTCATAAATTATTATTATTTTTAAACAACTTTTACACATGACTGTAGTTGATTGATTAAATAAGTAGAATTTTTTACTCAGACACCTTATTTTCAAACTTATATATCCGAACTAAGTAGGTTTCAACTAATTTTCTAGATTCATTCATTTTTTTAAATTGCACATTTTAAAATAGGAAATAAAATGAAATGACATATAATGGAATAAGAATTACGCATCAAGGTTAAAAGAACTCTTGGAATGATTTTTAATAGAATACTCATTCTATGAAATAAACATTCTCAATCATACTAAGAATAAAAAATGAAAAAATTAGAATGGATATTCGTAGAATGCCCATTTTATCCTATCAAACATGAGGTTAGAATATGCACAAGAGACAAAAGACGTGGTAGAGACCCTTAGTCTACAAACATTAACATCGGTCCATCATAACTTACACAGAACACACAACAAGCGTTGAGTAGGACATATGACTTATACAAAACAAGAAGAGACCGTCGTGTGGCACTTAAATTTTTTTTTTTTTTTTTGTAGAGGATTCACATGTATTAGCTTTTTTGTATATGCGAATCAAACACGTATAATACAAAATTTATTATATATAATGCATTTATATATCTCTTCACATCTTTCTTTTAATAAATATATATATTGTTGCATGAAGTGATCGAATAAAAACTTTGCAAATTAAAGGGATCAAACTAACTTACAACTTTCAATTTATTAATTCATAAGATTTAGGAGGCAAAAATGTAAAAAAAATTCAAACCGACTCTGGATTAGACCTACCTTACCGTCAATCATAAATACAATTGCATGAAGTGATCGAACGAAAGAATGTGAGCCCGGAGGGCTAATTTGCAAATTAACATGACCAAACTAACTTAAAACGGTCAATTTATTGATTCATAGGGTTTGGGGGGCTAAAATGTAAAAAATTCAAATCGATCCAAGATTGGGACCTACCACATCTTCACACATAAATACATTTGTGTGAAATGATTGAATGAAAAATATAAGTCCGAAATGGTAGCAGCTTACTGCGACCGAAGAAAGTGTGTTGATGGGAATAGTTATTGATGAAATCACATCTTGAATATGCAACTTTAGAATTGCATCTTCAAAACGTGATTTTAAACTCAAATCTTCAAGATTTAATTCTCATGTGTACATTACCAATCACGTCTTCAAGATATAATTCTCGTGTGTACATTACCTTAATTAATTACTTACTTACATATAAGTAGTAATATAAAATTACATCTTCAAGATGCATTTTTAAAATTGAATTTTCAAGATGCGATTCTGTTAAAAAATTAATTATAAAATCATATTTTGAAGATGCGATTTTAAAAAATACTTGGGTTTAGAAAATAAGTTAAATAATGTTTAAATCAGGTCAAGAAATTTCAAAAACACGTATCTCGAATCAAAAACTTAATAAATATTTGTATGATACTTACAAAATCACTCGTAAGTAGGGGTGCAAACGAGCCGAGTCGAGTCGAGTCGAGTATCTGATGTTTGGGCTTGATTCGCGAAATAATCGAGCCGGCTCGACTCGGCTCGAGCTCAAATTTTTGATCGAACTCGGCTCTTGAATAGCTTGTCAAGCTCGAACTCGAACTCGACTCGGCTCGAAAAAATAAACAAGCCTCATTCGAGCTCGAGCTCGAGTTACTGGGATTCATCCTTGCAAAGCAAATGGTTCATTCTCGAACCAATCAAACTTTTTGAAAGCTGGGTTATCAAAATCTGAAATCAGGTTTGAACTTTGAACCCAAATATGTGCACTGATAGATAGAGGACAATTAGAACATGACATTATAGCCAAGCCAGAGAAGAATAATCAATAAATTAGTCGCTACAATTAGTTAATCTTGCCCCATTAGCATCTCTAATTGTAATCAGATAAATAAACAAATGAAGTCTTCACATCTATACACAATGTACACAAAATAAATTTATTTGCAATTGATGCCTACAAGTACTGTGTGAAATCTTTATCTTGATGCATTGCTTCATGTTTAAATCTGCTTAAGAAATTTGATGCTGCCAAAGGATTGCTTCATTATGTTTTCCTTCCAATAATTGGCAGCATGATGAAAGATGCCAAATGCATAACATCAACTATCATGTTCAAATCTTCATACTTCAAGAGGACTTTCTGGATTTCATCATTCACATTCAAGGCTTCAAAGAGCAGGGCCTCATTATCCCCAACTGTCTCAATGATTCTCTGCACAGTAAATTGGGACTGATGACACTGTTCTACAAGCGTGATTGTCAAGTCATCCTGCCAATACAATTCAGAAGTGATCATTAAATGAGAATAAATAATTTAACTTGAGGGGGAACTTCAAACATAATGATCTAATCGCTTCCACCACAACAATCTTGAACTCATCAGCAATGTCAGACATGAAATTCGTAATCCACACATTGATCATTTAAGAAGGTCTATAGTTCGAACAATGGATTCAAGTTTTCACATATTCAAGCCAAAAGAATAACGATTGATGGATTAACCAGTACATCAATCTCTAATTGCAACGAGGGCATACTAGAAAACAACAGACTCTGGCTCCAAAGAACCACATTCATTAGATAGGCAACTTATGCAATTTCAGCAGTCCTTTAGAACATCGTCTGGTCAAATGACAAACTAGATTTGACTGTTGAGTTTCAGTTAAGAGTGTCAAGCATGTTCCAAACGACAGCCAACATTAAAAGAACATGCTATAATGATAATGATTCTTGTAATTAATTTCTTAAATAAGCTAGTAACTGGTTAATAACAATTTCGAACATCAACCAGTTTAATGGAACACACAGTAAAAAATCAGTTTAACAACATGGCCTCCGATAGGGAAAAAGACCATAAGAATTAAAACCCAACCTAATCCGTCTTCTCTCTCCCACTAGCCAAATCCAGAATGAGCATTGAGTCCAGAAATGCACAATAGTCACCATTCAGAAACTCAAAGAGTCAAAGCAATGTCATCTAACAATTTATCATGCCGAACAGATCGAGAGTTTGAGAAAGAGAGAGAGATGGGGCAGTAGCAGAACCTGAGACTCTCGGAGAAGTCACCGACTCACCGAAAACAGTAGCAGAAGCTGAGGCGCGAGGTTGATCGAGAGTTTGAGAGAGAGAGATGGGGCAGAGTAAAGCAGAGTTGCGCGGCGCACTGAACTTAAAGAAGGTTGATCGAGAGTTTGAGAGACGGAGATGGGGCAGAGCAAAGCTGCGGCGCACTGAACTTAAAGAAGGTTGATCGAGAGTTCGAGAAAGGGAGATGGGGCAGAGCAGAGCTGCGGCGCACTGTCCGGCATTGAACTTGAAGAAGGTTGATAGAGTTGAGAGTTTGAGAGAGGGAGAGAGCTCAGAGAGGGCAAAGCAGAGCTGCGGCTGCGGGCCTGCGGTGCACTGATTGAAGAAGGTTAGAACCCTAGCAGAGAAAAAATAAGTATTTATACTTAAAAAAATAAATGAGTTACGAGCCGAGCCACTATTCGAGCTTATACGAGCCTGTTCACGAGCCTGATGAGCCGAGCCTCTTTTTAGCTCGGCTCGGCTCTACTCATTTAATAAACGAGCCCTGTTTTGAGCTCGAGCTCGGCTCGTGTATTAAATGAACCGAATTTGAACGAGCCATAATCGAACCGATCTCGAGCTGTTCGTAAACGGCTATGTTCGTTTGCGCCCCTACTCGTAAGTATCCTGGAATTTCCTTTTCTAAAGTTGGAAATTCATTTATAAAAAGAAATCACTTTTACATTTAGTTCAAGTATAATTTTTTTTAAATTCTTTGCCGCTCGTGCTCGATATAATTACTTTTTTAGAGAAATTCACAGTGAGGTTAAAATAATTAACATAGCTAAATTTTAATCGATTGAGTAAAAAATTATACTTTAGTTTTAAGTTTTACTTCTCTCAAAATTTGACTATACTCAAATACTTTATCAAATATAACTTTTATTTTGATAAAGTATTATCCATATCAATATTTTATATTATAAAATATCAAAAGTTCAGATTTGATGATTTTTTTTATTATTTTTAATTAATGAGGATAATAGTTGAAAATAAAAATAGTAATTTGTTAAAAAATAATAATAATAATAATAAATAAATATTTTTCCACTGAAACAAAAAAGTTAAAGAAATAAATTTTTTATACCTTAATATTGTTAAAATTTGACTTTAACAGGAGTAAATTAACTTTTTACCATTGAAGTTGTATTCCATCGCACCTCCCGCCGTCGGTCGGACTAATGGGATTGGCATGTTTCACAACTTCCACACCTTTCAGCTGCGGTCTGTGTGTGTAGGGTTTTCCACTCTCCAAAACTCTACTTTCTCTCTCTACACACTCTCTTTCTCTAGATTCCCAGGTAATACTTTCAGTCTTTCACTATCAACTCTATGGTTTAGCTGCTTGTTTTTCAATTCTGCATATTATTTCCTCCTCTCTTGTCAAATTGTCAGTGAAATTAATCTAGTCTTCAGATTATTAGCTTTTCTCAAGTCATTTTCCTGTGTTTTTGAATGGTTTCATTAATATACTCTACTTCCTGATGACTCTTTCCTCTCAATTTGTTTTGTTTGTTTGCTGAGAAAATGTGAGGAAGCATAAAAAATTGAAAATTTGAATCTTATGGTCGGTACTGCCACTTCTCAATGACTCTTCACGCCCAATGGAATGAAGGGTTCTCTCTCTTAAATACTGTGAGCATAAGATACTGAAAAATATAAGAAGCAAATCTTAGTTCCCTTTCTTTTCTATGTTATATCGGCAATCGGTGGGGGTTAGGTCATTCTGAATTTTGCTGGAAAATTTTTCCTTGATAATAGCTGGTCTTGTACAAAAAATTATTGTTGGGTTGCTTAATGCATTTTTGGGGTTTTCCTAAATGCAGGACCAGACCTCAACTTTAATCAAGTTCTGATCCAAATTTGTCGAACAAATCACGGCAGATTTGTTGCCCATATTCCATATTGGATCCCAGTTAAAAGTGGACCATAAAATCTTGGGTCAGCTTGGCACTTCACCACCTAGCTGGTCTAGGGGGAAACAGTCCTTAGGAACTCCCAATTGGATTCTAACCTAAAATGTATGCTAGAGTTTCTCAAACAAAAATCTCAGTTAATTGTGCTCTTTTTGATGGGTTAGTATGTAGTCACTAGATAATTAAAGTTTAGCTATCAACAAGAACCTGATGTAGAAGCCACTAATTTTGACTGTGTTACATGTAGGTTTGTGTCCTGAGGGCCTGTGAGCTTTCTCAACACTATGCATGTGATTAAGGGTGCCTGGGTTGGGCAAACATTGGCCCTAGCCAAGAGCAATGATTCTGGACAGAGGAAGTCACGAATTCGGCGTTCAAAAGAGGAGAGGAAGGCAATGGTCGAGTCTTTTATAAAAAAGTAATGGCTATAGTTTTTCTTACTCTTTTAACTTGGCTAAGTTTGTACCCAATCTTGATGGTTCTAATACAATTAACTAAAATTAACGGTATCACTGGTCATCCCACCCCTCTCTTTTCTCCGATATTGTCCTCTTCTTTATGCATGTTTGTTTATACATGTTATTTGCAAAAATATGTAGTGAAGTCCCCTAAGAATTGTCATCTATTATCTATGATTATCTGTGGTATCTGATGTGTAGTTTGGTTAGAGTTATCAAAACTAGCCCGAACATCGACTCAGTAAAGGGACTGGGTCCATGAGTCACTAGTTCAGCTGGTCAGATGGGTCATACTATTAAAATATTTGAAAACCTAAAAATTATGTTAAAAAATAAAACATATGTTTTAAAGTATATCTTAGAATAAAATACAATAAATAAAAAAAATATATAAACATAACATATTTTTTATATGTTAGTATATTATCATGCCTAGTAAATTAATAATAAACAAGAAGTTGTAATATTATAGAAATTCTTACATTGTCATTCCTGTTTCAATTACCAAGAATAATAAACAGGAGGTTCTAATATTATAGAAATTCCTACATTGTCATTCCTGTTTCAATTACCAAGTTATACTTCTTCGATGAGTTTAGTTCTCCCCAATTTTGAATCTCCAAATCCCAATTTTAAGATATGTTAGACAAATAGGCATAAGCTTACCTTGAGAGAATGAGAAAAGTTTGGTTATTTAGTCATTTTCTTTAATTGTTTACAACCCACCTGGTTTTCTAGGACTCGTCTGGATCCCTGGGTCAATCATAAAAGTAGTCGTTTTAACCAGTTTTTACTGGTTTACTTCTTTAACTGGTTCATTTACAAATCGGACCGGTCTAGCCTCTTGTTCACTGAGTTGACCCATTGGGCCAGATTGGGTTTGATGACACCGACTTTGTCCTTTTGAACTGTTAGCGGGATTTTTAACCTACAGACTATTTGATAGAATAATTCTAATAATTATCTGCTAGACAAGCTTCTTTAAGCAAAACAATAGTTTCTTGTTGGAACTTTATATTCATACAATATGTTTAAATAAAAATATCTACATATGTTGATTGATATGTAAACATAATATGACTTTAGCCCCCGCTTTCATTTCAAAATTAAAACTAGAAAAGGAATAGTTTATATATATATACGCACACACATATGTAGGTACTTAGTTTACCTCCATCATAACTTGCCACGTGGCAATCCTTCTTGGACTAACAACTCAGCACAATACATATCTAGATGCCATGTCAGCAATTAGATTCCTTACAAGAAGTCTAACACTAGCTTGTAACATGTGTCATTAAACCTACGTCGATGAGCTCTCAAACACTCACACAACAAAGTAACTTTAGAACAAAATCCCATCTGTTTGTCGATTCACTTTTGCATGCCATACCGAGTCAAGTTATTCCTAGCTCTTAGACGTGGCGTAGTGAAGCTAGGACTGGTCGAGCTAATGATTAGCCCCCAAACATGGCATAATTTCTCATCATATGTGAGTTTCCCCTCGAGTAAGTCTTGTTCTTTCATCTTATGGTTGTCCAAAGACTCGGGGATAGATCTTTGGGAGGCTTTTAAAGTTTGGCATGCGTCTATGGTATAATAATATACCATAAACCTACTATTAGGATATTCAGGATTTTGTGGCATGAAGGCTAAAGTATTAGGTCTTTTAAGGTGTCTATCGCATTACCCATACACAAAATACCTTGGACATTTTAGAATAGAGAGATTTCACCGAGATATCTTAAACTTTCTATTCGTTTCTACCACATTCCATTATATCCTTCTAACTTGCCTCTATTTTGGATTGTAGTAAACCATGTGATCATGACATTACTTCCTAACCAACTCACGTGTTGGACTACTGTAAATAGTGCCCTCACATCATTATGAACAATGATAGACAATTAATGCATGACCATGTGCTCTTGATCGTTATTCATCATTGAGGAGTACCGTAGATTTTGTATCTTTAGCATCCTTTCCTTATCGGGATCTTGCTACACAATCATGCCTTGTGTCCCACACTCTTCAAGAATCTTTTTTAAATTCTAATTTGCTTTTACTTTCTCCCTGCTATTTCACCTTGGGATCTTTTGGCTGTTTGACATAGAAGACTTGCTCCCTGTTCGAATCACTCTCTAACTTAACATTCTCATCTTAACCATCCACAATATATATATATATATATATATATATTTTTTGATAAGTTCCACAATATATATATATATATATAGTTTATTAAAAAAAAAAAGAAGCAAAAAGAGTAAGGGCATATGCACGTATGATCTATACATTATACAATTCAACTCAACTCAACTCAATAAAACCTTATCCCAATATTTTGGGATCAGCCAACGATGTATACATTGTGGCAAATATATATAACAAGGTATGGTGACTTTGGAAATCACAACTTGTGGGACCCAAAGTTATTGTATCCTGACACATCACATTGGGGATACAATTGGAGATATAAGTTGGGGATCTCTAGCATTTTCCTTTCATTATAAAACTCCTACCTTGATCAAAAGCAACTTTTTGTTGTTTTCCCCCCTCTCAATGAGTGGCCCCTTCAAGTTTGACTACTTTTGTAACATATAAGAACATTGTTCTTGGGCTTGATATTGTTGCTCAATTGCTTGGCATACTACTCTTTTGTGGGATGCTTTATATGATTATAACTATAGTTGATTAATAAACTGCACTGCAATTATTTGATCCTATATTCTAGTCACTTCACCAATCCAAACTAAAAATATGAACTGCTAAATAAATAAAAAGAAAAACAATAAAATAGTTCCGTTTCATTAAATTGTGAATGGGAATAGCAATTTTTATCTGTGTATTGTAACTCTTGAAGATTATGAAGTCAACTGAACTAGTATTGTTACTATTGAAATAGTGTTATTTTAAACAGTTGTCTGTTATACAAGTCTATGAGCAATGGAACATTTAGTTGGAGTGATGCATCTCCTTTTTTTTTGGGTTGGTATCAAAGCTTTGGGTTGCCACTTTGATAATTATAATTAATGCACGTGTTGGCCCACTCATGATGGTGAGACTGGCCACACATGGGGAGGCATATTAAAAGAATAAATATTTGAGCTACATTTTTATTAATAGCTTAAGCTTTTAGAGTAGTTGCTAAAATTGGTTTAACAAAATTTAGGACCATTGCTTGGTGGTACGGGTAAAGGCTTGGGTTGCCAAGTGTGAGAATTTGGGTTTGAGTTTGGGGCCAACTACTTTGTGCCAATATGTTAATGGTAAAGTCTGAACCTAGTTCACCACTCCTAAGGCTAATAGCTCACTATGTTGGCAAGACCAAAGTTGGGTAATGGCAATTGTAATTTTTATGCTTACAATTTTCTTTCCGTGCTGCATTTATATTTCTCTAAAATTCAATGGGTCAAACCCCCCCCCCCCCCCCCCTCCTTTTAATCTACTGATTTTTCTCAATGCTGTTAAACTTTCGAGTTTCTATTTGCCTACTTTTTGTTGAATTAGCTATATGCAGTCTGGATTTACCATTTATTTGGTGTATTGCTTGAAGGTATCAGAAATCAAACAATGGGAATTTTCCATCACTCAATCTCACACACAAGGAAGTTGGTGGGTCTTTTTACACAGTGCGGGAAATCGTCCGAGATATAATCCAAGAAAATAGAGTGTTAGGTCCTCCAAAGTTTACTCTAGAAGAGCAGGACACTGATAGGTTCTTGGAACAATATCCACTGGGATCGATTTCCATTGAACCTCAAATTCATTTGCCGTCATTAAATGAAACTCATATTTTACCCAATCATGATCAGGGTACAAGCGAAGAACTGGTTCTAAATTCTAGTGGGCTGCGTCCTGAATCTGAAGATAAAAAATTTGATGATGGACAAATTATTGTTGGTAATAGTCAGGCAGTTGAAAAAGATGAAGAATATGATGAAACTAGGTCTTTAGAGTCGCAACCTAGAGAAAGTCTGGAAGTAGAGAAAAATATAGCAGAGGAACTAGAAGCATCTAAGGCTAAAAAAACTCATATAACAGCAGATGTAATAGTAGAGACATTTCTAGGAAGGTCTGTTTCTACGATAACTTACGTCTCAGATAGAAAATCAAGCGAATTGAGGAAATTAACTGGAACTTTGGAAGAAAATGAAACTGAAAAGGTGGAACTAGAAGCAAGTGACAACAATTCTGTACTAGACAGAACTGAATTTGTGGAAAAATCTTCTGGTTTGACGGATGAGAAAGCTGAAGTTAACCTCGCACGTCCGTTGTTGGAAAGAAACTCTGGTTTAGCGGATGATAAAGCAGAGAAAATCCTTGGAGAACCATCATTGGAAAGCTCAAATGGCTCTACAACCAAAGAATGCATTGTACTTGATATTAATGATGGCAAAGACCTTGACAGTAAAGATGCATTGCCTGCTGCAACACAGGTGAGTTTGTTGAAATGGCTGTGTGTGGGTGTTCCTTTTGTATTATTTATATTTGTATTTTTCTTCCTTAAAGTGAGGGTGGTGGGTATGGAGGTTCTTGAGGAGTGCATCCTCAGCCCTTCAGGGTTAGGTTTGAGGCGTGCACTGTGGACCATGGCTTTAATATTAGTCTTGGTATTGATAACCTCCAGCTTGTGGTATCAGCAATATGCCTTGGTACATGATGAGAGGCTGTGTAGAACAGCATGATAGATGAAGAACTCAGAAATATTATGAAAAGAATCAAATTAGTATCAGACACATCAAATAGTAAAATGAGTATAGCCAAAAAAATGATACATGTAATATGATTCAAAGGGCACCCTACGTACAAGTGTTTTGGTACATTTTACAAGTGCGTAATATTTCGATTTAATGTTATACATCTATTTCATGTTTTTAGAAGAAAAGTATATTGACAATCAATGATTTTCTTCCAAGTATGAAGCTCTTCTACTATCAAAATATCTTATAAATGCTTCAGTTTATTACTTTATCTAGTATTCACATTTACCATTGTTTTTCTAAGACTGGAATTGAATTGGTACTGGCAATATGTATCGACCAATATCTGCAATGTATAATAAACTTGGTCAAAGTGAATGAAACTATATATTTCTAAAGAAGCATCAGAATTTTGGGCAATAATAGTAATTCAGCTTCAGTCAATTTTTTGAAACCATGCTGTTGACATAAACTAGTTTTAAGACTCAAATTCTGTTACGTTCTTCCCTTCGTTTGGTGCTCCTGTCAGGCACGTGGCTTATGCCTTGAGGGCCATCTTGTGCTGTATGCCTTTACCGTGCTAACCAAAATAGGGAGTCTTCCCAGATTAATAATTTTCTTAATTTGGTTCTTTACATTGGACAACTATCCAAAATGAAGAGTTAAATCAATTCATAGTTTTGACTCCATTGTATGCTTTAAACATAATTGGAATTTTTAAAACCCTTTAAACACCTTTAGTGCATCTCTTGGTGGATGAATGGGTTTCAAGCAGATGGTCTGTGTAGCCATTGAATACCATTTTATTTTTTTGGAACTCAGCATCTTTAAAATTATATCTCCAGACTCTAATCTACAATATGCTAGTAGCTGAATGCCAATTTCTTTACAAATATTCATATAAAAAATGCAGTTTTATCAGTAGCCTCTACATTTGTTTTCATCTAATGTTTGAATTAACACACATCAATCTTTAATTATTGTTTGCATCCTGCATCTAATTCATTGTTTTCCTGATAATTTGTTACTCTGGTTTTGCACTTGTGCATAAGTATAACCTAACACTCTTTATTCCCTTTTAAGCATTTTAAACATTGACTATACATGCTTATATTGGTATATTAGTTTTGGACATGCTTATCTTATAGGTTACCATATTTTTTAGTTTTTGCAGCTTTGGTGTGCTTAACTAGCACAGAAATTATTATGATAGTGCAACCCTGATCTACCAGTGCAACTGCTATCCTGATGACTAGTTTTTGCATCAGTTTTGTTTCTACTTATCTCTTCATTGGTTGGTTAAAATCTAGTGGTTTTTATCACTGGGGGACTATTTGACACAGCTCTTTTGAATGAATATGGTTAAGCAGATGGTGGGTTGTAATGAATGGACTGTGACAGTTGATTGAGTGAGAAATGCATCTTTGTTGCTTTGTCCATATACATGGAGCAGAATTTTTGATTGGTATTTTTTTATGTGCTTTTGCAGCCTGTGAATACTCCAAATGGGATCCATGCCAAAAATCTTAACAGGACTGATACCAGCAGTTCATATGAGCAGTCAATTTCCCAAGAGGCAACTGCAATTAGAAACAACCCCAATGTTCAACATGGTGGCAGCTCCCAGAAAGGCAGCAAACCAACTTTACACAGAATTAATCTGTAAGTATATCTAATGGCACCAACTACAGAACTTACTAGATGTTAATTCAAAATGCCAAGTAATTTGCAGAATTCAACCTTTGCACAGTTCTTAAGCAATCACCAATTAAATTGTTGTGTCGATTTGCTTTTCTGGGCAGTGAATCATGGGAAGCAACCGAGAAATCTGCCGCGCCAGAAACTAATCTGCTCTTGGCATTACTTAAGGCATTTATAGCTATATTTGTGAAGTTTTGGCATTACTTAATGCGTCCATAGCGCACTGTGTTTTCTTAAAATTTATGTTTTTGGAAGGGGATGAAGACTTCTGTATGTTGCCAAAGCTGTGCTTTTCCTCGTACCAGAAAATTTTGGCTATTTCAGTTAGATTGCTGATATTTACCTTTCCAAGCTCTGACGGACACTATCCTCAAGGTAGGTAGGTTGGTAAATAATATAGAAAATATTTGAAGAATTTCTTCAACCTAACTCCACTCACCTCAACTAAATCTTTTATCCCAACTATTTGCAGTGGGTTACATAAATCTTGTTCATTCTAGGGCCGTAATTTAGTTTCACCACAAATGTTAATTTTGGTCCTTCCCTTCTCCTAGTATTACTCTCAATATGTATCATGTTACACTTTCATACCGGAGCAATCCTAGGTGATCGTTTTTCATGGTCAGGCTATGTTAGGCGATTTTTTCATTTTGTCTCTGATGGATGCTACCTATACTCGGTAGCTAAACTGTTGGCATTATGGGGCATGTAAAAGTGTGTGTGTGTGTGTGTGTGTGTGTGTGTGTATATATTGTATAGGTAGAGGAAAGTAGTTCAAATGATAAATGGTTTGTTCAGATTGATCTTTAGCCCCTAACTTTGTCTTATGAAAAATTTAGAATAATTCCTGCGAAATGAATTCAAGCCATATGAAATCTGTGAAAGCTTGTGAATTACGTTGCTGCTGCTTGTCTGATTTGATGGATAACAGTATTGGGAACTAAGATATGTAACAGTTTGATACAATTGAATTCTTGTATGGCCAGAAATTATTCAGTGAAATTGACACTCTACTTCATTATTTGATTTGGCTTGAATTTTGCAATAAATAAGTTTCCTATGAATTTGGAAAGTTGATAGAATATGTGACGAAATCCTATTATATCATTATATGATATGGAATGACTCTCTCACCCAATCATTTCTCATGAGAGATTGATTTTATTCACTTTCTAGCTTGGGTGGTCATCCCTAGGATCTGTAGCACTCGAGTTCCAGTGGGGTTGGGGGCAGTACTTTATGGCAAAAACCCTATCTCCTCCCCCCCCCCCCCCCCCCCCAAAAAAAAAAAAAAAAAAGAGAAGATTTTCTTCTTCTTTCATCCGATAAATGCATGAACCAAACAAAGGGTTGTGGAAAACATGCTATTCACTTTAATGATAAAAAAATATGATGGAAAAAACGTTATCCACATGGAAAAAACGTTACATTGTTTGCTTGGGTGTTATTGGCATGTGACACAATATTCTGCCTAGGGAAAGCACCCTAAATGGACCTTAATCAGGATTAGATAAAGGGCAGTACCCAGTACCCGGCTCCAAACTAGGTAGGGAAAATTTCTTCCTATCCAAGTATGTGTGGTAACCTTAATCAAAATAATAGTTCTCCACACGTTCACTTTGCTCAAACCTCCTCTCTTTTAGGAGAAGTTATTTCATAACTTGTGATTTTAGTAATGAAGTGGATTTCACATAAATCTCACAAAATGTTAAAATTATAGAGATTGCCCCATTATGTGATAGATTCATGAAATAATTTCTCCTTTTAGTGCGACTCAAGTTTGGCTAGTTCACCATTTACCTACAAGCTATCCTGAGTTCTGCACAAATTAACAAACTGTTTATATTGTTAAAAATCCTCCAAACAACCTCCTTTTTATGCAAAATTTCCAACTGGGTATGGATAGTGACTTCCATTGGAAGACTTGAAAACATGGACCTTATGATCCATAAATGGTCATTGTCACCACTCTCAAAATCTTTTGTTTTCCCTTGTACAATAAGTATGCCCTACCTTCTTTTATCTTCATTCTTTTTGCTTACATTTCAATCTCTCTCGCTCTCTCTCTCTCTCTCTCTCTCACACACACGGGGCAAGCTTACACTTATTGTAAAAATAACCATTTTTACACCTCTCAATAATATTATATATTTTGTTAATTTCAACCGTTAGATTGAATGTTCTCTTTATATATATATATATATATATATATATATTTATATGTTTGTCATGGATTCCAAAAATTAAATCAATCATTTATTTAGAATTACTCATCAATATCACGTTCTAAATTAAATGTTTATTTTAATAATTTATATATATATATATATATATATAAAGAGAAACGTGAGTTTGGATTGAGAGAGATAAATCATATAAACAATAATGAAAATGTATAAAATTTGTTACTCTTATACCAAGTATAAATTAATGAATCCTGCCTCTGTCTGTCTGTCTGTCTCTTTCTCTCTCTATCTCTCTCTCTCTCTCTCTCTCTATATATATATATATAGATACACAAACCAATCACCTATTAATACTTGGGTTTTTTTTTTTTATGGGGGGTTCAGCTACTACATTGATAGATGCATTTAGATCTATTCATTTTTCCCAACTGATCCATCATAATTTAAATTTCACATGGGATGATCTTAAGAGATATGGTTGTGATTCTTAAATGCTATTTGTTTGTGTAGGTGTGTATCTGTTGCTCTTATGATATGTAATTAAAGAGCTTTTATCAATTTAGGTAATTCTATTAATTTTGAGTAAATTTTTGCCAACCTTCTTAAACATCTCTCAATGGGTTAGCTCTCACTTTTTTCATAACTTAATTTCTTCATTTGATCCCAAATAATATTTAAGGCCAATTTAATATATATATATATATATATATATATATATATCATGGTTTAGAGAAGCTAAAAAAACTAGCTTATGAAAGTCCGTTTGACATGTTATAACTTTTATTTTTGGATTTACCACTTACACATTACTTAATATACACAATATAAAAGATAAAAAAAATAACAGTTAAAATCATTTATACAGAATTTCTAGAAAAAAATACTAAAAAATTCTTACAATAATTTTTTACAATTCAAAAAGTCTATGATATATTGTTTTTTTATCAAAAATATCCAAAAAAGAAATTTTTAATACAAAAAAGTCAAATTGTTAACTTTCATCTTAACACCGTTAAAAAATATTATTGATTAGAGCAAAATAGCTTTCAAGATACATTTTAAAAAATACTAAATAATAGATACAACAAATTCTTCAATCCAAAAAAAAAAAAAAATTTAACATTTTTTATTTATCGAGAATACTTAAAAAATAATTTTTTACTTTATAAAATGTTATGATTTTTTGAGATTGAAAATTTTATTTTATATATTTTTTAGTATATTTTTTTCTAAAATGTATCTTGAAGATCATTTTAGTAATATCTCTTAATGGTGTTAAGATGGAAGTTAATAATTAAATATTTTTATATTAAAAGTTCATTTTTAAGACTTTTTAGATAGAAAAAATATATCATGAAATTTTTGGATTGAAAACTTTATTTTAGAGACTTTTTAGTATTTTTTTTTCCCAATATTTAATACACACCAAAATAATAAATTGATTTTATTATTTAAAATTCATTTCTTAATAATTAATTCGATTGAATTTATTCCTTAAAATCTGAAGCTCCTCCAATCAGACTCGAAGTTATAACATGGATAGTTTTGAGTTGGATTCTCACAAGCATCAAACATTCATACTTAACTAAAAAATTTGTATTGCAAGTATGAAAATATTGGGGTTTACAAAGAAAAAAAGAAAAAAATATTATTGAGCATCAGGATGATAATACAATGAGTTTAGGGGGGTAATAAAAGAATTTTCAGTCCTTAAAACACTAAAGATGTCACTTCAAAGGCAGGGGCACCAAGGATAATCCACATGTGAAGTGAAGGTACAAGTGGAAAACAACCCATGACCATCAGCTTTGAGTGAGCAACCAGCATCAATAAATCACCTCTCTCTCTATATAACTTTTGTCTACTTCCCACTAATGCACAAGTTTGTTTCATATCATAATGCTGCCTTGTCTGTTTTTATGCCCCAATAGAAGTCTTGTTATGAACTCTTTCTATATCTTCCTTTGGGATTATTATAGTCTGCCTGTTGTCATTGTAGAGAGAGAGAGAGAGAGAGAGAGAGAGAGAGAAGGTGGGAATTCTTAAGCAGCCATGACATGAGGAATAAAGTGTTACTTAAGGAGGTGAGATTTAGAATGTCGTTGTCTACTTAGCTTACAAACCTCGTCTTGTAATAGATTTTGGATACCTTTACCGAGGAGTTCTTACACTTTCCACGCAATCATATCCAAACGATTACATCTGTAGTAACCAAATACAACTTGCATTGATTTCACCACAGCCGTTAGGTAAAATATCAACATTAATTTATGAGACATAACATAGAATATGGGAAAAAAAGTCAAGTAAATTAAAGAAATTTTATGCATTCTTATTAATAAAGTTTTTTCGTACAATATAATCTCTAAGTATCTCATTAATTATAAAAAACCCATTTTTTAAAAATATTTTATGAATATATTTATTTTACATGAATGTAATTATTTAACATTGGTTGCATGTTATTTTGGAGTGCAAGTAACATTTTGTTCTTTCAGGATCATCGGTATTGTTTTGCATTTTTATTACATTATCAAACATATGTTATGTCTGTATAAATCGGTTAAAATATAGAATAGAATCGAAAGGATTGAAATTGTGCTCATCATTTTATTGACAAAAGAAGTTAAATATATTCATCCTAATTAATTTGGAGTCAAATATTATCTTTAATTAGAAATTTTTTTTTTTAATTTTTTTTTTTTTTTACAAATTTTGACAGTTGGCATTGGTTGCATGGAATTATATGGGTTGGAAGGTAAAGGAAGCATTTTATTCTTGACAAAAGAAAAGTGATTATATATAGAAAAGTTTTAATATAATGGTAAGGTTTGATTAGGGGTGACAACGAAGCAAAATGGATAGGGTGGGGGGACAGTTCACGTGCAAAGATTCAATCATAATGTTAGGTATTTGGTAAACCCAATCCAACACTTCCATTTTAATAGTGAGAGGGAGATCTGGTAGATAGCCTTATTCAAGGCTCCTCCTTGGTATCCGATGCAACATTTTACACACAGAAATATATATATATATATATATATATACACATACATATAGAGAGAGAGAGAGAGGGCAAAAAGATATGTTGTTTTATTCGGGCTGTCCGACTCCACGCGCATTTTATGAAAATGAAACACACACACACACACATATATATGTATATATATATATATATATATATATGAAAGAGATTATTTCATTAATTCGTCATATGCTTAGATGATTTTTATAATTTGAGTATTTTTTAAGATTTTATGAATGACTCACGCATGGGACAAGTTTATGAAAAACCTCACCATATATATAAAGAGGCCCAGTAAATTTGTAATTTTCGCCCCATGCTTATTCAGTTCAAGAGGATGTCTTTAAGTCTCAAACACTTGGACTTGCCCAATAGAAAGTCATGTAGTATCAAAACTTGTAGTTGGCCAATTAAAAATAGAAAAATACTAGCATTAGTTGCAATAATTGTAACAGAATGATGCATGCAAGTCACACACATCCTTCATGTACTCATTTGTATTGTACGTAATCATCAGATCACAAAAATTTAATTTTTTACAGCAGATATAATATTACTCATCAAAACAAAATACATAGCTCACAATATATATATGTGTGTGTGTGTGTGTGTGTGTATATACAGTGGTATTTCCATATGTAACTTAGGAGGTAATGACCCTAAAACTTTTAAAACTTTGGTCATTTATCTCTAATTCCAATCGAAATATTTTAAAAAATTAAGATTTGTCCCTCCAAATTTTTTTTATTTTCACAAAAAAAATCTCTCTAAATTTTAATTTTTGAATTTTAGTTATCTTAAGGCCATATTTGAATGGTAGGATAAGATGATTGGATAGGATGAATATTATCTTATCTCATATTTGGTGTTTCTATTGGATTGAATATTCATATCCTGTGAACTATTTATATATATTACATTTGGGTGAGATACAACTTATCTCAAGAGAGTGGTAGTATTAGAGTTATCTTATCTCATTAGAATAAAAATATAACACCATGTCATTAAAAAATTACAACGCTGTAATACACAGAGACGAAAAGGTCGAAGAGTCAAGTTAAAAAAAATCATATTTTTTACTTTTTTTCATTGTTCAAATTTTTTTGATATGTTCTAGATTTTTAAATGTATTTTTTGTATCAATAAATGAACCATTATATATATAGATATATTGTTGCTTGTATGTAATAATTGATTTGGATCATTCTTAACAATACGAATCATGATTTTTTTGAATTACCTCGAATGTGATAAATTATTATATTTTGAATGATATTTGTACAATCACATTCTAAAATATTATGATTATGATTATTAAATTTTATAATTAATTTGTGAATAAAATGTTAGTTTTAGATAACTCGTATGCAAGTATTTGAAAAAAAAATTATATAACTTTCATGAAAATAATTTTTTTGAAAATCAAACTTTATATCCAAACTTTATAACATAGGGAATGTGATATAACAACATATCCAAATTTTTTTTATTTAAGTCACTTTCAAATAGTAAATTAAAATATTTAATATTTCATATAATTTAATATTTTATTTAATTTTATCTACTTATCCGTTCGTTTAAATAAGAGCTAAATTCATAATTTAGATCCACCTCAATATGCATAGGCACACAAATACACGCTTTCAATGCGAGAGTGCTGTCCACGATTATTTATAGCACGTGTGGTGATGTTAAGGATGTAGTTGGTAGTTACCTTGTTAAGCCTCCAACGAAAGTCGTAAGTTCCAATTGTCAATCCAACAAAGTAAAAGTGATGAAATCAGATCATACAAAGGGTGAGAGTTCCGATTGTCTGTAGTCGTATCCATTGTTTTCTTCTTTTTCAAGAATTCATCAGCAACCAGGTAATCCCATTAGGGTATCCTAGTAATATTTTGTCACCCATTCATTGGCCAAAACCCTACAATTGCTTCAAAATAAAAATCAGATTAGCAAGCTCAACCCATAGCATCCCACTTTTCCAAATTGAATAACTCAAAATTATTCATATATATATATATATACACACAAATTATACATATATAACATGCTATAAACTTGTAATTATGATAATTTTTAAAAATAACCCAACAAATATAGAAACTTCAAAAAGTGATAATAAAAAATTAAATAGCTCTAATATTCAATTTGTCAAAAAAAGTAAGACCTAATTAAAAATATAGTCTTTATAAATTTTATTAGAATCCATCATTAATAATGTAATCATTGTAAAAATCATATTATCTTATGAAATAATTTCTCATAGCAAGTGACTAATTATGGACTAATACAGATTTGGAACATTTGAACCATAAAAGGGAAATGTTATTTTATGTGACCTTTACTGTAATTTCAATATTTACTATACATTTAATAAAACTTATAAATATTAAAATTATAATTATATAGGTACGACGATGATATAATATAATTTTATCTTAAAAGATGTATATATATATATATATATATATATAGGCAGACAGAAATATATGTAAGAAAAGTTATATATGGAGTAAAAAAAAAAAAAAATTAGAGCAACGACCTGTACGTCTTACTCAATAACCTTCCAACGCACGCCTCTCACAGCTCCTTTTTCTCCAAATATACATATATAGACACAAACCCACACACTTCTCTCCTTCATTTCTGCTCCACGCCTCTTCTTCTTCAACTCCCAACCCCTCAAAGCAATGTCTACAGATCTAGAAATCCGTCAATCCTTGCCGGAAATCCGATTACCGGCCATCAAGGTCAGGACTTCACAGTCCTCTGAAGTCACCAGCGACAGCGCCACCATAATCAATCAGATAGAGAAAAGCGACAGTGAGGATGAATGCCAGACGCCAACATCGCCGGAACATAAGATTCCGGCAACGCTGAGGTGCCCGCCAGCGCCAAAGAAGCCGAGGCGGGTGGTTTCGTGTAAGAGAAAATTGAGTGAGCATCAGTTCTTTGAGATTGTGGCACCAGAAGAGATTGAATCGTTTTTCAGCACAAGCTTCGGACTAGTTGTTGATGTTAATGCAAGCATTGTGTCGAAGAGAAGGTGTCCGTGTGCATGAATGATGTTTTGGTTAATCTTTCATGGTATTCACTTATATATATATATATATATATAGAGAGAGAGAGAGAGAGAGAGAGAGAGAGAGAGAGAGAGAGAGAGAGAGAGAGAGGTTGTAATGCTCAAGTTGCACGAATTATGTATGTAATACATGTTTAAATATGCCACTTGATTTGATGTTAGTCTTGGATCATCATGGGGATGAAAACTTGAGAAAATTTGAATCTCAATTATAGTTGATGGGTATGAATTATCCAAATTTTTATTCAATTAAAAGCCTTTTTTTTGTGTGTGGATTCATATTGATTTTGCAGTTTTTTTTTGTAATTCTTTCCTTGTTTTCTTTGATGGGTTTTAGAGAGAGAAAGGGTTCGATTAGCACATTAATATGTTGAAGATGATGACCATGTGAACTGTAGAGAGAGAGAGAGGTGGTTGCTTTCTTGCTAGCTAGCTTTTGTTGGAAGGGAGGAGGTTCTGAGCTTTTGATGAGTTCATTTTGTATAATATTATATTTTCTTGTTGGTAAGATGGTTGATCTGCATTTTGTTTGACATTTATGGTGATTGTTGAGTGATTGACACGGCTTTGGGATTGACAAACATGATTTTCTTTTCCAACAGTTTTTTTTTTTTGAGAGAGAGAATTAAGAGAGAGAGTGGTTCAAACTTACTAATATATATATAAATAAAGTAAGGCAATGCGGTATGTCGTGTGATATATTATACAATTAAAACAAGGGGATTGATCGTAATTTGTCTCTATTAATAATAATTCAAACAGAGATTTGTTTGCTCTAAACCTCCAATTAAGTTTGGACACTCAACCTACATGTGGTAACAAAGTCATGATCATGTGAGAACAATTGACATTAGTTTTAATTTTTTTTTAACATGCCTTGTCATATCACTCTTTAACACAGCATATAAATATATATATATATATATATATATATATTTCACCAATGAAAAATGGTATACTTATTTAATTTATATCTCTAATTGTTTTTGAATATGATGTGTCACTATATAATAATTTTAAAATTTACATTAAATAATCTCTAAAAATATTATATCATAACATATGACATTGGAATACAAGTCAATATAAATTAAAGATCCTAGTTATTACACTTTCACCAAATGAACGAGATCAGTGTCATCTTTCACATCAAAACCAATTAGTTTTAAAGTGAGGGTGTGATGGGGGTATTGGGTAATTTTTCAATCTTAGATTGAACTTAGATTTGTGTAGAATAGCCTCCTTTTATCATGGACCAAAAACAAAAAAGTTTCACATCAATTATAATTTTATGCTAGATTTTTAATGGTTTCAACTATATTGCAATTTATTCCAAATTTCTTATTTATTCAAAAATAAAAAGAGAAAAAATAATTATTTAGTTAAGTTTAATATCAACCAAAATCTTGTCAAGATTAATTATATACATTTTTGTTTAATTGTTTAATTTTTATTATGTTTTTGTATTTTAATTTGAGAATGAAAAAAGAATTAGAATTTTTAAAATGCATATTTTCCTGGTCATTTTTATTTTTAATTTAATAGATTCAATTTTTTTGAAAACAAATAAAAAAATATAACAAAAACTTACCTTATTATTTTTTCAAAGAAAGTTTTTTTTTTTTTTTTTTTTTTTTTTTTTTTTTTTTTTTTTTTTTTTTTTTTTCGGGGTGGTGGTCGGTTAGTTATAAGCTTAGCTTTTTTGAATTGAAATATGCATGATATATGAGAAAAAAACTCAAGGGTAATGCTACTAAGACATGTTTGTATATATGAATGGATCTATTAATTATCTGTTAGATTTTTTAGGGAGTGAGCTTTTATTTGTTTGAATTACTTTAGTGTTCGTTTGGTTGACTTATGTAAAAATATTATTTGAGTTAAGTAGTTGAGTAAATTAAGTTGTTATGTAAAAATAATGATTAAGTTAACCTGTTAATTAAGTAATTATGTTGTTAAAAATGATATTTGAATATTTGAATAACTTGTTAATAAGTTGTTAAAATATGAAATGATGATGTGTTATATTATTAAAATAATATTATCAATATACTTAACTAATATGTATAACAATAACAATAAAAATAAATAATTGTTTATTAAATTTTATATTAAATATATATTATCCATATTATTTATATTATATAATAATACAAAAATATCAACTATTTTAAAACATATTATTTATTATATTAATTACAAAACACATGAATATGTTCTCTCTTCAACAAAAATCAGATCTGTAAATATTAGTTGCGAACTACATGCAGTTTAATGAAAAAAGTTTGAATACTAAGAATCCTTACATAATTGGTGAAGTGGATCTAGGGTTAGGGTTTTGAGATAAAAGATAAATTGGGTCTTTTGAAAATAGATGGGGATAAGACCGTGAATTAAGTGATAACATGACCCTAGTATTTTTATCAAATGGTCTCTCATCAGCAACATTACTCAAAATTAAATATATCCCTTTTTATTAGAAAAATACTATGCTTAGTAGTTTAATTTTCTTATCCTTAAATATAACGTAATTAGACATGTATTTATTACACTGGATCTTGCTACTTTGTACAGTAAAAATTGGGGGAAAAAAATTGTTATGTATAACATCACTCTTTTTATTATAACTTTTTTTTTTTCCAATCAAAGAATTATTTACAAACTATATATTTATTTAAAAAAATCTTGCAAACATGAGTGTGAAATATATGCAATTTTGGTATGATATAAAAAAAACTAATGATAGTCGTGTTTACCAAGAGTATGAAAAAAATTATATAAATTTTTTATCAATTAAATTATTAATTTAATTATATGGAACGCTAATTTAATAAACTTGTTTAGAATAAGATGAATTACTATCGAAAATATTCACTTGTTAAATAACTAGAATTTTAAGTTCATGCAAATACCAAAACTATAATAATAATAATAATAATTGAACATGTATAAAAAATAAATAGATTGAGATACGAAGGTTTTAATGTGGAAAATCTTTTGAGAAATAAAACTAACTCAACTATAAAAAAATTCACTAATTATTTATGATAAATTATATTGACCTCCTTCAAAGTTTTTGAAATAATATTGACTCTTTCTTATTTTTATTGACAAAATACAAAGACATTTCCTCTAATTTTATTTTTTTCAAAATGACAAAGTGTCCATTTCATTTTTTCAATTTTGACATTTTTTCTAACTTTTTTTCATTTTCAAATAAATATTAATTAAAATATTCTTTGACTAAAAATATAAGCTATTTATCTAAAATTTATTTATTTTATATAAAATGAATAATTTTTTTTTTTTTAAATAAAAAGTGTTTGAAAAACAATAAGGTTAAAGGGAAGGTCTATATAGTTTGTCAGTAAAACTAGAGGAGGTCAACTTAATTTCAGAAACTTAAAGAGAAATTTTTGTAATTGTAAAAAATTTCAGAAGATGTCAGTATAATTGATCCAATTATTAATTATCTACCATAAATTTAAGTTGATTCACTAAAAGTTTGTTAATTATTAAATATTAATTATAAAATGATCGACTCTAACACTTTATTCCAAGTATTATACATTTAAGTATTTAACTACTGTGTATTGAGAAAATCTATTAGTATTAAAGAAAATCTCAATCCATTTTCTTCCAAGTGCAATAGATTCATGCAAAATCTAAATCTAACTACTAATACACAAAAAAATATAAAATAAAATAAAAATCAAAGAGGTATCAAAAGCAAAATTGCCAGTAAAAATATGATTAGAAAAGATAGGAGTGACAGGTAGGATGATTAATACGAGGCACTTAATAATATTTCTGGGCCATGTTATATGCCCCCAGTCACCAATAATACCTCATGAATTGATTAATATAAAACTAAAAATCAACTTTATTTATAAAATGTTTGATCTAGCTGTGCGTATATCTATATAAGGTCATATCAATTGTAATCAATATGTTGCTACAAGCAACTGATGTTAACAGATAGAGATGGTTAAGCATGCAATGGCTAGTTCATGACTAATATATATATATTAATGAGTAGGCTTCACTCTTACTTCTCCTAAAAGGTGGACAATAATAAAATAAGATGAGTCATACATGGGCAAGCTTAAGTTTCACATTATCAGGGAATCACAAGTGAACAACCCTTTATATATAATAGAGCTTAAGCCATAAGCTAGCTCTTCCTATCTTAATTTTGACGGAATAACGACCATACTTTATCTATGTATGTATATGTATATGTATATATATTGTTGAGTCTGAAAATGCGAATCAGTTTATCATTTTCAATATCCAGTGTGAGCAGGACCAAGTACAAGTCATGGTACGGGAGGAGAAGAATTGGGTCTACATCATGGTTTTTAATTTGTTGATTTTTTGGGTTAATATGGTGAATTTTTGAATTGAGATTAAGTGTTTGAATAGGAACAAGTCAAATTTCAATTAGTTTTTGTGTCAAAATGTTTGACCAAATTCAGGTTACTTCAATAGCTAATAATTCATCCAAATTTTCAAAAATTCATATTCAACTCACGTTAGGTGAAATTCAACAAAAAATACACAAAATTTAAAATTTTTGAATTTTCAAGTTTGAATAAGTTAAATGTGACCTTTTTGTGCTGAAAAATTCTCAAACCATATATTATTTGACTTGTAGTTACAAGACAAACTCTAAATATACGAAGTTACTCACAAATCACGTGTTTGTCCAAGATAATATTTTATCATTAAACTACTGTCGCAAGTTTTTAAGAGAAAAAATCTTTCATTTGCATATTATTTGATCAATATTTATAAGACAAATGCAATTACTTGCAAATCATGAGCTTGAATATTATATATAACCTTAACACTGAGGAGTTGGTCGAGCGGTAAAAGTCTAATTATTAAAATTCAAGGTTTTCAATTCGAGTTTTTTTTGGGATTACTGAAAATTTGTTCGATCGTTAATTTCAGAATTTTAAAATTAATCGAAATATGTACAAGTTGATCTGAATAACTAGTTATAAAAAAAGTATTATATATTTACCTTGGTCTTTAATTAAAGAAAATAAAAAAAAAAAGTTTGGTCTATATATAACCTATCCAATCAATTTGAAGATTAACACATGCTTTCTTGAAAAGCATGTGAGGTCGAGAGAGAGAGAGAGAGAGAGAGAGAGAGAGAGAGAGAGAGAGAGAGAGAGAGAGAGAGAGAGAGCGTCTAGTGTCCAAAACAGAGCTGTTAAAGTTGGTGCTGACAAACACAACTTTGATCCACCAACATAATATGCCATCCACCGTCTATCTGCCGTATTTGTTTTGCCTCTTTAATGCCGAAAAGAAAGAGAAATACAACAGCTTGTAAAAGCGGGGAAAGGAAAATGAAAGAAAAAGAGAGAAACCAAGGGAAAAGAAAATCAACAAAAAGAGAGGGGTAGGATTGTTAATTTATAATGTGACATAATAAGAATAGGATAGAAAATTAACAGGTTTAGGTTATAAACGAATGAACACGATTATTAAATATGTTGAATTAGGATTGACATGATTAACACGAATAAATATGATAATTAAAATTATTTTGTATTATAAATATTAATATATGTAATAAATAATATTTTTTATAAGTATAAAAAAAATTAATATTAATCTTTTTTAACATTAAATTTATGTTTTAATTCAGTGAAAATATAAAAAAAAAATACATTAAAAGAAGAAAAATAACTCAATAAATGTATTTATTAAATAAATTATATGTATCGAAACGAATTATATATGTTAATCATGTTAATTTTGACACGATTTATTTATTAAATAAGTTAAACGAGTCGTGTTGTATTACTTGTGTTAATATGATTTATTTATTAAATGGGTTACACGAATTGTGTCGTGTTATATATATAATAAATGTATCATATTAAAATTATTAATTTTAACAAATTTAATTAATCATGTCATATTTGAATTGATGTTTATAATTATTTATAACTCAATAATATGATAAGAAGATACGACACAATTAACACCTATACGTGGATTCTCAAAACCCAATATTTTGGACTCAGAACAGAACCCTTTTGTCTTGTGAGTTGTGAGGAGGCAAGACAAGTTGTGTTATCTGACGAAAGAGTGTTTTCTTTTCAGAAGAATGTTACAATACAAGTGGGAATTTGGGAATCCCATTTCCCAGAATTCGAGGACTTGGTACTTGAGGAATGCTTGACTTGATGTGGAAGAAAACAACTTTCCGTGAATCTGCAATACCACACTTGGGAATTGGGATTTGCAAACGTGAGAGTTTGTACCTTAGTTTTTTAAGGTCCCAATTATCATATTGCAATTGTGTTTTTAATTAATTATTTGACTTATGGAGTCAAGTTATTTGATTCTTCTCATAACGTTTCAGTTTGAATCTTTTCAATATTAGAGCATCTTTAAGAAAAGAGATATTTTTGGAGGGAAACAATGAATTTGCTTCTTAATATAATGTTTATGCTTATAAAGTGGCTCCATCTATACATACACTCTAATAATAGTAATCAAAATAAATATTTATTTTATATTTTTATTTTATATTTTTCTTTTTATCAGAGGCATATTTGTCTTTTTATCCAGTAATGTTCATCAATTGGAAGTAAAACGACTCTGGTCATGTGATGTAGGACAGATATGATACTCTAAAAATATAAAAAGTTATTTTAAAATTGTATTAGAATTGTTTAGTTTTTTATTTTAATTTCCCTCTTTTCTTAGTTTTATTAAGATTAATATAGAAAGTATAAGAATTAGTAGTTTCTTATTTAAATTAATAATCTTTATTATAATAGAATTAGTCTAAAAATAAAAGTTTTTGTTTCTTAGTCAAAGTAATAGTGTTCTAGTACTATAAATATGATGTAATATGTCTTTATGGTTAAGTTTTATATCAATAAATATTAATTACGAATTTTGGAGAATTATTTTCTCTTGTTTGGGATAAGGAGTCCACATGTTACTTGTTTTATAAGAAATTCGACAGGTTCGATTCTTCTTTCTATGTTTTCATTCCGCATTATTTGGTATTAAAACAAAGATTTGTCTGACTTGATGGTAATTAATAAAGACAAAATAAAAAATTCTATTGATGTTTGTTGCGGGACGGAAGCTTTATGGGCAGTGATTGATGAACAAGAGCAACTGTTCGTACAGATCAACAATCAGCTTGGTGTGATACAACAAACGCTCATGCGATTCAATCTTAATGCTCCTAAAGATCTTCCAGTCAACAGGAATCGCGTCAGAGGAATTGCCTGATGCCAGCCTGAAAGCAAAGCTATTCGCAATTACGAAAGACTTCTATATTTTGATGGTAATTTTTATCTTGAAAACTTTCATAATTGAATTTATGATTTGGATGATTGTTTTAATGATTTGAGACTTTTAGAAGAAAAAAATATTTTTGGATAAAATATAAACTCAGTGAATTCGAGAATAAATGATTGCTTGATTTACAAAGACATAAACAATTGCAAAGAAAAAAGTGCATTCGTTCATGACCAAGAATGATGAACTTGTTGATGATTAGATTTTTGCCTATAAAATTTTAGAAGACTAACATGGAAAAACACCAAGAAATAAGCACAAGCAAAATTTGAAATTGTGAAGAAGATTTCAACTAATAAGGTTACAAATACTGAACCACTGACAGAAATCCACATTTTTACAAAAGACTCTCTTGTTATAGAAAACGAAAATCAAACTCTTTCATCCCTTGAAAAAGATCACAATGAGTCAATTGAAAATAAAATAAAATTTATTTCTATTGATGTTTTTGAAACAGTTGGTGCAGATGATAAAGGAGAGGGATTGAATGAAAATTTTATTACAAAGAAGCAAGAAAATCTCATTGAAGTTGTAAACACTAAAGATGATGAAATTGAACTTGAACTTGTGAAAGATGATTATATAATACTTTTAAGAAGATTGAAATTGCAGTAGAACAAAAAGATAATTTTTGTTTTATTATTGGAGTATTCTTATCATCAAAAGAAGAGCCTAGAGTTACAAACTTCATGAAAGATGTTGCAAAAGAAATTTATGAATATTTGATTGTTCTTCAAGAGATTCAACCACTATTATCATGCTATGGACGAGTTCGAAATCGTATACATTCAGTCAACTTGAGAACGAGTTTTTTTTAAGTGAGGGAGACTCATGTAAGACAGATATGATACCCTAAAATATGAAAATTGTATCAGGAATGTTTAATTTTTTTATTTTAATTAATTCTTAATTGCTCTAGTTTTCTAGTTTTATTAGGATTAATATAGAAAATATAGAAATTAGTAGTTTTTTATTCAATTAATAGTCTTTATTGTAGTAAGATTAGTATAAAAATAAGAGTTTTTGTTTCATAGTAAAAATAGTAGTGTTCTAGCACTATAAATATAATGTAATAGGTCTTTATAGTTAAGTTTTATATCAATAAACATTAACTACAAATTTTAGAGAATTATTTTATCTTATTTGTATGAGGTGTTCCTATGTAACTTATTTTATAAGAAATTCGACGGGTTCGACTCTTCTTTCCACATCTCCATTATGCATTATCACGAATCCTCTATTGAAGTACAAGGTGAATGGGAGAGAAATTGATAATTAAGGCATATGCCTCTCTTCCTGCATCCTCTCTTGCACATTCTCATAGATTTTCACAATTTTTTTCGATATAAGTATTGAATGTGTCACATAATATTTTATTGGGAGAGAGGGAGGGGGGGGGGGGGGGGGGACTGTAATGCCAAACTGACGCCGAATCCGCATTCTATAGCTTGAGGACTAGTTCAAACCCTAAAAAAAGGATAGAATGGGTAAGCATAATTTAGGCTGGTTCAAGAATGGTGTCAGCTTGTAAAGACTCGACCATTTATTTATACTTTACTAGAAGAAAAATTGTTCATTGGTCCTGTCCAAGACAATGAACAATAGCCATCTGCACAAACAAGCACACTGACCATAACTTTTTAATGTACGTTTTAGCACATAGTTGCATTTTATTAGTCTCTAGTATCATTGAGTGTGAGTGTTTAGAATTGCTTCTCCAAATACTAAGCTTTTTGCGTTTTAGAAAAACAATCCATGACTACTTTTTTTGTATTTTTAAAAGCAATTTTAAGAGCTCGACTAATAAACAAATACATTTTTTTGAAGCAAATTGCAAACAAAAAAACGAAGATGTAAAAGCTCTTTCAAACGGTCTGACTAAGTGCATGTTTGGTGCCTCCGGTTGGAGGGTCAAATTGAGAACTACATACATGCTATATTTTTTCGATAGAGGTATTTGTTACTTCATCCAAAATTACAGGTAATTTAAGCTAAAGAAGTGTGACCAAACGGGTTCTAAGTAGTTTAGCACTTTAGCTGTATAATTAGGTTTGATTAGGGTTTTGACTGTCAAGACCAATTCAGTTAAAGGTCTATGATTATCCATGTCTTGTCTGTTTGCATGAAGTGGTTGAACATAGCCCAACTTCTTAAAGGGCCATGATTAAGAAAAAAGAAATTCCAATGGGCCAACTCTTCAGGCTATCATTGATATTTGCTTCATTCGATCCACCCCATGAAAGACTGCTCCGTCCTCAAAAGTTTCTCATTCATGGGCTTTTGAGCCGAATTTAGTTGGATTGAAGTGAGCCCACTTAGCCTGCCTGTGAAAATGCGACCGCAGGATACAGTCCATTGTCCAGACACACACCCCGTTTGTGGGCCTTAGCCCTGATAGCCCTTTCTTCTATTTGCTAAGCCAATGAAAAATCCATCTACTTTTTTTGATGGGTCAAGCCACTCTTAAGTTATTGGCAATCTTTTTATCTTTTTGGTGCCCATTTTTTCATCTTAGGTAAACTCTCTGGCCTCACTAGCTTGGACAGGTGGTTCAAATTCACTTGATTAACTACAAGAAGGGGAATGTTGAAGGCAGGGCTAGTACTGGAGTCAAGTTGCAACAAGGTAACCCTACCGAAAGGTGCAGTTGGATCTCTCTCTCCCACTTTCTTATTCTCTCTCTCTCTCTCTCCCCCCCCCCCCCTTTTTTTCTCTCTCTCTCTCTCTCTCTCTCACACACACACACACACAGTGAGTGCAGCCCTTCTAGTGCTTTTTTATGTGGAAAACAAGTGTGAAAAAAAAAATTGTATTAGGTAAATAAGGAGTCTTTAAATGATCATTGTTGCCAGCCTTGGAGGGAAATCTTCCCTAACATCAATCAGACTCTTAGCTTTCTCCTCCATTGTTTAGTTCGTCTGGGTTGAGAGATTGATGAGAGCTAAGAGCAGAGAAGTTGATCAAATTGTGCAGAACATCACAAATGCCATCAGAGATGAAAAAACTCTTCTTGGAAACATGTAGACAACTCATTTTCAATTTGATAAGTGAGTATGGGTTTTTGAATCTCTTATGCCATTTTCAGGATGCATAACTAGTTGTGGTGTTTTCAGTCTCATTTTTTCTTGTTGGCTATAGCTGTTTGTTTGTTCGTTTGTTTTTTTTTTTTTTTTTCAATGGCAGTCAATCGGGTATAGAACAGGTCCCATTCCAAGCAAAAATACTAATATATGCAGAATTAGTTGGTCATGTTTTTTTGGGAATAAGACCTTTCTTTGACTCAAAATGGTGAGACAGACGGACAATACCCATGGGCATTGCCCATGGCCTAAGCTAGATTTTAATTAAATTCATTCGTTTAAACTTTTAATTAGACTATTTTTTTATAGCATTTATGATAAGTTTTAGATTTGCAATTACTTTGCCTAAGAAATTTGAAATGAGGTTCTGTTTTTGCGGCTATCTTTTTCTTTACCTAGATAATTTCTAATTTTTCAAAAAGTCCTTAGATTTTATTTGTTCCGAAAATTTCCTATTTTCTAAATTTCTTAATATCCTAACTGTAACAAGTTTAGAATAGGACTTAACAAATTCCTATTTGGATTGGTATTATTATACATTTTATTAATAATATTTTAATTTCTAAAATTAGAAAGTTTTTCTTTTGTTGTGTGAGTAATTTCTGTGTTATTTGATTAGAAAAAATTTCACATGATCGATTCCTATTCATGTTTTCATGCTATGATATAATCCCCTATGTTTCTGGTTATTTTATATTGGTAATGTTGCTGTTTTTTTGTCCTACTGCTGTGTTTTTTGTTATTTCCTGTTGCTCTTTTTTCCTAAGCCTGGCTTTCTGCTTGTTTTTTTTTTTTGTTGGTAGGGACACGCATATACATATGCATTTTTTTTTTATCATATAAATCTCTGAGCATTAAGCATGTAATGCATATTATCATTTCTTTGAAATATGCTTTACAATGAGAATAATGCTTGAAGGATCTAAAAATTTCAGTTAAATGTCAAATTGAAAGTATTTAAATTTACGAGAGTTTACGTGAATATATATAAAAAAAAAAATTAGAAAAAGCCAAGTATTATATTTTAACAAAATTAGTAGCAAAAAATACAATATCAAAATTTTTTAGGGGGGAGGCCAGGGCCCCACCTGTCCACCATTGAATCCGTCACTGCTTTAAACAAAAAATTTAATTCAGAATATAATGTGACGGTTAAGATTTCTATGAAATAATTTTGGGATATTTTTGCAAGAAAATAAAAAAAAAAATTAAGGATTAATTGCCGGAGAAATTCTGATAATATTCACTTCAATAATCAAGTTAGGAAAGAAACAAAGTGTTTGTCTAGGATTGAATAGAAATTAAACTTAAGGTGTTGGTACATACCTTGCTTTTCTTATTCTTTTTAAAAATCTATGGTATAATAAATGACGGAATTCCCATATCAATTGAATAAGCAAGAAAGTAAGTGATAGTTTCTTAATTGGAGCATATAAGAATTCTAAGTCTGTAGTCATAATTGTATTGACCGACCTATTCGTCATATCTAGAGTTTTAATGTGTTCTTAACTTAGACATCAGTATTGCAGGCAATCAGCTTAGACGAAGGGGCTCATCATGTGCCTGCCGAACTCACCAAGAAGATTCGTTTATTTAGATTTGTAGTTTTGTAACTTGACAATCATGGACCCAAAGTAAAAACAATATACGATTTAACCTTCATGTGTCCTCATCTTAACATTGATATTATTTTTAATTATATATATATATATATATATTGTCTTTTAGACTTTTGATTAAGGCATGTGTATTAAAATTAGACTTAATATGTTTATAATATATCTGATAAATTAAAACTAATTATTTGGTACCTTCTAACATTTGGGTACGGAAGGTCTGAATGTTAAGAGTACGGGTTTTTAGAATCCAAAGAAACATATAATGTCTTACAAGATATCTCTGTTTACAAAATTGTCAGTCTTCTCTATCGAAAATATTCTCAATTAAAATTTCTCATGAAAGAAGTTAAGTTTAAACGAATTGAAAAATAGTTACAAAACATATCTCAACAAACAGATATCCTGTAAGACATATATCTCTTTGGGTTCTAGGTTGCTAATAAACTAAAATTTTACTGTTTATCCTAATGGTTTGGTAACTATTCCTTCACTATCTGTAGTGAAAGGGTACAACACAAATACGTGAATGGGTTGTCGATGATAACTTTATCTATCATATTTTTAACCAAGACAAATGAGATTTTGAAGTATACATTATCCTGACACATATGTATATTGGATAATTTGTATTTAATATTCATTTTACTGTCATTCGCTGAAAATAACTGTTTCTAGTGATTTCTACAAACACAATAAAAAACTGAGTAAAAATCACCGCAAAAATAACAATGGAAAAAAGGAATCCCACAATACCAAAAAATCAACTACTAACAAATCATCTTTTAAAGATGGATATTTTAAGTGTCGAAAACTTGATCATTTTAAATTTGAATGCAAAGTCAAAAACTTGATCAATGCATTACGAGACAACTAAGAAAGTAAAGAAGAATTAATTAAAATCTTATAACTTTGAAACACCAACATTGACTCCTAATCCTAACTCCAGTAATAATTCTGACGACAGTGAAAATGAAGTTTGCCAACTAAACCAATCAATCCTCCCATCATATATATATATATATATATATATATATATATATATATATATATATATATATATAATCACATTGTGTTTGACAAATGTACAAATTGCACTTCATACTAGTTCAAACTTTAAAATATTTTTTCTTTAATTTTAATTCCTAAACAAGGATTCCATGCTATCACAAGTAGTGCAAAAAAGGATTGATACATGCAGTAATTTTCGTCTATCACACATTCATAAATTTAATTTGCATTGAGCTCATGGATTACAAATGTTAAAAATAGAGCATAAATAATATAAAAATGTTAAATATAACAGTTAAATAAAAATTTATTATATTGAGTTCCACTCCTTATGTCTAACTAGCAGTTCAAGGGTGAGAAAATCCACTTTGCATAGTATCACTTTAAATTAATAATAGTATCCCAAAAAAGTATTTCTAATTTGATGAATATAAAAATTTCAAAAGTTATATTAATACTCTAATGATGTCAATGATAATGCAAACACTAATTCAAAGACATGAGAAGTCAATAACTTAAAAGAATTTTGTAGCTATGTAGGGAAGGTTTGATTATTGAACCTAATATTACATGTAACTCCATTTAAATAATTGAAGAGGTTAGAATTGAAGTTTGCCCGTCTTCTATTATATATCTTCATCAATTAATGATGGTGACTTCTATTTAAGAGTAAATTACATTTACCACATTCTTGAGATTTTTAAAATTATATTAATTTTTCTTGTTTTATTTGACAATATATATATAAATACGCTTTTTCAATCAATTTTTTTTAAATGACAAAACTACCCTTTCTTGTTTTTTTTTTCTTCAATTTTTAAAATTTTGACCAATATTTTTTTTTTATTTTCTAAATAAATATTGATAAAAATCTTAAATTTATTTTTAAGTAAAATAAAAACAAATTATTTACCTTAAATTTATTTTTAAGTAAAATAATAAAAAATTCTTTAAAGAGATTAGAAAAAAGTTGTCAAAATTAAAAACTATAAAAACAAATAAATAAAAAGGATAATTTTATTATTTTGAATAAAAAAGTTGACTGGAGAAGAGTTTTTGTATATTTCCAAATAAAATAAAAGAGTTCAATAATTTCCAAAACCTTAAAAAAAATTAAATATAATTATCAAAAACTATGAGAATTTCTGTGTAATTTACCATATATTTAATTTGGTACCTTGAATAGTTGGTCAATACATCACTGTTGATGCTTAATCAGTGATTACAAGAGTAGACTTTGAGAGAGGGAGAGAGGGGGGGTTAATAAATGGGCAAGTAACAGTTTAATTTCATACAATCTAAAGCATAATTACGTGAAGACTCTGTGTGTGTGGGGGGGGGGGGGGGGGGGGGGGGGGAATTAATTAGGGGGAAAAGTCTTCTGATTATGATTGATAAGGAATAAAAAAGAAAAAAGAAAAAAAGAAGAAGAGAAGATTACAATAATATTATCAAGGTACCACGCCAATTAAACAATAGGAAAATAGAGGGGATATCCTAATCTATAAAATTTTCTGCTTATTTTTACGAGGGTTTTGTCAACCCAGTTAAGCTCCTTATTATGGGAGATGCAACTTTTAGTCACACTAATACATATGTATCAATGGTGGCACAAACATAACATTTGTCAATAATGTAGTTAATACAATGGGTTTAGTTTGGGCTTGAATATATTATAGATTATTATATGGAATGATGTACCATAAAATGAAAGATCAATTTGAAACGTGATACGTGTATATACAGAACTCTTCCGAGTATAGACCAAGAAAGATTCTGCTATCTCGATCAGATAGACATATGGGGTTCAGAGGTATTCTGTTCAGAATGGAATAAAAACCTCTAGCCCTGCCTCCAGAGCATATGGGATGCCAATCTGCTCATCACAGACCTCATGGCAAGGATAGTAAAGTATCTACAGGAATGGGTTTCGAACTAGTCACCACCTTTCATATTCTACCGACTTCAGAATAAGGAAACAGAGTTCAATATGACAACTACTATCTTCGGATATCTTCAAATCTCTACTTTCATGGCTCCTAATCTTACTCAACTTAGGAAATCTACAAGTTATAAATAAGACCATAAGGTACGCTTTCAATTGAAGTTCAATTATTCCTTTAAATTACAGTCTTTTTAGTTTATTGACTTTATCATCGGAGCGACTACCACCGAAACCTTCCTGATGACCCTCTGATTTTGAATTCTTGACAGGCATCGAAGGACGAGAAGCCCTTCTAATCAGAAAGAGAAATATCAGTTTGGTGTCGTTTGTGGGAATGACAATCGTTATTACTAACCTTTTTCCTTTAAAAGCAACAAATCCTTTGTCTTTTTCTTCCTAAGAGGCAATGGCTTCCAATCTTCGTTTTAGAAAGAATTTTCAAAACTCCCGAAATCAGCCTTCTGTTGGGAAAGGAAGGGGGCAAACACCCAATCACTTGCAACAGTAGCTTGATCGGATTCAACGACAATCCGATCAGATGCAGGAATAACTCGTTGCCATGTCACAAGCTCTGGCTTCGTTGGCCCAGAGCCAGCGGAACAATATTCTTTCTTCTCCTACCAACGCTATTCACGGTGAAGTTCAGCCCCCTGCTACCATCATGGGCGGAGGATCCCCCAAAGAGGAGTTGCCCAACGTGCAACTGGTACAACCCCATGGTACCACTTATATAGAGGCTGATCCCCAGACATCAACAACTGTTGGGAGAGGGATGCCCACTTTTCACCCAGTTATCTGTTACCAAAGCAGAATGAGGACTCCTACTTCCGTGGCCTTGGGAGCCGATCTAGCGCCATAGGGATTCCAGCCCCTAGAGGCACTGGGCCCCCTAGTCTTGGGAGAGAAACACCGTCCGGCTAATATCGGACAAACTCATCCCCCGAATCGAGGGTCTGAAGGTGTAGAACAGGGTCAACAGTGGGTCCCAAACCCACGACAAATCCTACCTAGAGTTCCTCAAAGGGCAGAAGAAATAGCAGACTCCCAAGAATAGACCATCTTTACTAGAGGGTTCCATGCCCCTCCAGAGTAAGACGAACTGGGAAAGTTGCTCGGGAGATTCTCCATGCCATTCCCCTCTGCCATAATGATAGAAGAGCGGCCAAAAAAGTTTATTGTCCCAAGATTTACCCTCTATGACGGGTCTGAAGACCCTAGGGACCATCTATCTCACTACCAGCATACAATGGCTCTACATAGGGCTATTGATGCCTTCATGTGCTGAAACTTTGTGAAAAGCCTCAAAGGTACCGCTCTGAAGTGGTTCCACAACCTTTCCCAAAAATCGATCAGCAATTTCTATGAGCTCAGTAGGCAATTCCTAACCAGTAGGAAGTTAAGGAAAGTGCTAGAATTCCTGTTTATTGTGAAGCAAGCAAAGGGATAATCATTTCGGGAGTACATTGCTCGTTTTAATATTGAGCTCACAGAGATAACCGATAGCAGCCCAAGCTTCCTAGTAGAAGCTTTTACCTCTAGCCTTGGGCCTGGAAGCTTTCAAGATTCTTTGACCAAGAATCCTCTCATGACATGGCGGCACTCATGGAATGAGCACGAAAGTACATTAATCTTGAAGATAAGAAAATGTATTTTTGAAAGGCAAAAGAACAAGTTTAGAAGGATGAGCAAGTTCAAAAGAGGGACACCAATACTAATAGGAAGAGGATCAGAAGCCTTGACAAGAGAGCGACATCCAAAACCCAGAACAATCCTAATTCTAGAAGGTACGAACTTTCACCCCTCTGAATGTCTCTTTCACTCATATACTCTAACAGATCTAGACTCGTAAGAACATGAAGTGGCCAGAGCCACTAAATAGCAACCCCGACACAGGAAATCAAAACAAATACTGTGATTTCCACAAGGAGCAGGGGCACACCACCGACGAATGCAGAGCTCTTAAGAAAGAGATAGAACATCTTATCAGAAAAGGACGACTGAGAGAATTTGTCCGCTAGGACGGAAGTAGAACCCCTGTGACGATAGACCACTGCAGCAAAATAATTAAGTCATCTTTGTCCTACATGCTGACAATGTGGCAACGGGGAATGTCTAACTAAGCCAGAAAAAAGTATTCTCGAAAGGTAAGGGCAGAACCACATGTCTTCCAGATCTTAACTATTGAGAAGAAGATGAAGTTGAGACCTTAGATCCGGTTATCTGGATTGGACCTTGCTGGGATACATTGTCCCCACAGTGATGCTTTCGTCATCTCACTCAAAATTGCCAATTTTGAGATTAGAAGGGTTCTCGTGGATATTAGAAGCTCCACCAATATGTTTTTTTATGAACCCTTCAAACACATGAAGCTCAACTATAATGAGCAGGGGCACACCACCGACGAATGCAGAGCTCTTAAGAAAGAGATAGAACATCTTATCAGAAGAGGACGACTGAGAGAATTTGTCCGCTAGGACGGGAAGTAGAACCCTTGTGACGATAGACCACTGCAAAGAAGGCACGAATAGAGGCCTAAGCAGAGATAGGTTCAAAATGATCAATTGCGGCAAAATAATTAAGTCATCTTTGTCCTACATGCTGACAATGCTGCAACGGGGAATGTCTAACTAAGCCAGAAAAAAGTATTCTCGAAAGGCAAGGGCAGAACCACATGTCCTCCAGATCTCAACTATTGAGAAGAAGATGAAGTTGAGACCTCAGATCCGGTTCTCTGGATTGGACCTTTCTGGGATACATTGTCCCCAAAGTGATGCTTTCGTCATCTCACTCAAAATTGCTAATTTTGAGATCAGAAGGGTTCTCGTGGATATTGGAAGCTCCACCAACGTGTTTTTTTACGAACCCTTCAAACACATGAAGCTCAACTATAATGACATCAGAGCTACCACCACTGTAATGGCGGGATTTGATAGAAATCTCAGCACCCCGTTAGGCAAAATAGACCTACTAACCACGACGGGAGAAGGAGATAGACAGAAGACACTGATTTCTAAGTACATGGTCCTGGGTTCTAAATCTCCCTATAACGTCATCATTAGGAGGCCCTGGCTCTATTAGATGGGAGCGGTCACTTCGACCCTTCATCAATGTTTGAAGTATATTCATAATGACAAAGTCTTCTCCATCAGGGGTTGTCAGCCCACCGCCCGGGAGTGCCATGCCCTTGCATTAAAGGAACAAACTTCCAAATAGCAATCACAATATCCTCGTGAAAGGGGAAGTTCTTCACTTTCTGACTTTCATAAGGTAGAGGAGTGTCCCTCTGAAATCGATGAGCCATTAAGTTTTAGGGGAAAGGACAACATGGTTAAGCCAATGGAAGAGCCCATCAAAGTACTCGTCAGTACTGAAGCGGAGGAAAGGTATCAAAAGATTGGCTTAGCTTTGTCTCCCTCCGAGTAAGAGGAAATTGTAAAGTTTCTAAAAACCAACCTACCGGTATTTGCTTGGGAGACAAAAGATATAGAAGGAATAGATCCTAATCTCATTTCTCATAAGCTAATGACAGACCCGAATCATTTTTCGGTGAGACAAAAAAGGAGAATGTTTGCCCCAGAGTGCTACAAAATCATCAATGAAGAGGTCCAGAAGTTGCTAAATGCTGGAATGATAAGGGAAGTGTTCTACCCAAAGTGGCTTGCCAACACAATTTTCGCAAAAAAAAAGAATGAAAAGTAGAGGGTTTGCGTTGATTACACCTACCTAAATAAAGCTTGTCCCAAGGACAGCTTTCCTCTTCCCAGGATTGGTCGACTTGTTAATGCCATGTCAAGACACGAGCTCACAAGTTTCATGGATGCCTACTCTAGATACAATCAAATTC
Source organism: Nyssa sinensis (assembly GCA_008638375.1). NCBI lineage: Eukaryota > Viridiplantae > Streptophyta > Magnoliopsida > Cornales > Nyssaceae > Nyssa > Nyssa sinensis. The sequence goes on along the minus strand of CM018041.1, from coordinate 16,178,301 downwards.
AGATGTATCCTTCAGACCAGGAGAAAACTGCCTTCATATCTGAACAATGTCTCTATTGTTATAAAGTGATGCCGTTCAGTTTGAAGAACGCTGGAGCCACGTACCAATGTTTGGTAAATAAAATATTTGGCTCCCAAATTGGGGACACAATGGAGGTCTATATCGACGACATGCTAGTCAAAAGCATTCAAAAGAGTAACCACATCCAGCACTTGAGCCAAATATTCGATATCCTGAGGCAACATAGAATGAAGCTCAACCTCTTAAAATGTACCTTCGGGATCACAAAAGGAAAATTCTCGGGTTTTTTGGTCTCTCAAAGGGGAATTGAGGCATATCCCTTGCAAATCAAAGCTCTAATTGAATTACAGTCACCTAGAACCAAGAAGGATATCTAAGTCCTGAACGGAAGGATAGCGGCCCTAAACAGGTTCATCTATAAATCTATGAATCGGTGCCTCCTGTTCTTTAGAGCCTTGAGGGGAGTAAGGCCCTAGAATGGACCCTTGAATGCGAAGAAGCTTTCTAAGAACTTAAGCACTACTTAGCTTCCCCCGAACTCCTATCAAAACCAGTACAGGGAGAAAAGCTACTCCAATACTTAATTATATCAGAAAATGTCATCAGTTCTGCATTAGTCAAGGAAGACAAGGGGATTCAAAGGTCTGTATTTTACGTTAGCAAGGCGCTTTTGGACACCGAGACAAGATATTTCAAAATTGAAAAATTAGTTTTAGCCTCGGTGATATCCGCTCGGAAGCTCAGACCATATTTTCAGGTCCATCCTATCATAATCCCTACATCCTATCCTTTAAAATCAGTCCTACACAAGCCTAAAGTTTCATGATGACTGGTCAACTAGTCAGTGAAGTTGGGAGAACTTGACATATCCTATGTACCATGAACCGCTATCAAAGGGCAAGTACTAACAAACTTTGTAGTAGAGTTCACCCCAATACTACATGCGAAAGCTCAAGCTACTATGGACACTCTGGTATGGATACTTTACACTAACAAATCATCTACTGACAGAGGCTCGGGAGTAAGCATAATACTTTAGTCCCCCGATGGAGTTGTAACTGAGAAAGCAGTTAGCTTGGGGTTCAGAGCCTCTAATAACAAAGCCGAATATGAAGTGCTTATCCTTGGGATGAAATTGGCCTTGGAATGTGAAGCTCTGAATCTTGAAGCATTCTCTAACTCTCAACTTGTGGTGAGTCTAGTCTTGGGAGAATTTTCCACCAAGGATAGCAGGATGACCAGATTTTCAAAGCTAGTGGAATCACTAAAGTTTTCTTTCCATAAATTCACCATTCAAAAGATTGAAAGAAGTGAAAATTCCAGGGCTGATGCTTTAGCAAACATGGCCTCATACCTCAAGATAGAAAGGGATTCAATGGTGAAAATCTTCTACGAGTCAAAGCCAAGCATTGAGGAGATACAGTCCCTTCAAATTTCAGAGCAACCTCAGGATTGGATGACTCCCATCATCCAGTATCTAAGGGAAGCGTTGCTTCCAAAGGACAAAAATCATACTAGAAGGATTCAGATTAGGGTAGCGCAGTTTCTAATTCTTAAAGGAAAGCTTTACCGAAGGTCCTACATGCAACCCCTCCTATAGTACTTATCTTTAGACAAATCCCGCTACATCCTAGCCAAGATACATGAGAGGATCTGTGGCAACTAAAATAGCGGAAAGACCATAGCCTACCGAGCATTAATTCAGGGCTACTATTGCCCTGGTATGTTAAGACAAGCTAAGGAATATGTCCAGAGGTGTGACAAATGTCAACGAGTTACCTCAGACCATCACCAACCCCATCATGAGCTCATCCCTATTGCCAGTCTTTGGCTTTTCACTTAATAGGGAATGGACATCGTAGGGCCATTTCCAAAAGCCCCTCAAAATATGAGATTCCTGCTGGTCGCTATAGACTATTTCTTCAAATGGGCAAATGCTGAACCACTGACCCACATCATAGAGGTAGAAGTAAAGAACTTTACTTGAAAAAATATAGTTTGTAGGTTCGGTATACTCCACGTCATCATTTTAGATAATGGTATATAGTTTGCTGGGAAGGTGTTCAGGAAGCTCTATAAAAACCTGCACATCAGTCATCATTTCTCCTTACCAGGGCATCCCTAAGCTAATGGGCAAGCCGAGGTCACCCACCGCACTATTCTTGATGCCTTTAAGAGAAGGTTGGAGTAAGCCAAGGGAAGATGGGTCGAAGAACTTCCTAGAGTACTTTGGGCTTACCGAACTACTAGAAGGACCCTAACTGCAAAGATGCCATTTTCACTTACCTATGTCACCGAGGCAGTCATTTATGTCGAAATTGGTATGCCAACCCTTAGGATAGACTGCTTTGACAAGGAGACCAACAACCAACTGCTCGCAGAGAATTTGGATCTACTTGAAGAGAGACGTGAGCAAGCTCGGATCAAGGCCGAAGCATATTAGCAGAGAATGGCTAAATGTTTCAACCGGGGGTTAAAACCTATCAATTTCTAGATTGGGGACATCATCTTAAGAAGGGTGTTCCCAAACACTAAAAATCCCACCATGGGAAAACTCTCCCCTAATTGGGAGGGGCTCTATAAGATAACCAAGATCGTCAAACCTACGACTTATTCGTTGGAGGATGTAACTAGGAAGCCTGTACCCAGACCTTGGAATATTGAACATTTATGCAAGTATTATCAATAAAGAGTTATTTTTTATTCACCTATGAGTGTTTTCATTCAATGTACAGACCCTTAAAATCCTTTTATTCACTATAAGTGCTATAGGTCTAGTTCATTTCATTCAATATATAGCCCCTAAAAGCCTTGTATTCAATACGAGTGCTACAAGTCTGGTCCATTTCATTTAATGTACAAGTCCTTAAAAGCCTTGTATTGGCTACAAGTGCTACAAGTTTGGTCCATTTCACTCAATGTACAGACCCCTAAAAGCCTTGTATTCACTACAAGTGCTATAGGTCTGGTTCATTTCACTCAATGTACAGACCTCTAAAAGCCTTGCATTCGTTACAAGTGTTACAGGTATGATCCATTTTACGCAATGTACAAACCCATAAAAGCCTTGCATTCGCTACAAGTGCTATAGGTCTGGTCCATTTCACTCAATGTACAGACCCTTTAAAGCCTTACATTCGCTACAAGTGGTACAAGTTTGGTCTATTTCACTCAATGTATAGACCTTTAAAAGCCTTGTATTCGCTACAAGTGCTATAGGTCTGGTCCATTTCACTTAATGCACAGACCCCTAAAAGCCTTGCATTCACTACAAGTGCTATAGGTCTGGTCTATTTCACTTAATGTACAGACCCTTAAAAGCCTTGCATTCATTACAGGTGTTATAGGTCTGGTTCATTTTTCTTAATAAACAGTTTAGTAAAAGTATCACAAGCGCTGAAGGCCCAATCCATTTCAATCAATGTACAGATCTCTCAAGGCCTCCCATTTATTATGAATGCCACAGGTCTAATCCTACAGATCTCAGAATAAAGCTTGTTTTAATTACAAGTGCTAAAGATATGTGGATGAAGTTTGATTTAATTACAAGTGTTGACGATCTGTGGATGAAGCTTGATTTAATTACAAGTGTTAAAGATCTGTGGATGAAGCTTGATTTAATTACAAGTATTAAAGATCTGTAAAGGAAGCTTGATTTGATTACAAGTGATAAAGGTCGGTACACTACAACTTATTAACATGACAACATCTGAAATATTTTTACAAGTGTGATTGCTCTGAGTACTCTGCTATCAAAGCCTTTGAAACATCTCATGGGTACTTTGGAAATTTTAATGGTCTGAAGAGACTATCAAACAATATACAAAGTTATAAAAGAAGTCAAATTCTATTTATAATTGGCCCAAAGTATGGGAAAGTTACAAGGTAGAAACAAAAAAAAAAGTACAAAGATATCCCTAGTCTACTGCTGGTTCAGTAGCCTCTAAAGCATCAGTTTGAGAGAGTTCGGGATCTGTTTCCTCCTCCTCATCCTCTTGCACCTCAATCTTAGCTGGGGAGACTTTAATATCATCTATCCTAGCCAGATCCAGGTCAGGATACTTCTTGCGAAGCTTCGCCCTGAAGGTGCGGTACCCTTCCTCGATCAGCTCACCACCTAGATCTTGGACTTCAGCCTTCAGATTAACCTCAGTTTGAGCTCTGACAGCTTCGGCAGTGTCTTGGACCTTTTGAAGAGAGGTAGCTTGGAAGTCATCGAACCTTTTTGTAAGGTCTTCCAACTCCAAAGTGAGGGCATCCCTCTTGGACTCCAAGATAGAGTAAGAGTTAGCGGCTTCTCTCAATTTTTTCTCAACTACAGAGGCCATGGACTGAACTATTCCCAGTTGTAGCATGGCTTTATCAAGCTTAGATTAGAGAACGCCAATCTGCTCGAAATCCACAAAAGAGTCCATGATGGCCGCAAGGCCATGCACAACTTGGAAAAAAACAAGCAACACAGTCAGGTTAGAATATATTATAGAACTATAAGGAAAAAGAATGAAAAAAATGGAAAGGAAGGATTCTTCAGAGCTTACCCTTATATGGAACGCCATCATGTCTTTGGCGATTTTTTGCATCTTCAGCCCTTTGAATTTACTTGGGCCTGTTTCCCAAGACCCCTCGTAAGCTTTTTTCACGGCCAATGAGTCAGAGTCATCAAGCACTAGAGAAACAGCAATAGACCTGCCCTTCCTCATTTTTTTCATAGGAGCTATAGGTGCAAGGGGAAACAGGGGCTCCGAATTAGGAGGGCTCCAGAACTGAGGAGGCCCCCAAATCCTCTGACTCTGTCCTGTCAGGGGAGTTGGACAAAAGCCTTCACCTCTTCACTTGAAGATGAGGCTTAGCAGGGGAAGAGCTTTCCCCCACCTTTTTCTTCTTCTTTTTCCTTGGAGCCCATCCAGACACCAGGGATATTTTCAGGCTCTTAGATCTATCTCGAACCAGGCCAACATCCATTCGATTGTTAGGGCAGAGGACGATGTCGTGAGCATGATTACTGGTCTAGAGGAGCCTCCTATACTTCTGCTGGAGATCGACAGTGAAGATTGACCTCTTTCAAGCTCTCTTGTTTACACAGAAAACATGGGATTAGATCAAACAACACATAATCTAAAAAATGCAAAAACAAAGACAAAAGAAAATATATTCGAAGGGGACCTCACCCTAAATCCCAGTCTTTTGAAAGAAGGTTGAAATTTGGCTCTCAAAGTCCTCGAACTCCCATCCTCCTTTTACAAAGAAGTATTGCTTCTTCCAAGTCTTATCAGAAGTGGGTACAAAAGAGTGAGGTCTGAACCCCTTGTCAAAGGACATGTAAAACATGCCCTTTGACTTTAAATACTTCAGGTCCATGTTGTTCCTTATCAATGAGAGGTCCACCTCGACAATGTTTAAATGACCTAGAACTATGAATCCTAGCAGGTGCCTCCAACTATTGTTGTTCAGATCGGCAGGGCATTTGTTAAACTAACTAAAGAAGTCCCTAATTAGGGGGTAGAAGGGAAACCTAACCCCCTATCTCGAACCATTCAAGATAAACACATATCTCGCCCTACTCGGTGTCAGAAGGGCAGTCCATAGGTCTTGGTACTCTACATGACACATTTGTAGGGAAGTCAAAAGCAGCCCTCAGAGCAGCTATCATGTCCTGAGTAGTGTGGCGCTTTCTTTTTCTTCCTTTTTGAAGGGCTACCCGAGGTTTCCCCCGTAACGTTTCTAGGCTCTGTAAAAGCCTCTACTATCATAAGATCCAAATTAGGGTTTGGGTGACTAACATCCTAGTTTCTACGTCCCCTGATGAGTTACTATCTACGAGATTCACCTCTAATTGGATAGACATTTCTACAGATCCTTCTACTTCGTAGCTAGTGCTTGATTGAGCATCAGAAGTCGACATAACAGAAGTTATGGAGGGGTAGAAGAAGACTTAAGAAAATAGACAAGAAATGTGTGTGAACGAATAAAACCTGACCGAAGATTTGATCGGAGTTGGGCTTCTTATGTTGGAAGTCACCTTACTTAGGGTTTTCTTTAAAAAATATGACAAAACCCTCTCAAGCAACAGAGAAATAATGAAAGGAAGGGCATTAATGTAGTTCTCCACCTTTTATAAGAGAGTAACAAGTGGCGCAATTGAGGCCTTCGATTCTGAATCGTTGCGACGGTTAAGGAAATAATGGCCTCGTAATTCCAATCGACGGCTGACGCAATAAATGTCACATCAACGACTGTCGTGGAAGACAGAGAGTCACATTTATAACTACTACACGTGACTCTTTAGAAACCCTAACCTCAGCTCTTTATCCCGCAAGACTGAGGCTCGGAGGGAGGGGAGGAGTAGCTGATGTACCATAAAATGAAATATCAATTCAAAATGTAACACGTGTATGTACAGAGCTCTACCGAGTACAGACCAAGAAAGATTTTCTATCCCGATCAGACAGACACATGGGATTCAGAGGCACTCTGTTCAGAATGGCACAAAAACCTTTAGCCCTGCCTCCAGAGCATATGGGATGCCAATGTGCTTATCACAAACCTCATGGCAAGGATAGTAAAGTATCTACAAGAATGGGTACCGAATTGGTCACCATCTTTCATATTCTACTAACCTCAAAATAAGGAAACAAAGTTCAATATGGCAATTACTATCTTCAGATATCTTCAATTCTCTACTTTTATGGCTCCTAATCCTACTTAACTTAGGAAATTTACAGGCTATAAAAAAGACCATAAGGTATGCTTTCAATTAAAGTTCAATTATTCCTTTTAATTATAGTCTTTTTAGTTTACTGACTTTATCATCTGAGCAGCTACCATCGAAGCCTTCTTGGTGACCTTCTGATCGTGAATTTTTGACAGGCATCGAAGGACGGGAAGCCCTTCTAATCAGAAAAATCAACATCATGGAACAATATATTGTGGATAATGTATTTGAATTCAAAACCCTTTCTGCTCTATGTATCTGTGTGTGTAAAAGATTTACGAATCCTTCCTCCTTATTCTAAAACTTTCCAAGGCTGCCCATCTGATCATAACATTTAATTTTAGGGTTAAATTTAACAAGTATTGTCATCCTTTATTAAGATATATTATTAAACCTAAATCTAGGTTATTTGCTAAAATCTACATAAATTAAGCAGTTTATGATCATGAATGTTTCCGTGATAAACTTGATTCGAATAATATATTAATTATGTAAAATTACAGCTTATTTAGGAAAATGTAAAATCAGTTTTGTCAAATACAGATGAACTCATTTTCAATTTTTTTTACAATTTGATAAATATCTTTTAATAATAGTTCACATTTGTTTACAAGAAATATTTAAAACCTGAATAAAGTCATATTAGAGATAAGTTGATTTTTTAGAAAATCAATTAATGGTAGTGATTCTAACATAATCCAATTCAAGAATAATTTCCAATTAAAAAGCCTCTTATGATTCAAGTTTGTGCTCTTAGGAAATATGTATGCCTTAGTTGAAGTGAATGGTTGACTGATTTAGAATTTGAATAATTCTATATTAATTTGTGTTGAAATTTAGAAAAGTACTAGGATGAACAAAATCAATCATAGTAAAGAAAGAAAACGAAAAGAAAAACTCTTTTGCTAAATCCTTACTAAACAAACAACAATCTAAACCAGTTCAATTAAGAACCAAAAAATCCCAAGAAAAATTATATGTGAGACAATAAAAAGAGATGCAAAGACCGAATAACACTAGTCATAAATCAAATCAAAACCGAGATAGGTTTTGGGAGTACAATGAAAAGTACTATAATTGAAGTGCCGGCCATGAAACCTAATAGACAAGCTCTAAACAAATATATATGATTTTTTTTTTTTTTTTGTGTGTGTGTGTAACACACATATATATATATACACACACACACACACACACGAACACACATACATATTACTATTTTAATTTTAGTCAGCTAGTGTCACTTCAATTATAAGTCAATTAAGATGACAAAGATTAAATATTATAAAGCTATTGTAGAACTGTGCCAATATGGATGATCTTTCAAGAATGGAGAGAAATGGATCTTGAAGGCCATTGACTTTTTTTGCTTTTGATTATATTAATTCATTGTTTTAAGTCATCATAAAATGTCAACGAGATAACCTACACATAACTTCCAATAAATGGAGATTAGGTGAAGAGCTAGAATGTGTACTTTATACATAATGGGCTTGCTTTGAAGTAAGTGATCGATTCAAAATTCAACCTACTAAATTCATACATTTATGGTTATTAGAAAATGTGCTAAGCACTTCACGCAAGGTCGGCTCAAGATAATTAAATGCCTAAAGCGGCTATTCTAATTAAGATTTATTTTTCTTTAAAAATTTTAATATAATTTTTTTTAATTTGATATTAATATTATAAAGCTCTAATAATTACATTAAAAAAAATCTATAACTGCTTTTGTTTCCTACGTATATTGTAATACTTTTTCAATTAATAAGAGAAATGTATATATTGAATAAAATTCTAAAATATTATTTTAATAAGAGATATGCATATTGATGTTGCTCTTCTAATCAAAAGGGTTTCCCGCCCTTCACTACCTGTCAAGAATTCGAGATCAGAGGGTCATCAAAAAAGTTTCGATGGTAGCCATTCCGATGATAAAGTTAGTAAACTAAAAAAACTGTAATTGGAAGGAATAATGGAACGTAAATTGAAAATGTACCTTATAGTCTTATTTATAGCCTGTAAATTTCCTAAGTTGAGTAGGATTGAGAGCCATAAAAGTAGGGATTTGAAGATATCCGAAGATAATAGTTGCTAAATTGAACTCTGTTTCCTTATTCTGAGGTCGATAGAATATGGAAGGCGGTGACTAGTTCGGAACCCATTCCTGTAGAAACTTTACTATCCTTACCATGAGGTTTGTGATTAGCAGATCGACATCCCATATGCTCTAGAGGCAGGGCTGGAGGTTTTTGTGCCATTCTGAACAAAGTACCTCTGAACCCCATGTGTTTGTTTGATCGGGACAACAAAATATTTTTTGGTCTGTACTCAGAAGAGCTCTGTACATACACGTATCACGTTTCAAATTGATCTTTCATTTTATGGTACATCAGTTATTCCCCCCCTCCGAGCCTTAGTCTTGTGGGACGTAGAGTTGAGGTTAGGGTTTCTAAAGAGTCATACGTGGTAGTTATAAATGCACTGCTATGTTTTTCATGATAACCATTGATGTGACATTTTTTGCTTCAGCCGTCGATTGGAATTATGAGGCCATTATTTTCTTAACTGCCCGTGACGGTTCAAAATCGAAGGCCTCAATTGCGCCATTTGTTACTCCCTTATAAAAGGTGGGGGAGTACATTGACGCCCTTCCTTTCATCATTTTTTTGCTGCTTGAGAGGGTTTTGTTATATTTCTTAAAGAAAACCCCAAGTAAGGTGACTTCCGGCATAAGAAGCCCAACTTTGATCAAATCTTTGATCAAGTTTGACTCGTTCACACGCATTGCTTGTCTATTTCCTTAAATCTTCTTCTACCCCTCCATAACTTCTATTATGTCGACTTCTGACGCTCAGTCGAGCACTAGCTACTAAGTAGAAGGATCTATAGAACTGTCTATCCAGTCAGAGGCAAATCTTGTAGATAGTAGCTCATCAGGGGACGTAAAAACTAGGATTGTTAGTCACCCAAACCCTAATTTGGATTTTAAGATAGTAGAGGCTTTTACAGAGCCTAGAAACGTTGTGGGGGAAACCTCAAGCAAGCCCTCCAGAATGGAAGAAAGAGAAAGTGCCACTGCTCAAGGCATGATAGATGCTCTGAGGGCTCCTTTTGACTTTCCTATAAACGTGTCCTGTAGAGTACCAGGACATATGGACCACCCTTCTAACACTGAGTAGGGAAAGATATGTGTTATCTTGAATAGTTTGAGATAAGGGTTAGGTTTCCCTTCCATCCCCTTATTAAGGACTTCTTTAGTTGGGTTAACATATGCCCCGCCGACCTGAACATAAATAGTTAGAGGCACCTGCTAGGATTCATAGTTCTAGGTTATTTAAACAATGTCGAGGTGGACCTCCTGTTGATAAGGAACAACATGGACTTGAAGTATTTAAAGTCGGAGGGCATGTTTTACATGTCTTTTGATAAGGATTTTAGACCTCTCTCTTCCGTACCCACTTCCAATAAGACTTGGAAGAAGTGGTAATTCTTTGTAAGAGGAGGATGGGAGTTCGAGGACTTTGAGAGCCGAATTTCAACCTTCCCTCGGAAGATTGGGATCAAGGGTGAGGACCCCTTCATATTTTTTTTTGTTTCTGTTTTTGGATTTTTCAGACTATATGCCATTGATCTAATCCCATGTTTTCTGTGTAGACAAGAGAGCTTGGAATTGGTCAATCTTCACCGTCGTTCTCTAGTAAAAGTACAAGAGGTTCTTCTAGACCAGCAATTATGCTCACGACGCTGTCCTCTGCCCTAGCGATCTAATGGAGGTTGGCTTGGTTCGGGATAGGTCTGAGAGCCTGAAGAAGTCCCTGGTGTTTGGATGGGCTCCAGGCAAGAAGAAAAAGAAGAAGGTAGGGGAGAGTTCTTCCCCTGTTGAGCCTCATCTTCAAGTAAAGAAAAGAAGGCTTCTGTCCAATTCCCTTGACAATATTGAGTTAGAGGATATGGGGGCCTCCCCAGTTCAAGAGCCCCTATTTCTCCCTGAGTCTGTAGCTCCTAAGAAGAAGAAGGGGAAGGGCATGTCTGTTGCTTTTTCTACTGCCTAATGACTCTGGCTCATTGGCCATGAAGAAGGCTTACGAGGAGTCTTTGGCAACAGGCCTGAGCAAATTTAAGGGGATGAAAATGGAGAAGATCACTAAAGACGTGATGGCATTCCATATAAGGGTAAGCTCTAAAGAATCCTTTCCTTTCATTTTTTCTTCCTTTATTTCTTGCCCTTACGATTTTGTAACGTATTCTATCTTGATTATGTTGCTTGTTTTTTTTTTTTCAGGCTATGTACTTAGTGGCCATTATGGACTCTTTTAAGGATTCTAAACAGATTGGCGTCCTCTAGTCTAAGCTCTATAAAGCCAGGCTTTAGCTGGGAATGGCTCAATCCACGGCTTCTATAGCTAATGAGAAGCTGAAAGAAGCCATCAACTCCTACTCTATCCTGGAGTCTAAGAGGGATGCCCTCGCTCTAGAATTGGAAGACATCAAAAAGAGGTTTGATGACTTCCAAGCTGCCTTCCTTCAAAAGATTCAGGACATTACCGAAGCTGTTAGAGCTTAAACTGAAGTTGATCTGAAAGTTGAAGTCCAGGATCTAAGTGGTGAGCTGATCGAGCATGGGTACCGCACCTTCAGGGTGAAGCTTCGCAAGAAGTACCCTGACTTGGATATAGTTGGGATAGATGATATTGAAGTCTCCCCAACCGAGATTGAGGTGCAGGAGGATGAGGAGGAGGAAGCGAATCCCGAACTCCCTCAAGCTAACGCTTTAGAGACTGCCGAACCAAAAATGATATAGTGTAGGAGGATGAAAAGGAGGAAGCGAGTCCAGAATTCCCTCCAGCTAATGCTTCAAAGGTTGCCGAACCAGTAAACTAGGGATATCTTTGTACCACTTTTTGTTTCTATCTTGTAACTTTCCCATACTTTGGGCCAATTATAAATAGATTTTGGCTTGTTTCAAAACTTTGTGTACTGTTTAATAATCTCTTTAGTGCTCAGGCCATTAGAAATTCCAAAATAGCTTTGATAACAGAATACTCAGAGCAGCCACACTTGTAATAAAGATTTTCAGATGTTGGCATATTAACAAGTTGTAATGTACCAACCTTTGACACGTGTAATCAAACCAAGCTTCCTTCACAAATCTTTAATATTTGTAATTAAAACAAACTTCATCCACAGATCTTCAACACTTGTAATTAAATTAAGCTTCATCCACAGATCTTTAACACTTGTAATTAAATCATGCTTCATCCACAAATCTTCATTACTTGTAATTAAATCAAGCTTCATCCACAGATCTTCAGCACTTTTAATTAAATCAAGCTTTATCCACAGATCTTCAATACTTGTAATTAAATCAAGCTTTATCCACAGATTTTTAATACTTGTAATTAAAACAAGCTTCATTCTAAGATCTGTAGGATCAAACCCGTGGCATTCATAATAAATGGGAGGCATTGGGAGATCTGTATATTGATTGAAATGGACTGGGTCGTGAACTGTTTATTGAGCGAAATGGACCAGATCTATAACACTTATAATGAATGTAAGGCTTTTTGGGGTTTATACATTGAGTGAAATGGACCAGATCTATAACACATATAATGAATGCAAGGCTTTTAGGGGTTTATACATCGAGTGAAATAGACCAGACTTGTAGCACTTGTAGCGAATACAAGACTTTTAGGGGTCTGTATATTGAATGAAATAGATTAGACCTGTTACAATTATAGTGAATACAAGGCTTTTAGGGATTTGTATATTGAATGAAATGGACCAAACTTGTAGCATTTGTAGTGAATGCAAGGCTTTTAGGGGTCTGTACATTGAGTGAAATGGACTAGACCTGTAGCACTTGTAGTGAGTATAAGGCTTTTAGGGGTCTATACATTGAAAGAATACAAGGCTTTTAGGGCTCTGTACATTGAATGGAATGGACCAGACCTGTAGCACTTGTAATGAATACAAGACTTTTAGGGGTCTGTACATTGAATGAAATGGACCAGACCTGTAGCATTTGTAGTGAATACAAAGCTTTTAGGGGTCTGTACATTGAATGAAATGGACCAGACCTGTAGCACTTGTAGTGAATACAAAGATTTTAGGAGTCTGTACATTGAATGAACAACCAGAGGTGAATAAAAAATAACTCTTTATTGATAATACTTACGTAAATGATCGATATTTTAGGGTCTGGGTACAGGCTTCCCAGTTACATCTTTCAACTAATAAGTCATAGGTCTGACGACCTTGGTTATCTTGTAGGGTCCTTCCCGATTAGGAGATACTTTTTCCATGGTAGGATCATTAGTGTTTGGAAACACCCTTCTTAGGATGAGGTCTCCAATCTGCAAGTTGGTAGGTTTTAACCCCTAGTTGAAACATTTAGCCATTCTTTACTGGTATGTTTCGGTTCTAATTCGAGCTTGCTCATGTATTTCTTCAAGTAAATCCATCTTCTTCGTGAGTAGCTGGTTGTTGGTCCCCTGGTAAAAGCAATTCGTCCTAAGGGTCGACATGCCAATTTCAACAAGAATGAGTACTTCGGTGCCATAGGCAAGTGAAAACTACATCTTTGCGGTCGGAGTCCTTTTAGTAGTTTGGTAGACTTAGAGTGCTCCGAGGAGTTCTTTGACCCATCTTTCCTTAGCTTCCTCCAACCTTCTCTTAAGAGTGTTAAGAATAGTGCGGTTGGTGACCTTGGCTTGCCCATTTGCATAGGGATGCCTTGGTGATGAGAAGTGATGACTGGTGTGAAGGTCTTTACAGAACTTTCCGAACAACTTTCCAGCAAACTGTGTCTTATTTTCTGAAATGATGATGCGAGGTATACCGAACCTACAAACTATATTTTTCCATGTGAAGTTATTTACTTCCACCTCTGTGATGTGAGTTAGTGGTTCAGCCTCTGCTCATTTGGAGAAATAGTCAATGACAACTAGCAGGAATTTCTTATTCTGAGGGGCCTTTGGCCATGGCCCTACGATGTCCATTCCCTATTGAGCAAAAGGCCAAGGACTGGCAATAGGAATGAGCTCATAATGGGGTTGGTGATGGTATGAAGCAAATCGTTGACATTTGTCACACTTCTGGACATATTTCTTAGCCTGGTATGTTTCTGGACATATTTCTTAGCCTGTCTTAACATACCAGGCTAGTAGTAGCCTTAAGTTAGTATTCAGTGGGCTATGGTCCTTCTGCCATTATGGTTGCCACAGATCCCCTCATGTATCTCGGTTAGGATGTAGCGGGACTCCTCTAGAAATAAGCACCGCAAGAGGGGTTGCTTATAGGACCTTTGGCAAAGCTTTTCTTTAAGAATTCGATATCGAGTTGCCTTAATCCGAATCCTTTTGGCATGATTTTTGTCCTCTGGAAGCAGCCCTTCCCTTAGATACTAGATGATGAGAGTTATCCAATCTTGAGGTTGTTCTAAAATTTGAAGGAACTGCATCTCCTAAATGCTTGGCTTTGACTAGTAGAAGATTTTTACCGTTGACTCTCTTTCTGGTTTGAGGTAGGAGGCCGTGTTTGCTAAATCATCAGGCCTAGAGTTTTGGCTTCTTTCGATCTTCTGAATAGTGAATGTGTGGAAAGATAGCTTTAGTGATTCCATTAGCTCTAAATATCTGGTCATTCTACTTTCTTTGGTAAAAAATTCTCCCAAGACTTGACTCACAACAAGTTGAGAGTCAGAGAATGTTTTAAGATTCAGAGCTTCGCTGATCTGTCGTAGAAATCAATCAAATTACCAAACTAAACTACTAGTATAGTAGAGAAGTAAGGGTCGAACCCACAGAGACTGTTAATTGTTTAAAAACTAAAGTTGAGATTAATTTTAATTGAAAGTGACAAAGAGTGATTGTTGTTGATTTTCTTCTATAATTAAATGAAAACTATAAGTAAAGCAAATATTTAATTGAATTAATGAGGAATCAAATTAAAAGAGAATTCTTAGGGTGTTGAATCCACCACTAATCTTGTAATTAGCTTCAATTGTATTAATTCTTGGGTCATTCAATTTTGGATGTAAAAGACGTATTTTGGCTACAAGCCTCAATACAATCATCAAGAAAATCACACACCAAAACCCTAAGCACGAATCATCTTTGGTCAATACAAATTGTCTACGCTAATTCTAAGGTCATAGTCACAATTTGTTTTCCCTGAGTTATGACTCGTCCTACGGTTTTGATGTATGTACACATATTACTATTGTATAACCACATAAACAAAATCACAGAAATTGATTATGTGCAATTGAATAATACGATCAATGCTTTAATAAAATCCCAATGTTATACAATCAACATCCAAGACTAATTAACCCAAAAATAAAATACAAAGAAACAATATTACTTGATTAGGGTTTCATCTAAACCCTAGGAATAAGAGAACTTAGCCCATGATCGTGGAAGAGGAGACCATAGCCATGGAATTCTTCATCTTTTTCTTCAGAGTTGTCCCTTTCCTTCTTCTCTTCCTTTCTAGATCTCCAAGACGGCCTCCTCCCTTTTCCAAAACCCTAGGTTACAATATTATCCCCCTTTTTCCAAAAATACCCTTACAAAATAAGAATTTAGAAAAATAACATAAAATCCCGTAATTAAACATTAGGGGCCCAAAAAGGGAGTCTAAAGTGTTCCAAAATAGAGCCTATAATGCTAAAATGGGCCCTAGTCCACCTATATATGGATCAAGCCTCTCTTCTAACCCAAAATCACTTGTTTTCCATTTCTTTTAGCACTTCAAAGCCCAATATTCTTCTTTTTGCTCCAAATCATCAACTTTGACGAGCTTTCTCTGCAAAAAGATAAAATAAGAATTAACTAGCAAATGCATATAGATTGGAGAAATTAAAATAATAAAAGTGCAAGAATATCTAGGGTTAAATAAATAAATATGCACTTTTTAACCAGTTATCACACCCCCCAACTTACACTTTGCTAGTCCTCGAGCAAAGCCAAGGAAACAAGAGACACAATACAACTAACTAAATCCTCTTTCGTGGGATACACGATTGCATTTACCATATGCAATAAGGCTTTAAACCCCTAGGTTACCCTAGTGGACGAGTTATAGTCTCGTGAGGGTTTGCAGTGAATCTACCCACAAAATTCGACACCCCCCCAACTTGAACACAATATACTCCACAATCAATAAAAATGAATCCTAATGAAATGTATAACTGAGTTACAATCGAATCAAAGTAACAATTATGTCACTAAAAACAATCTGTGAATTTCCCAAGTGCTCATAAATGGATAGAATCAGTGTGCATAAAAGCAACAACCATAACAAGATGTCTAGGCAATGAAACTTCTTTTCAAACAGGCATTACCTTGACTCCAAATCTCACCAAAAGATATCACTCACAAATGAAGCTCACAGAGATGGGGTGCATATGTATCCTCTCATACATGTGGATAGAATAATTGTTGAGTACAAATCAAATGATCCACATGCAAACATGAATGAAAGCACAATAAGAATAATATAGAGAGAGTTCTAACCACTACGAAAATCAACTCCCAATGCCACATGACCACTATAGTCACATCCTCAATCATCAACTACTACACCTTCGGGGTCAGCTAGGTCTTTGTTTCTGGTTGTAATGTAGGTCAGGGTCAAGGATAATGTAGGGGTAAGTGAACAATAATCTCCATGTGATAAGCAAAGAAGCTGAAGTGAATAAACTGGAGTTTTCCAAATTCATCATCTCTTTTGAACATTGCAACACCACTCCCAAAATTCCAATACAAGCATTCCCAAACTACTCACAACTTTTCTACTTGAGCAAACCAAAAAGAAAAGGAAAAGGCAATGAAATATATATATTTTTTTCTTTTTTCTTTTTTTTTTTTTTGATTGTTCTTTTTTTTTCTCTTTTGTCTCTTTTTTTTTTTTTTTGATACTGAATAAAATTACAATAAAAGAAAAATGTACATCTTCACTTCTCTACTTTCCCAACACCAATTTCTCAAAGAAAAATCATCCAACTTCTTCACCCAAAGCGAGGCTACTGGCTATGAAAAGAAAGATATAATAATAAAGGCTCAACTTGGTTCCAATCAGGTAAATAATGTAAAGATGCAGGAAACAAACGAACAGGCTCAAAGTAGAAAAAGAGCCTAGTTTCATTCCCCAAAGGCAAGAAGTGTCATCCGACATCTGAACTGACTGACCTTAGACATGTGACAATGACAATTGATAGAATGGAGATATGAAAACTGTATAACCCTCAAAATAAAGTTCAAGCTCAAATCTACATAATATGGGTTATAAGTCTCAGTTAATGCCATCATGATACTAGAGTCTCACAGTCTAACCATCAAATCATAGAATCACAAGAGTAGCAACCCAATTTGTCTCCAATTATGAAAGTTAGGGAAAGACAAATCACTAACAGTGCACAACTATCACAATGATTCTCATGCAAGCTCAGAAAAACATGAATACACTCAAAACAATAAAATCGTAATCATGAAGTATATTGAGCTCAAGTAGGCAAAATAATAGCAACTCCCCCCAACTTATTTGACACCTTGTCCTCAAGGGGACATGACAGCAAACAACATGAAATAGAACAAAAAAAGTACAAGGAAGGAGTGCACCTGAATGGAGAGAGCTAAGGGGGCAAAGAGCCCGATGAATCAGAAGGCGGGCACTGAGTGGCAAGAATAGCCTGAAGGAGCCGATGAGTCTCGGCAGTATCACGCTGATACTGAGCCTCAAATGCATCAAAGCGCTGCTCAAGCCGGCTATAGTCGGCATGTGATCTATCCTCTGAGGTGGTAGGAAGCAACATCGGGGATGAAATGGGAGGAGATGAAGGTCCAGTGGATGTGGATGGAAGAATCTCAGTAGGGGTACTAAGCCACATAGGTTGCCGAGATAACCTAGGATGCTGCCCACTTTCCCGAACCAATCTGCGCCAACTGACAGCCCAGAGAAGCTGGCCATAAGAAACACAAGTAGTATCAGACGGCTCAGTGGGAGGAATGGCATATCCATCGGCTCGAACCAATATAGTGATCAGATTGGCAAAGGGTAGAGGCCATGCTTGAGCACGCTGGGTGGGCATCTTGATGAACTGCTTATAACAAGTAAACATTTGTTTCCAAATCATGTCAGCAATGTCACAAGAAAAACCATTCTCCAAAGCATAGAGGGCATCAAGGAAATCCCCTCGCCGTTGTTGGTCATGACCATTGGGACACACATTCTTCTTGAGCACTGAATCAACAAACCAAAGCCGCCAAGGAAGTTGAGAACGTAGGATGTGATTTGGTGTAGAGTGACCCAATGGAACAGTGCTCAAAGCATGGACTTTTTGTGAAACTGATAATGGAGGCAAGTGAGCAAGGGGAGACTGCAGAGGAGAACCCAAGGCATCGGCAATAGTTTGTTTGGTTACAGCGATCACCTCATCATCAATTTTAGTATACAATACCCCCGGATTGGTTATCGGCTGAAGATACATGTTTTGATAGAACAAGCGAACCAACCGAGGGTACGCAACATCGGAAGGGGCTAACAACGCTTGCAAGTGGCGATGGCAGAACTCTTGGACCGCCCATACGGTTGTAGGATCGTCCCGAAAGAACAGGCCCACATCAAATGTAGTCTGGATAGCAATTGGTTTTGTGGCCCATTTCTCATGTGGTTGCTCAAAGTGAATTTGACGGGTTTGAATGGGCCTTTGTCGTGAAGTGGAGTCAACTGCAATGGCACGGCTTTTGGAAGCTTTCGGGCGACCCATGGATCCCTGCAATAACAAATTAAACAATAAAGAGCATTAGGGTCATAGAATCGACATATTAGCATAACAAAATAGATTGGAAAAAGAGAATCAATATGCCTATAAATGCCAATGCAGGCTATGAAGGGCGGTTGGAAGGGCTTTCGATGCAAATTAAACTAAACGAAAATAAATAGTAAAATTAAAAAAGAAATAAATAGTAAAATAAACTAAAATAAAATAAAATAAATAGTAAAATAGAAAAGAAAAAAAAAAGAATAGCTAAATAAATAAAATAGAGAAAATAATAAAAATAAAATAAAAATAAAAATAAAAATAAAAAATAAATAAAAGAAAAAAAAATAAACTCAAATAAATAAATAAAGAAATAAAATAAAATAAATAATAATAATAATAGTAAAATTAAAAGCCAAACAATGAAATTGCAGCAATGGATTGTTCTCAACAAATCTACCTACACTTAACATCATAATGCAAACCCACCTTAACCAAACAAAAATTAACAAAATTAAAATTAAAAAATAAAAATAAATAAATAATAATAAAAAAAATAAAAATAAATTCAAACCTTAAAATGGGAATTACCAGAGGAATACAGAGAGATAGATGTTGATGGCTATGATGATGGAGGTGCTGGGATGAGGATGAGGGGTGGTAGGTTTTATTTTATTATTATTTTTTTTTTGTTGGTTTTTTTTTTGTTTGATTTTTTTATTTGTTTGTTTTGGGGTTTGGTTGGTCAGGTTGTGGATGAGGGGTGATGATGATGGAGGTGGGGTGGTGATGGTGGCGGAGCTGCTATGGCAGAGGGCACGGCGGTCCGCTGAACGGTGTGATGGGCGGCGGATCTGGTGGAGTCGGGGACGGCCGGAGCTGATGGAGGTGCGGTGGAGAGAGAGAGGGGCGACGGGTTTGCTATGGATGATGGTGATTTGCAGAGAGAGAGAGATAGATGGGTGTGGTGATGGGGATGACGGCTATGGAGATGATGGTGCTGCGGGGAGAGAGAGAGAGAGAGAGAGAGAGAGGCGGTCGGAATTGTGGATGGAGTTGATGGTTCGGCAGGGGCGGTGATGGGGTTACGGCTGGCTATGGGGGTGATGTGGAGGGGCTGGTCGGCGATGATGGAGGGACGGTGGTGGTGATGGTGGTTGGGTTAGGGGTCGGCGGTTCTGATGGGGGGGGTGATGGCTGGAGGAGTTGAAGTCGCCGGTTTTGATGGGGGATGATGGGGCGGTGGCGCGAGGAAGTGACGGGCGGTGCTGGTTGGGGTGGTTGTTGGTGGTGACGGCTGGATGTTTGGGATTGGGGCGGCGCGTCGGAGATGATGATGATGGTGCGGTGCGGTGGTGCTGGGGTGGATTATGGAGGTAACGGGGAGAGAGAGTGAGGCGCTGTGGTGATGGGGCGGTGGCTATGGCTGTGCGGGGGAGAGGCGGCGATGTTGATGTGGGGGATGGATGTGGTGGTGGTTCGGATGGGGAACTGTGGAGAGAGAGAGAGATGCGGCTGGTGGTGCGATGGGGGTGATGGGTCGACTGGTGGTGGGGGCGCGGTGATGGAGATGGGGTTGTGGTGGTGTTGTGTGATAGTGGTGACGGCTGGAGAGGGGGCTGGTGGTGAGAGAGAGTTAGGTTTTTTTTTTTTTTTTTTTTGGATTTTTTTTTATTTTTTTTTTTTTTTTGTGTTTTTTTTTTTTATTTTGTTTTTCTTTTTCATTCTTTTGAATTTTGAATTTTGAATTTTTGATTTTTTTTTTTTTTTTAAAAAAATTGAATTAAAAGTGCTCAAGCTTTTTGAGAAAAGCTCAAGCTTTTTGGGACAGCACCTTAAGGGCTTTGCGAAAAGAAAAAGAGCTCGAACTTTTCTTGGAGTGCTCGAGCTTTTCGGGGCAGAATGTTTAACCCATTTTTGACAAAAAAGTGCTCGAGCTTTTTGGCGAGTGCTCGAGCTTTCTGGACCAGAAACATTTGAAACAAAAACATGAGAAAATGCTCGAGCTTTTTGAAATTGCTCGAGCTTTTTAGTCCAGAAAACAAACATGACTAAAGAGAAACCCTTCTTTTTTTCTTTTTTTTTTTTTAAAAAGAAAAAATAAATAAATAAATAAATAAATAAATACTAAACACCTACAAAACAATAAAAAGAAAACTCAATTAAAAACAACAAAAATAAACAAAAATAAATAAAATAAAATAAAATAAAATAAAATAAAATAAACTGAACTAAACTAAAATAAAATAAAATTGGGTTTCCTCCCAAAAGAAGAGCTAAGTTTAATGTCTTCAGCCAGACACAGCAAGAGGAGAAAAACATCAATCAATATAAACTGGGTCTTCAAGACCAATCTCCTCAATCAAACTCCCTTCCTCCACACCATCAATAAACAATTTCAACCTTTGGCCATTAACTTTGAAAGTTTGGCCACTCCGAGGGTTATGAATTTCTATCGCACCATGAGACCAAGATTGAACAACCTCATATGGACCATCCCATCTAGACCGTAACTTCCCAGGAAACAACCGTAACTTAGAGTTAAACAACCACACTTTTTGACCGGGCTCAAAGGACTTACGATTAATGTGAGAATCATGGAATGCCTTAGTCCTAGCCTTGTAAATGCGGGAACTCTCATACGCATCATTCCTAAGCTCCTCTAACTCATTGAGTTGGAGCTTCCGATTAGAGCCGGCAACAAGCATATCAAAGTTGAATTTCTTAATGGCCCACATGGCCTTATGCTCTAGCTCCACCGGGAGATGACAAGCTTTACCGAAAACCAATCGGTAAGAAGACATGCCAATAGGGGTCTTGTAAGCGGTACGATATGCCCACAAAGCATCGTTTAAACGTAAAGACCAATCTTTTCGATCGGGCCGTACCGTTTTCTCAAGAATTGACTTGACCTCCCTATTTGACACTTCAACTTGCCCACTAGTCTGGGGATGGTAAGGAGTGGCGACTTTATGAGTGATGGAATATTTTTGAAGCACGATTGCAAAGGGTCTATTACAGAAATGAGACCCTCCATCACTAATAATCGCCCGTGGCATACCAAATCGAGAGAAGATATTCTCTTGAATGAATTTGACCACCACTTTGTGATCATTGGTTCTAGTTGCCACAGCCTCAATCCACTTGGACACATAATCCACCGCTACCAAAATATACTCAAAGCCAAATGACGGTGAAAATGGTCCCATGAAATCAATACCCCATACATCAAATATCTCAACAACTAAGATTGGGGTAAGAGGCATCATATCTCTACGAGACATTGTCCCCATTTGCTGACACCGAATGCAAGTCTTGCAAAAATTGTGTGCATCCTTAAATAGAGTGGGCCAATAGAACCCACTCTGCAAGACTTTTGCCGCTGTCTTGCGAGCACTGAAATGGCCACCACAAGCTGAAGAATGACAGAAAGTAAGGATGCTATGAAACTCACTCTCTGGAACACAACGGCGGATAACTTGGTCAGAGCAATACTTAAAGAGCACAGGATCCTCCCAATAGAAAAACTTAACTTGTGAGAAAAATCGGTCTTTGTCCTGTTTGGACCATTGGGACGGAATTTGACCAATTGCAAGATAGTTCACAATATGGGCAAACCAAGGAGGTTTCACTAATGACACAGAAAAGAGTTGCTCGTCAGGAAACGAGTCATGCAAAGGTTGAGTGTCACTCGTGTGCTCAACAAGAATGCGGGACAGGTGGTCGGCTACAACATTTTCGGAACCTTTCTTGTCCCGAATTTCTAAATGAAACTCTTGAAGCAACAAAATCCACCTAATCAATCTCGGCTTGGTCTCTTTTTTGGAAAGTAAATGCCGCAAAGCAGCATGGTCGGTATAGACAACTACCTTAGAGCCAAGGAGGTAAGAACGGAACTTATCCAAAGCAAAGACTACAGCGAGCAACTCTTTCTCGGTGGTGGTGTAATTCAACTGAGCATCATGAAGAGTCTTACTTGCATAGTAAATGGCATATGGAAGTTTTTCTACCCTTTGTCCTAAAACAGCTCCAACTGCATAGTCGGAGGCATCACACATGATTTCAAAAGGCATGGACCAATTGGGTGGTTGCATGATCGGGGCGGAGGAAAGAGAGTCACGAAGCTTTTCAAAAGCCACCACACAAGCACTATCAAAGACAAATGGAGTATCCTTGGCAAGAAGATTGCACAAGGGCCTAGAAATCTTACTAAAGTCCTTGATAAACCGACGATAGAAACCTGCATGTCCTAAAAATGATCGAACTTGCTTAACCGTGGTAGGATGTGGAAGCTTAGCAATGAGATGGACTTTGGCCTTGTCGACCTCAATCCCTCTCTTGGACACAATGTGTCCCAACACAATCCCCTCTTGAACCATAAAATGGCTCTTTTCCCAACTAAGCACAAGATTTGTCTCCTTGCAACGTTTTAAAACTTTGGTCAAGTTTTGGAGACAATCATCAAACGAGGGGCCAAAAACAGAGAAGTCATCCATGAAGACTTCTAAAAATTTCTCTACCATGTCGGAGAAGATAGACATCATGCACCTTTGAAAAGTCGCCGGTGCATTACACAATCCAAAAGGCATGCGGCGATATGCATATGTGCCAAATGGACAAGTGAAAGTGGTCTTCTCCTGATCTTCTGGAAAGACCGCAATTTGGTTATATCCAGAATAACCATCAAGAAAGCAATAATAGCTTTGACCAGCTAACCTCTCTAAGATTTGATCAATGAATGGGAGAGGAAAATGGTCTTTCCGGGTCATAGAGTTAAGCTTGCGATAATCAATACAAACTCTCCACCCAGTGGTGGTGCGCATAGGGACAAGCTCACCCTTATCACTCTCAACAACAGTGATACCCGACTTCTTTGGTACCACTTGGGTGGGACTCACCCACTTACTATCAGAAATTGGGTAAATAATACCCGCATCTAGCAATTTGACCACCTCCTTCATGACAACTTCTTTCATGTTGGGATTAAGCCTTCTCTGCATTTCTCGAGATGGCTTTGCATCATCCTCTAAATGAATGCGGTGCATACAAATAGAGGGATCAATCCCTTTTAAATCAGCTACGGACCAACCTATAGCACCCTTGTGCTCTCTAAGAACCTCAAGAAGACGACACTCTTGCTCACTTGAAAGATTAGAAGCAATGATAATAGGGAGAGTGTCATCGGGTCCTAAGAATGAATACTTAAGAGTAGTCGGAAGTGGCTTCAACTCAAGCTTTGGAGGAACCTCTAAAGATGGAAGAGCAGGGGTGCTCGCAAGATTAGGTAGGGGTTCCGGTCTAGGCTTCCAAGGAGGATAGTCTATAGAAGGAGAACAGTCAAGCAATGAATTGACTTCTTCAATAGAAGCATCAATATCGAAAGCATCACTATCAAAGTAAGTCAAACATCTCTCCAAAGGATCCTCAATCAAGATTTGAGGGAGAGATTCCTCAACTATCCCATCTATCATATCCACTGAAAAACAATCCTCCTCATGTGGAGGTTGTTGTGAAGCATTGAAAACATTGAGCCTCACAGTCATATTCCCAAAAGAAATATCCATCACCCCAGTTCGACAATTAATACATGCATGAGCAGTAGCTAAGAAGGGTCGACCTAAGATGACGGGAATTTGACGCTTAGGGTCATGAGCGGGTTCCATATCTAGAACTAGGAAATCAACTGGAAAGTAGAATTTGTCTACTTTCACCAAAACATCCTCAATGATCCCACGAGGTATCTTGACGGATCTGTCAGCTAACTGCAAAGACACCGTCGTAGGCTTCAACTCACCTAACCCAAATTGCTTATAAACAGAGTATGGCAATAAATTGACACTTGCCCCCAAGTCAAGGAGTGCCCTCTCTATGATGTGAGTACCTATAACACAAGAAATCGTGGGGGCTCCAGGATCTTTGAACTTAGGTGCAGTTTGGTGTTGGAGAATTGAGCTCACTTGCTCTGTCAGAAAGACCTTCTTTGACACATGAGTTTTAGCTTTTCGCTTTTGAGTGCAAAGGTCTTTCAAGAATTTGGCATAAGAAGGAATTTGCTTGACTGCATCAAGAAGTGGCAAGTTAATCTTAACTTGCTTAAAAATCTCAAGCATTTCCTCCATATTTGTACCCTTTTTCCCAAAAGGAGAAGGGTCGGCCAAACAAGAAGGGTAAGGGGCCTTGGGCACATAGGGTGCCACAGGAACACCCAAGGGATCACTTGGGGATGAAGACTCCCCTTTTTGCAAATTCTCATTCTCAACTACATCCTTTTTAGAAGAATTTGTCAATTCACCTTCAGCCTTATATTCAACTTTGTTATCTACCACTCTCCCACTCCTAAGAGTAGTTATGGCCTTAGCTTGCTCATGATATTGATCATTGGGGTTGGAAGACTCTACCCCATATTGGCCTTTAGGGTTGTTCACCGGTTGACTTGGTAAACGCCCCTCATCTCTTCTACTCAAAGCTTGTGCTAGTTGTCCCATTTGGGATTCTAGCTTCGAGATGGACTGAGTGTGTGAATGGAGCAATTGAGTGTTAGACTGATGATTTGACTCTAAAGCTTGCAAAGCACTCAACACTTTATCCTCAAAAGCTGAATTTCTCGGGGGAGGAGGTGGTTGTTGATATTGTTGAGGAGGAGGACGGTAGGATGATGATGGAAAAGAATTAGGCACATTTGGCCTTGAATTTTGGGAGAATGGAGGATTTGAGGCTTGAGGCCTCCAAGAAAAATTTGGATGGTTTCTCCATCCCGGGTTGTAATGGTTAGAATATGGATCATTACCCGGTTTGGAAAAACCTTGAAGAGCATTAACTTGCTCTTCCACAAACTCTGGATATTGCGGGGCTAAGGGACAATCTGACACATAATGAGTTGGGCATGAACATAAAGCACACACCTCTTGAGTGGCAGGAGCAGAAGTAGAAACTTGTCCCCTAGCTAAAACTTGGTCTAATTTCCTAGACAACGCCGCAACTTGCTCTTGGACATCCACAGCTTGTCCAACTTCATAAATGCCACCTCTTTTAGGGACACTAGAGGAGGTGGGTGGAGCTCTCCGACTTGCTGAGGCATGGTGCTGTGAATTCTCACTAAGGGTCTCAAAAAGATCCCATGCCTCATCCTGATTCTTGTTGAGGAAAGTCCCTCCACAAGCAGAGTCAATCATTTGACGGTTTTGTTCTGTGATACCGTCATAAAAACTCTGTACCAACTGCCAACGCATGATATCATGATGGGGACACTTCCTATGAAGGTCCAAAAATCTCTCCCAAGCTTCATGAAAAGACTCGCCATCGAGTTGAGTAAAATTTGTGATGGCTCTTCTCATATCATTGGTTTTGCCTATAGGAAAGTATTTTTTTAAAAACTCTTGTTGGAGTTGAGTCCAGGTTGTTATGGAATTTGTAGGCAAAGAACCGAGCCATTGTTTGGCTCTATCTTTCAATGAAAAAGGGAACAACCTTAACTTAAGAGCATTCTCACTCAGATTTTGTACATTGACAGTGGTGCAAAGCTCTAAAAACTCATTCAGATGTTGGTATGGGTCCTCATTTGATTTCCCATAAAAAGATGGTAACATCTGAATGGTTTGCGGTCTAATTTCATAATGCCCAGTTACAGTAGGCATTTGAATACATGAAGGATTGGTATATGTTGTAGGAACAAAATGAGCCTTAAGAGGCTGTGGTTGTTGTTGTCCACCATTATCAGCCATGTCTATAGAAATAGGATTTCCTAAAACTTCAGATTTAATAGACAAACCACGAAAAGCTCTCAAAGTTCTTTCTAGCTCAAGGTCTAGTTTTTCTAAGTCTGGGTTGCACGAACGACGACCAAACATAAAACAAATAAACCTACCCAATCAAATATACCAACTGTAGCAAAAATAAAATGCAAAGAGCAGGGAAAGATTTCACCGTGATAGATTGCAAAGCAGGTAGAATTTTTCTTCTTTTTTTTGTATCAACCCGCGTTTGCTCCAATCGACTCCGCTTCTCTTTAGCTTTTTATGATTGCTGCACACCAAAGACAAAGAAAAAGAATAATAGCAAAAAAAAAAAAAATAATAAAAAAAAAATTAAAAAAAAAAAAAATAAATAAATAAATAAAGAATTAAAATAAAAATCAACTACTAATTTTTTAACAATTCAACAGTCCCCGGCAACGGCGCCAAAAATTGATCTGTCGTAGAAATCAATCAAATTACCAAACTAAACTACTAGTATAGTAGAGAAGTAAGGGTCGAACCCACAGAGACTGTTAATTGTTTAAAAACTAAAGTTGAGATTAATTTTAATTGAAAGTGACAAAGAGTGATTGTTGTTGATTTTCTTCTATAATTAAATGAAAACTATAAGTAAAGCAAATATTTAATTGAATTAATGAGGAATCAAATTAAAAGAGAATTCTTAGGGTGTTGAATCCACCACTAATCTTGTAATTAGCTTCAATTGTATTAATTCTTGGGTCATTCAATTTTGGATGTAAAAGACGTATTTTGGCTACAAGCCTCAATACAATCATCAAGAAAATCACACACCAAAACCCTAAGCACGAATCATCTTTGGTCAATACAAATTGTCTACGCTAATTCTAAGGTCATAGTCACAATTTGTTTTCCCTGAGTTATGACTCGTCCTACGGTTTTGATGTATGTACACATATTACTATTGTATAACCACATAAACAAAATCACAGAAATTGATTATGTGCAATTGAATAATACGATCAATGCTTTAATAAAATCCCAATGTTATACAATCAACATCCAAGACTAATTAACCCAAAAATAAAATACAAAGAAACAATATTACTTGATTAGGGTTTCATCTAAACCCTAGGAATAAGAGAACTTAGCCCATGATCGTGGAAGAGGAGACCATAGCCATGGAATTCTTCATCTTTTTCTTCAGAGTTGTCCCTTTCCTTCTTCTCTTCCTTTCTAGATCTCCAAGACGGCCTCCTCCCTTTTCCAAAACCCTAGGTTACAATATTATCCCCCTTTTTCCAAAAATACCCTTACTGGTTTTGAAAGGAGTTTGGGGGAAGCTAAGTACTTCTTAAGTTCCTGGAAAGATTTTTCGCTTTTAGGGATCCATTCTAGGGCCTTACTCTCTCTTAAGGCTCTAAAGAACGGAAGGCACCGATCCGTGGATTTGGAGATAAACCTGTTTAGAGCTACTATCCTCCCATTCAGTTATTGGATATCTTTTTTGGTTTTAGGTGACTTTAATTTAACCAGAGCTTTGATCTACGAGGGATCTATCTCGATTCCCCTCTGAGAGACCAAAAACCTAAGAATTTCCCTTTCATGATCCCAAAGTTTTATTTTGGGGGTTTAATTTCATCTTGTGTTGCCTCAGGATGTTGAATGTTTGGCTTAGGTGCTGGATGTGGTCACTCTTTTGAATGCCTTTTACGAGCATGTCGTTAATGTAGACCTCCATTGTATCCCCAATTTGGGAGCCAAACATCTTATTTACTAGACATTGGTATGTGGCTCCAGAATTTTTCAGACCAAATGGCATCACTCTATAACAATAGAGACCCCATTCAGAAATGAAGGTATTTTTCTCCTAGTTTGGAGGATACATTTGAATTTGATTGTATCTAGCGTAGGCATCCATGAAACTTATGAACTCATGTCCTGCCATGGCATCAACAAGTTGATCAATCGTGGGAAGAGGAAAGCTATCCTTGGGATAGGCTTTATTTAAGTCGGTGTAATCAATGCAAACCCTCCACTCGCTATTCTTCATTTTTGGGAGAACAGTGTTGGCAAGCCACTCTGGGTAGAACACTTTCCCTATCATTCCAACATTTAGCAACCTCTGGACCTCTTTATTGATGATCTTGTGGCGCTTAGGGGCAAACATTCTCCTTTTTTGTTTCACTGGAGGATGGTTCAGGTCTGTCATTAGCTTATGAGAGATGAGATTAGAATCTATTCCCTCCATATCTTTTGTTTCCCGAGCAAATACCGACAGGTTGCTTTTTAAAAATTTCACAATTTCCTCTTGCTTGGAGGAAGACAAAGCTGAGCCGATCTGTAGATACCTTGCCTTCCCTTCAGTACTGATAAGTACTCTGATGGGTTCCTCCATTAGCTGGATGATGCTATCCCTTCACCTGGGACTTAACGGTTCGTCAATTTCAGAGGAACACTCCTCTACCTCATGAAGGTTGGAAGGTGAAGAACTTATCCTTTCATGAGGGTACTGTGATTGATATTTGGAGATTGTTTCCTTTAATGTGAGGGCATGACACTCCTGAGTGGTTGGTTGACAACCCCCTAATGGAGAAGACTTTGTCATTGTGAACATACTTCAAACATTGATAGAGGGTTGAAGAGACCGCTGCCATCTGATGGGGCTAAGGCCTCTCAATGATGACATTATAGGGAGATTTAGAATCCAGGATCATGTGCTCAGAGATCATTATCTTCTGTCTGTCTCATTTTTTTATCACGGTCGGTCGGTTTATTTTACCTAAAAGGGTGTTGAGATTTCCATCAAATCTTGCCATAACAATGGTGGTAGCTCTGATGTCATTATGGTTGAGTTTCATATGTTTGAAGGGTTCGTAGAACAGTACGTTGGTGGAGCTTCCAGTATCCACGAGAATCCTTTTGATCTCAAAGTTGGAGATTTTGAGTAAGGTGAGGAGAGCATCGCTGTAGGGAAAATGTATCCTAGCAAGATCCAATTCAGAGAACTAGATTTGATGTCCCAACTTCATCTTCTTTTTAATGACTAAGGTTTGGAGGACATGTGTTTCTGCCCTTGCCTCTTGAGCATACCTTTTTCTGGCTCGGTTAGACATTTCTGTCGTCGCATTGTCAGCGTGGAGGACAAAGATGACTTGATTGATTTACCACGGTTGATCGTTTCAAACTTCTCTTTGATCAAGCCTCTATTCTTGCCTTCTTTGCAGTGGTCTATCGTCACGGGGGTTCTGCTTCCCGTCCTGTTGGACAAACTCTCTCAATCATCCTCTTCTGATGAGATTTTCTATCTCTTGCTTAAGAGCTTTGCATTCGTCGGTGGTGTGCCCGTGCTCTTTGGGAAAATCATAGTACTTATTTTGATTTCTTGTGTTGGGATTGCTTTGTAGTGGCTCTGGCCACTTCAAGTTCTCACAGGTCTGGATCTGTTGGAATATATGAGTGAGAGAGGCATTCAGAGGGGTAAAAGTTTTGTACCTTCCAGAATTAGGATTATTCTAGGCTTTAGATCCTGCTTTCTTGTCAAGGCTCTTAATCCTTTTCCTATTAGTGTTAGTGTCCCTTTTTTAAACTTGCTCATCCTTCTGAGCTTGTTCTTTTGCCTTTTAGAAAGACATTTTCGTATCTTCAAGATTGATGTAATTTCGTGCCCATTCTGTGAGTGTCACCATGTCGACGAGAGGATTCTTGGTCAAAGAATCTTGAAAGCGTCCAAGCCCTAAGCCAGAGGTAAGAGTTGTCACTAGGAAGCTTGGGTTGCAATCAGTTATCTCCATGAGCTCGGTATTAAAACGAACAATATACTCCTAAAATGATTCTCCCTTTGCTTGCTTCACAGTTAACAGGAATTTTGGCACTTTCCTTAACTTTCTACTGGTTATGGAACCACTTCAGAGCAGTACCCTTGAGGCTTGTCATAAAAGTTCGGCACATGAAGGCGTCAATAGCCCGATGTAGAGCCATTGTATGCTGGTAGTGAGATAGATGGTCCTTAGGGTTCTCAGACCCATCGTAGAGGGTGAATTTTGGTACAACAAACTTTTTTGGCTGCTCCTTTGTCATTATGGCAGAGGTGAATGGTGTGGAGAACCTCTCGAGCAACTTTCCTAGTTCGTCTTGCTTTAGAGGGGCGTGGAACCCTCTGGTAAAGATGATCTGTTCTTGGGAGTCTACTATCTCTTCTGCCCTTTGAGAGACTCTCGGCAAGACTTGTTGTGGGTTTGGGACCTGCTGTTGACCCTATCTTGCACCTTTAGACGCTTGATTCGGGGGATGAGTTCGTCCGATATTGGTAGGAGGGTGCTGCCCTCCCAGGACTAGAGAGGCCAGTGCCTCTAGGGGCTGGAATTCCTGTGGGGATGGATTGGCTCCCGAGGCCACGGGAGTAGGAATCCCCATTTTGCTTTAGTAATGGACAGTTGGGTAAAAAGTGGGCATCTTTCTCCCTACAACTGTTGACGTCTAGGGATCAGCCCCTATATGAGTGGTACTATGGGGGTGTACCGATTGCACGTTGGGCAACTCCTCGTTGGGGGATCCTCCGTTTGTGGTAGTGACGGGAGGCTGAACTCCTCCGTGAGCACTTTTGGTAGTTGGAGGAGGAATATTGCTTCGCTAGCCCTAGGCCAACGAAGCCAGAGCTTGTGACATGGCAATGAGTTGTTCCTGCATCTGATCAGATTGTCGTTGAATCCGATCAAGCTGTTGTTGCAAGTGATTGGGTGTTTGCCCCCTTCCTCTCCTAGTAAAAGGCTGATTTTAGGGATTCTTTCTAGGACAAAGATTGAGAGCCATTGCCTTTTTGGATGAAAATGACAAAGGATTTGTTGCTTTCGAAGGAAAGGTTAGCAAGAATGATTGTCTTTCCCACAGACGGCACCAAATTGGTGTTGCTCTTTCTGATCAGAGGGGCTTTCCGTCCTTTGCTACCTGTCAAGAATTTGATATCAGAGGATCACCGGGAAGGCTCCGGTGGTAGCTGCTCTAATGATAAAGTCAGTAAACTAAAAAGACTGTAATTAGAAGGAATAGTTGAACATAAATTAAAAGCGTACCTTATGGTCTTATTTATACCCTGTAGATTTCATAAGTTAAGTAGGATTAGGAGTCATAAAAATAAGGATTTGAAGATATCCAAAGTTAGTAGTTGTCATATTAAACTATGTTTTCTTATTCTGAGGTTGGTATAATATGGAAGGTAGTGACCAGTTCGAAACCCATTTCTGTAGATACCTTACTATCCTTGCCATGAGGATTGTGATGAGTAGATCGGCATCCCATATGCTCTAGAGGCAGGGTTGGAGGTTTTTGTACCATTCTGAACAAAGTACCTCTAAACCCTATGTGTTTGTCTGATCGGGATAGCAGAATCTTTCTTGGTCTGTACTTGAAAAAACTTTGTACATACACGTGTTACGTTTCGAATTGATCTTTTATTTTATGATACATCACATATATTAAATAAAATTTTAATAATAAAGTTTTTACGTAATTGAATAATACTCTAATAATAAAATTAAAATTTTTTTCTTAAAGTTTTTATAGAACCTACCTTATGCAGTTAGAATTTTACTAAACTCAAAACTTCTAATTTGGATAACAATGTAGACACATCAAATTTTAAACTTCTGTAATTGATGGTGTTTAAACAATTACTTTATTCATTTAATGTTTGAGTCGACCTTTTAACTTGACATGCTTTTGAATTAGGTTATCCAGGTCTGCAAGTCAACCTAACAGAATAATCAACTTCATGAGAAGAGATGAGATTCAGCTTTAGTAACTTGTCGTATTGTCTTAGCGCCAGTTCAATCATGAACCGTGAAAGATTACAGTACCTAAACTAGCTAGCCCTTTTCTTAGTCTTAGGCTCTTAGCCAAAATTAAAAAAATATAAATTAATAAAGCCATGCCAATAAGGCAATCACTGTCTGTTCACATGAATATATACATCAAACTCAACTACACCCTAAACCACTAATCATATATAGGCAGTGCAAATCCCACCTCCTCCAATCCTATCTTCTAAACATTCCAAGAAATGATTCACTACTAGTCCGTTTATCTTAATTAGTTCCATTTTTCCTGACCTTCTGTTTTCTTTTCACCTTAGTTCCAGTTTTTCCCTGGCCTTCTGTTTTCTTTTTGAATCATCCCTTTATCATATATTATTTAAAGGGAGATGTTTTTTTCTTTTTGAAATTAATGAAAAACTAAGTTCAATTTCATTTTAAATTTAAATAAAAGTTGTGACATTGGACACCTAAAAATTCGATAACTTTTATTTTAAGTACATGTAGAAATACTATTATTTAAAGTACTTAATCAAAGTTTTTTATTATTTATATTTTCTATTAGTTATATTTACTATCACCATGCATGCTGCCTTATCACAGCACGTGTTGCTGTCAGGTCACCACATGATCATGTTACCTACATACATGCATTATGTGTGCCCTATCTATACATTTACCTGAACAACCCTACGACAGAGATGACAAGTGAGATGTGTAATTTAAAAAATAGTTCATATACAATTGAGTAGCAGATATGGATCCAGACCATTCAATGAATGAAGAACAAAGGACAAATGGCTCTTCACAAGGCCAAACATTGTGGACCAGCTTGCCATCGCCCACCACCACCAAACCCTAACCACAAAAGCTCATAGGAGCAGAGAAAGTAACACAACACGAAAGTGTAAAAATTTCTTTTTAGTAATCAATAAATAAAGGGATTCTTCATTCATAAAGAGAAAAATTCTTAATAAATAAAAATTGAGACTTTTTTTAGAATTAAAAACTATATTAAATAAGAAAAATATAGTCGCAAATAGAATTTATTTTAGAATTTCTTAGACAAAATAAATATAAATCTAAAATTTATTATAAATAGTAAAACAAAATCTAATTACATCAAATCGAAGACCTAAAGAAAGAAATTTAGCTTAAAAACTGAAAAATTGAGACTTGAATAGCCTCATGTGTGATTTGTTTGATCGTCTCAAATCAGATGATTTTGAATATAAATATATAGAGGTGACTATTTTCACTAAAAAAAAATTAACTTTAATTTAATTATTTGCATTCCCACTTACTTCAAGATATCTTCAACCACTTATTCTACGTTAGAGAGAAGCAGGAGGCCATAGCATTCACCCTCATGCTAAACTGGAGTTGTCTTTTCAAATAATTTTTAGGGGGATAATGATACAAGGCAAAAAAAGCACAAGGTTTCATCATAACCATCAACAACAATTATTTTTAGGAAACAAAAGAGACTTATGTGACTGTAAACACATTATAGTATCTTAATGGAGGGCGACTCAACATAAATGGCGGGCTAAATTCATAAAGTGACAATTTTAAATGAGATTTTTTATAATATTATTATAATTTTTTATTTTTTTTCTTTTATATATATTATATATTACATAATAGTATCTTAATGGAGGGCGACTCAATATAAATGACGGGATAAATTAATAAAGTGACAATTTTAAATGAGATTTTTTATAATATTATTATAATTTTTTATTTTGTTTCTTTTATATATTATATTTATTTTTGTAATATAAAATTTAATTATTTTTCAATAAGAGAAATATATATATTGAATGAAACTCTAATAATAAAATTTTTACATAACTTTTTTTTTAATCTAAATCGATAGTAATAAAAAAACTCTATTAATAGAAATAAAGTTTTTTTTTTTGGAATCTTTTTTATAGAGTTGAATTTTTATTAACCTTAGACTTCTAATTTAATTATACTATAAATACATAAAATTTGTAACATTTTATAGATTTAGAATTTTATTAATTTTAGACTTCTAATTTGATTATATTATAAATAAACAAAATTTGAAACTTTATTTTTAAGTTGAGAGTAAATGCTTTGTCGACTTTTTGATTAAGCCAACCCGTCCTACAAGCAAGAAGCTACAATATTTAGTACATGTGTTTTTATATTTATATCTTACACTTAGAAAACTAAGATACGTATATATATATATATATATGTGTGTGTGTGTGTGTGTTTTAAAATTTACAATATTATTAAGGCATACACACACACACAGTGATAGAGAGTTTATAATATTCTTTTATAGAAAAAATCTTGGAGGTTTTCCACTTCATAAAAACAAATGTGAGTTGAAGAGATTTTATTTTATTTTTTAAATTTGGCTTGGAAGTTCAAGAGAAATTAATATTTTTGAAATACATTGCAAAACTGCCACTTGAAATATGTACACATTAAACAAAATTCATTTTTTTTACTTATAAATACAAGCCTTTTGTTAAAAAATAAATAAATATGTGTGTGTGTGTGTGTGTTTGTGCGCGTTGAGAAAAATCAGTTTGTATGTATAGCACTACTTTATGGTCAAGTATATATGTCCCATTAAAATTGTGTTAGCATAGCAGCCATGAAAAGTTGGGCAAGATATTATAGGATGGAATTAATCAGCATAAATGCATGGAAAAGGAAAGTTTTGGGCTATATAAAATCATCAAATTTAGCTTATTTTTGTGTTGATGGTCCACCAAATGAGTGTAATATTAATTTATTTAAGCAGATACAAAATAATCAAATGATAAGTCTCATCCCTTAAGCAAAATCAACACTAAATAATTGCTTTTAGCTAGTAATATTAAGTTATTTTACAAATTATAACAGATACGAGCCATTTTGATGAACATTGCTGGTACCCTAAGATTTTTTTTCCCCTTATTGCATATATTCCTTTTTTTTAATCAGCAAAAAGAAATTTAGGAGGTACCTTTTAAAAATTATAAAGGAGTTGATAAATTTTCTTTAAATAAATGACAATTTTATTCTATCTTAATTATTTAAAGTCGGTTACATAAGTCTTATCTAAATACTCTATTCTATTTCTGATCATCCTCTAATTAGTTAATTCACATGTTATTATCTATTTTTACTACCTTAACTGTAGTTAATTTTGTTTTTCCTATTTCCCTGCACACTTTTCAATGTGAATCAAGACACTTTTCTTTATTAGTTGTGCATGCCAAATTCACTAAAGTATAAAAAAAATATACAAATACAATAATGCTCTCAATCAATCAATACTTTAAACAATATTTAATTCCTAAGTACATAAACCCTTTTAGAAAATAGTAAACTGTTTATAAAAAAATAGTAAAAGATTTACGAACAGAATTTGTATAAATGTTTTGGAACAAAATTTGAAAATTGAGACAGAAATTTTTTCCAGTATTAAAGACAGTAAACAATATAGAAATTGAAAACTGTACAGTAATAATGGACTTACAGAATTCTAGAAAAATAGATAAATACAGTGATCAAGACTTGTGTTTAACACAATGTCCTTAAAGTAAATTCGTCCCTCGCAATGGTGCTAATGAGCCTGTGAACGATGTTTTCCAGGATACAATGATCAACACGCACAGTAGAAACAGTTCTAACTTGTGCGTTCGGCGAACTAGTGTTGTGACTTCAACTCTCTCTCAGACTCTATGAAAACTGACGCATAGAATGTATGAATATGATTCGATCAATGAATGTTAAATGCGGTGGTGTTTATATAGACTCTTTCGTGCATGTTTGGTACATGCAAGAAGCTTTGGTTGTATCTGTTTATGGTAAATAGATACAGTCATGCCCAATTAAGAAAATGCTCATTCAATCAAAATTCAGACTAAAGGTAATCACAAAACGACGTTGTTTTGGATTTAAACCAAAACCAAATGCAATCGCAAAACGACAGCGTTTCAGACTGCTTCTAATAGTAACAGAAACAACAACATTTTGAAAAATTATTTTAAATGAATTTTTCCTAAAAAGATATATACACAGCGGGCCAAAACTCAAACCCAAATCCGACTTGGCCAAGTTCGGGGCGAGGCACGCGTGCTTGTAGTGAACTAAGCATGTCTTAGGTCTTCCCTCATCCACAAAACTTGGGTACCCCTAAGGGCTCAAACCTTCTTTAAGGTAATTGTATATATACTCTTTAAAAGCCCTGTACCCCTTCTATGTGAAACACGAACTTTTCACAAGTTTCAAGCTTTCGTTACGATTTTCAAGTAGTGATGTTTGGAGGCAAATTCTCATTCACTCCTTAATGGTTTTAAGCAACCCAATACATGATCTTAATCTTCTCATGAAGGAGAACACATTTTCATGTGGACCTACAAAAATTAATATGTGCGACCTACTTTAATGTTAGTTCAAAGATAACCAAAAAATTAAGCTAAAAAAATCCATTATTTCTAACAATCCCCCACATGAATGAAATTGACTGAAAGTCATGCAAATGACATGCAGACACTAAAAGAGTTCATTTGGAAATCTCCTTTATAGAGAAAGATAACTTGTGGCCTTGAACCTTTCCATGTGAAATATTATCAAGGTTATTGGTTAATCAGTGAACATGATATCTTGAACTGTTCAACTGTTTGTGTAAACCAAGACAATAATATTCACACAGAATATTT
Organism: Nyssa sinensis; assembly: GCA_008638375.1. NCBI lineage: Eukaryota > Viridiplantae > Streptophyta > Magnoliopsida > Cornales > Nyssaceae > Nyssa > Nyssa sinensis. The sequence continues at coordinate 16,141,588 of CM018041.1, read as the reverse complement.
CCGAACACAGTTAGTTCTCATGATTGTGTTCATTTTGATCCTAAACAATTCCTAGTTTCACGAGTGTTCCTAGAGAATTTAACCATTATCATTCTCATAGAATCAACCCAGTTCACACTCACATAGGTGATTTCTTATTAAAAGTATCTTGCTATATCCCACTTGTATTTAATAAGGTATAAGAATCATTAAAACCTTAACTTATCTTATTCAACGTTGTAGGCATCACTATTCTTTTCATAGGAATGAGTAAGAGATTTTCTCTCCATAGTGATCTCATTGAGTCACACACAATTCGATTATCCCTTTAAACCTAGATCTTGGGATCTCCAGCCAGCTAGGTTGGGTTGCCATTATGGAGACTATTAGTGCATAGGTTTTAAACTCATTCCCTTCGATGATTTATTCACTTGCTCTCTAGTCAAACCTTTGGTTAACGGATTCGCAATGCTATCTTTTGACCTTATGTATTCAATGGTCATAATACCATTAGAGAGTAGTTATTTTATAGTATTATGTTTTCGACAAATATGTCGAGACTTACCGCTATACATGTGACTTTGTACCCTACCAATCGCTGATTGATTATCGCAATGAATATGGATAGCGGGCACAGGTTTTGGCCATATTGAAATATTTTCAAGGAAGTGACGAAGCCACTCAGCTTCTTCACCAGCTTTATCAAGTGCAATAAACTCAGATTCCTTTATGGATCTAGTAATGCAAGTTTGTTTAGAAGATTTTCATGATACAGCTCCACCACCAAGTGTAAACAAATAACCACTTGTGGACTTTGAGTCTTTGGTATCGGATATCCATTTTGCATCACAATATCCTCCAAGTACTACTAGATATCTTGAGTAGTGAAATCTATAGTTTTGAGTGTATTTCAAATACCACAAAACCCTAATTATTGCCTTTCAATGGTCCGAACTAGGATTATTAGTGTATCTACTCAATTTTTTGATAGCGTAAGCTATGTTTGGATGTGTACAATTCATCACATACATTAGACTGCTAATTATTTGCGTATACTCTAGTTGTGATATGTTTGTTCCATTATTTTTAAATAAGTGTAGATTTACATCTACAGGTGTTCTCGTTGGACTGCTATCATCTTGTTTAAATTTCTTGAGTATTCTCTCAATGTAATGTGATTGAGATAATAGCAGTCCATCCGATATTCTAAAGATTTTTATTCCAAGTATAACATCGGCAACACCTAAGTCCTTCATGTCAAAATTATTGTTTAACATTTTCTTAGTAGCTCTAATGACTTCATTATTACTACTCATAATGAGTATTTCATCAACATAGAGACAAACAATGACAAAACCATTTCGGTGTTCTTGACATATAAACATTTGTCACTCATTGATTTTGAACTCATTTGACATTATTACACTATCAAATTTCTCATGGAACTACTTTGGCGCTTGTTTTAATCGATAAAGAGATTTAACAAACTGACAAAATTTTCTTTGTTGACCTGGAACAATAAGCCCTTCGAGTTGTTCCATGTATATTTCTTCATCTAATTTATCATTTAAGAAAGCTGTCTTTACATCCATTTGATATATCTCAATATTGTATAACACGACGACCCAATTAAGCAAAGAAATTAATGATAATGACGATTATCATAAGTTAATTTTCTTGATGATCATCGGCAACGCTAGATATGACTAATGACTTGCAATACAAAAATAAAGATATAAATGTCGTAAATAATTAAGTTTAAATTAGAGATGACCGATGTGAAAAATGCAATGTAATGCCAAGGGCAATGATTCGATAGGAAATAACGACAAGTGTAAATTGAAGAATTATACACCTCGATAAATGTAGAAAATTAGTGCACTTGAGAAAAATTAGCATGACGCACAAAGAGAGCGCGTTTAATTAGAATTATTCTGATAATTATGATGGACTTTTAAAATAAATAAAATACATTTAAATATATCAAGACGAGACACTGAAGGCTATGGAAGCTGATTAGATCGCGAAATTACGAAATCAAAGAATACAAGTAAAATGAGAATTCCTTGATAAAAATAATGTGTTTTCGGCTTAAACTCGACATGATGGAACGCGTGAAAATAAAATTAATAACATGAAGAAGAAGCATGCAAGAAAAAAAAATGAGGTAAGAATATCAAGGGGCTTTAAGGAAATTAAAATGCAAATTTTGAAAATTTAAGAAACGTACCCAAAATGTCAAACAAGGCATAAGAGGAGTAAAAGAGTAAAAATGAGGCACAAAGGAGGCCAAGGGACTTGAACCCTAAACCAAGAATAAAAAGAAACCAAAAACCCAAAAAGAAAGCCACTTAGGCTACATGCACTTTTGTACTATATAATGCATAGGATATATGCATCTATCCAACCAAAGTTAAAAAATTTAGCACACTCAAAATGAGGTGGCAGCATCTTATTGGCCACCACCCTCCTCCACCAATCACCCTTCATGCAGCTATATGTACATATATATATAAAGGTATATATAAAACCTAATGATGGTGATCTATCTAGGGGAAGGGGTTGTATGTGAAAGAAAGAATAATGAGTGTGTGCTGTGCGACTAGTGTGCATGAGGAGCTGTGTGAGATGATGGTGTTGGCCTATAATAGTGTGCTTATGTGTATGGTTGAACAGCCTTAAGTGTAAGTGTGTGCATGTGGGATTCGGGTAGAGAGAGAAAGTGAAGGAAGAGGAAAGAACTGAAGAAAAAGAAGAGAGGTCATGCATGCCATAGGGCTGTTGAGGATTCAGTTACTAGAGGCAAGAAAAAGGAAGTCACAATTAAAGGTAAAAGCCTAACCTACTATGTGTTTCTCTCTCTAGAAAATTATGTTAAAACCTACTGTTTAAAGGTTTAAATTTGTATGCATGCATATGATATTGAAAAAGGGAGAAAGATGGTTGAAAATGGCTTGGTTAAACTAGGAGGAGACGATAAAATTAGCTGACCCAAAATGGTGATAAATACTATTTTTGGTTAAAATTTGCCTTAAGCTTGAAACCTTTCACATGGCTCGAAAGAGCACTAAACATAGGTCATATTGCAAGTTGAATAAATAAAAATAGCCAAGAGACCAAGGAGAACTATGGAGTTGCAGGTACAGCCATATAAGGTTGGGTAGGTTGAGTTTTGGGGTTTTCGTGAGGCTAGGACAATGGAGAAATGTTCCTCGTGGTTGCAGCAACCTATAGGAAAAATTGGGAGTCAAAACAACAAGAGAAAAGCCACGAAATAGTAAAAAGAAAACTCGCCGGAAAGTTGTGGCTCATCAAAGCTCCGAATGTAACACCACTATTGACGGCCTAAACTACACCTAATTACAAAACCCACCGTTTGCTTAGAATCCCCAAGAAAAATAGGTTAAAACCCTGTAAAAAAAAAAATGACCGAAATTCCATCGACGGCGATCTACCGGTGCCGGATAAGACGGCAGAACCTTCGTTGGAGAGTTGAGGATGAAACACAGTGACGGGTCAGGTCTCGGGTCAAGCCCCGGCCGAATTAAAAAGGGTTTAAAACAGTTTATCAAAACTGCGTCATTTTTTATTAAATGGATTTAAAAATAAAATGTTAGGGATGACATCAGCATGACGCACTGAACCGGCTGAACCGGTTGGTTCTTGACCATGCCTGTCCAGTTCACTCTCTGATCCCTCAGACCATACGGTTTAGGTTAAATATTTCCTGCAATTACATATTAACCCCCAAATGTTTTTGTTAATTACGAAAGGCTCGGGAAATTAATTTAATATTTATTTTAACCTCTTTAATTAATTAAGAAATTACCAAAATTCCTTTAGGCCAAAAATAAACCAATTGAAGGCTAATTAAAATAAACGAATAGTGTAGTCCAATATTTTTGGACATTCCAGACCTAATAGAAAGATCCATTTTGTGAAACAAAGTCCCAAAAATTTAGACACGTGAAGCATAAAATTACCATTTTACCCTAAATGATACCCCGAGCCAATTAAATACAAAAGGTAGTTTATCTTGACTATTTTGGGTGTTCTGGACTCAATAGTGGAGTACATTTTAGCAAACGAGGTACCGAAAAATATGACACGTAAAAGTGTAAAATTATAAAAATACCCCAAGACTTAATGTAAGTTATAAACGAGCTAATTAAGATCTAGAAAAGCCTAATTAATTATATTCAATATTGCAGACTGAATAGTAACACTCCTTTGAGGGAAATAAGACCCAGTAATAAACTAAAAAAAAATGATGAATACATCCTTATGATTTAATGAGTTTATCAGAAGTATAAAGATGAAATAAATACTGATTTAATGTGTTATATATTTTTGATCCATGATTATAGGACCATTCAAATGATGGGAAATGGAAAGAGAGCTATGGAAAGCTATTGTGATAACCGGTTGGAATTACAATGTTAAGAACTCAATATAAGTAATATTCGACCTTTGCGTGTAGTACACTCAGCCATGTCACAGTTCTGTCTATACGCACTTGTATTCTTAATTATTTATTATTGTATTAGATTCTTTATTATTCCACTTATGTGATATTTGCCTATCAGTGGAATAGCTCAGCGATTATGTTAAATCTTGCTCATGAGTTCCTATATTTATTAATGATGTTGTATCTTGATCATGAGTTCCTGTATATTTGTGCAAAGGACTATTCTGTACACTTATATGTAGGGCCAAGAGGGGCCAGATGTTGTTGTTCTCGGCAGCCCGGTAACATAGCTGTAAAAAGATATAGTTATATTATGTTGCCTTGAACCAGTTATGATCCATATTCTCTTTAGGGGGGAATAGCATGATTTTGATATTTATCAATGCTGGATATGTGCTCAGTCACAAACTCTATCTGGATGCTTAGTATGACCCGAGGAAGGGGTCACGTCCCGAGGAAGAGGACCAGTTTCCATCATGGCTATGTCGAGGCATAGTGCATGACAGCAGTCCTAGAGGACGCAGTTTACATTATTGAGCTCAGTGTTTTATGCACATAGGGGTATGTCGAGCCCCGTAGTTGATTGCATCCACCAGTTTTGACATCACTATCTATTTATTGAGATTCATAGTATGATCATGTTCTAGTATGAATGATCATGTAGTTGCACAGCTTTTATTGAGTGCTTACTATGATCATGTATTTGACAGCTTTCGACTGTAGCATATGATGTTGTCTTTCAGAGGAGATGTTCTTTGATTATCATCTGTATTCCTGATCATTTGATATTCATTGACGAGCTATGATTGTTGCTATAATATTAACTGACTATCTTATTCATTCTATATCCTTGTTACTTGAAATTATTCAGTTCTATCTAGATCCTGTACACATGACAAAGTAGGGCACTTACTTACTGAGTTTAGTTTAGCTCATTCCAAACTTACATATTTGATTTCAGGGACTGACACGGAGGACAGATCGTAGGAGGCTACGACTATAGGTTGGACATTTTTGGCAAGTAATGGTAATACTAGTACAATCTTGTAGCACTCCCGTGTATTCACGTCCTAGGGACGAGATGATGTATTAGAAATTTTACAGGGTATATTTTGTAGTAGCAGAATGATACATACATGTAACCCTTTTTCTTTATTGTTTTTCATTATGTTTATATATGATAATGTATGTAGTTACATATTAGTTGCACTGATGATAGTATAATAGGAGGATCAGGTCCGGTTCGGCGAAAGGGCCGAGTCAGATGGTTGCGGTCTACTAATCCGCAGAGGATGGGTTGTGAGTCATGACAAACTTAGTATCAGAGCATTAGGTTTAGAATGAGTAGGGAAACCTAGGTTTACAAGTGATACATGAGAGTTAAGACTAGTGTAGTACTATTGTTAAATGTCCAAGTAGAATCAGTTAGTATATGGGCTTAACATGATAGATAAACGATTATGTATATGACGCTAACTATTAACGTTTTGGTCGTGAATGGTCTAAACTAGATCGGCAGCATTACGTCACGCACAAATGGATCCCACAGTTGGGGAGAGGATGGATCGTATAGAGCGTATGTTGGAGCGGGTAATACGGTCCTTACCCCAGAATCAGGCCAACACTAGTACACCAGTAGAGCGATGGTTAATGATATTTGGGGAAATGATTGAAGTTGATGTTTCTTGGGTGACTAAGATGATTAGATAATCAATAATTCTTAGGAAACGGAAGTAGGCTTATGAGTGAAGTTGATGATCTTGAGAATTCGAGGACTATATCAGAGTTTTAGGTTAATGATTCCTTGGGAAAGATCATACCAACATTGGATTTGAGGATTGAATAATTTAGACGATTGAATGATCGGTGACTTTTGGAGGACGATAGCTTGTTTAGGTACTAAGGTTAATAGTCATTTGAAAAAACTATGCTATAACTAAATTTGATGATTCTTGGACGATTGAGATGATCAAATGAAAATGACTTTTGGGAGATAGTAGTATGCTTAAGGGCAAAGGTTAAGAATTCTTGGGAAGAATCGTACTAGTGTCGAGATTGATGACTCTTAGGTCATTAAACTGTGAATTGGTCGGTGAATTAAGGGAAACTATCATTTGAACAAGAGCAACGGTTAATGCTCTTTTGGAAGATATAGAGTGACATAAAGTTGGGATTGTGAAATCTTGGGAAGTCGATGGATTTAACAATAAATCTATATGAGAGATAGTCTGAGGAAGACTTAACGGATAGTAACATGAGGAGCTTAAGACTCCAGATGGATTGATGATATACTAGAAATATGAGGATTCTTGAGTGAGTCATAGATAGACTTTGATAGGATAAAGATAAATAGATCCTTGGGAGGCAAATACTGATTGGACGAGACTGTCAAAGTGAACATTATAAAATGTGATGGTTCTAAAAGAGACTGACACGTGATGAATGATCATTATGGAAAATTCGAGGGATCTTGTTGATCTAGGCAAAAATATGACCCAATTATGGGTGGTACTTTATTGAGTTAGCTGAATTTATTTCAAAAGGTAAATGATTGATGACTTTGAATGACTTGTGAGGATCAATGTGATCCGACAATTAAAAAGACAGGAAATTTGTGGCATAATGTCTTAAAAAATTGGTGGGGGCAAAGACTATATACATAATTCATTGAGACACTACGAGGACAATCGTGATTTGAGGTACGAAGTAAGAATAACCAAACCTATGATACTAAAGAAGTTGAGAACTTCCATGGTGGGAAAAACTTGACATAATCTTGATAAACTTTGAATGTCAAATGTAACGATAAAAAGATGGGATAACTAATTTATGTGAACAAATCTGAAACATGATATGAAGTTCAGACTGGACAAGATTGTAAGTAGCAGTACTTGCAAATGAATAAGTGTTAGTATGCCATTAAATCTTGGTTACAGATGAGATTAATCACCTCACTGTATGGCCCTAAAATCATAGAATGTACAAAGAACTCCCTATATAGTTGAATAAGTTCTCTGAGAGAACAAATGTGTTAAAATTGAATAATGATTGGAAAAAAAAATATAATATACGATGAATATGATGACGAGCATAAGAAATGAGACATTTGAACAATCATTCTGCGCAAAGGTAAGGGAAACCAAAATAATGGTTATAAATTAGAAAGTCATAAGACTTTGAGATTTGAATTGATCAAATGATGTGGAAGGTTTATGGTGAACCGAATACGACATCACAGTTAAGAATACTTTCAGAAGTAGACTATAATATGAAGAATTGGTGACTGGGGTAAAAGACTACCCTAAAATTTTTTAATAAGTCTACCAAGACCTAAAGAAGAAATGAACTAAGTATATTATACTTTAATTTATGATGGAATGAGAAATTAAAATCTGTGAAAAGCTCAATTGTGAGCAAGAAATAAAAGGCCTTCTCGTACCAGTCCATAATTTGAGAAAAATTGAGGAACTGATTTCCTCAACCTATCTAATCCATAAAAGATGAATGCTTATGAATTTGAAAACAAAGGCAGGTATGCCAATGAGTAGTAAAAGAATAATGAAATAGTACAAAATGAAACGAAAGGGGATTGATAAATCTTTAACTTGAGTAACTATTAGAAATGGGCGCATGACTGAGGATCACAAATGAGTATTACGAATAAAACTAAAAGTTACCTTTGCATGAAAAAAATTTTGAGACGTAATAAACACGTGAGTAAACCATCTTTATATAAATTAAAAAGGACGTTCACGAACATAAAAGGGAATATGACCTTGAAAATGCTAAAAAGAAATTGGAAGGAAAGTGACCGGAGAGGAAAGAAGCTGTGTATAAGCTTCAGACAGGCGAAACTCTGATCTTTTCCTCTTTAATCAATATTCTAAACCCTCATATGAATTTAGGCGGAATAATGTGAATCCATCAAGGACTTTGTCTTTAGTAAAACCTAAAGTACTTGAATGAGAAATTTAAAACACTCTAAACGATAGAAGTGGTGTAGTCTAGTTACACCGTTGACTTCCTATGACCACTACTAAAATAACTAATAGAAAAGAACCGATCAAGATACTAGATACCTTTACCTAGCACATGATGCGCCATATGACACCAACAGTGGTTGGGAGACCATGAATAGCAATGTAATCACGACTTAGTACCAAACAAGATTAATATAACGACTAAACGTGGAACTAGTCAAGATACTGGTAATAGTGGGAAATAGTCAAGCAATTACGAAGATGACTCAGAGTGACTAATGAAAGTAATATACCCCTAGCCACATGCCCGAGAGCTAAAGAAATAAATACTAAAATGTTAATACTAAAATTTGGAGACTTAACGTTTAAAGACTCGAAGAAGCTAAAAGACAAACCTTTGACTTTCAAGATCATTATTTAATTGAAACAAAGAAGAGTTCAAAAGAATTGTGAACCTTACATGAAAGATCTTCTTGTTGAAGATATAGTGTCTATAACGTTAGTGATTAGTCCAAAAGACAAATTGAAAAGGGAGCTACAATGATAATGAAATTAGCATGAAAGGATGATAGGGCTTCCTAGAAATGAACATCTGAGTTTTGGGGACAAAACTCATTTTAAGGAGGATAGGATGTAACACCCCGACCCAATTAAGCAAAGCAATTAACGATAATGATGATTATCATAAGTTAATTTGCTTCATGACCATCGGCAACTCTAGATATGACTAATGATTAGCAATATAAAAACAAAGATCTAAATGACGTAAATAATTAACTTTAAATTAGAGACGACCGATGTGAAAAATGCAATGTAATGTTTAGGGTAATGATTCGATAGGAAATAACAACAAGTGTAAATTGAAGAATTATACACCTTGGTAAATGTGAAAAATTAGTGCGCTTGAGAAAAATGAGCATGACGCACAAAAAGAGCACGTTTAATCAGAATTATTCCGATAATTATGATGGACTTTTAAAATAAATAAGATACATTTAAATACATCAACACGGGACAATGAAGGCCATGGAAGCTGATTAGATCACAAAATTACGAAATCGAAGAATACAAGTAAAACGAGAATTCCTTGATAAAAATAATGTGTTTTCGGCTTAAACCCGACATGATGGAACGCGTGAAAATAAAATTAATAATATGAAAAAGAAGCATGCAAGAATAAAAAAATGAGGTACGAATATCAAGGGGCTTTAAGGAAATTAAAATGTAAATTTTGAAAATTTAAGAAACGCACCCAAAATGCCAAACAAGGCATAAGAAGAGTAAAAGAGTAAAAATAAGGCAAAAAGGGAGGGCAAGGGACTTGAACCCTAAACCAAGAATGAAGGGAAACCAAAAGCCCAAAAAGAAAGCCACTTGGGCTACAAACATTTTTGTACTATATAATGCATAGGATATATACATATGTCTAACCAAAGTTGAAAAATTTAGCACATTCAAAATGAGGTGGCAGCACCTTATTGGCCACCACCCTCCTCCACCAATCACCCTTCATGTAGCTATATGTACATATATATAAATGTATATATAAGACCTAATGATGGTGATCTATCTAGGGGAAGGGGTTGCTTGTGAAAGAAAGAATAATGAGTGTGTGCTGTAGAGACTAGTGTGCATGAGGAGCTGTGTGTGATGATGGTGTTGGGCCTATAATAGTGTGCTTATGTGTATGGTTGAACAGCCTTAAGTGTAAGTGTGTGCATGTGGGATTCGAGTAGAGAGAGAAAGTGAAGGAAGAGGAAGGAACTGAAGAAAAAAGAAGGGAGTTCATGCATACCATAGGGCTGTTGAGGATTCAATGACTAGAGGCAAGAAGAAGGAAGTCGCCATTGAAGGTAAAATCCTAACCCACTATGTGTTTCTCTCTCTAGAAAATTATGTTAAAACCTACTGTTTAAAGGTCTAAATTTGCATGCATGCATATGATATTGAAAAAGGGAGAAAGATGGTTGAAAATGGCTTGGTTAAACTAGGAAGAGACCATAAAACTAGTTGACCCGAAATGGTGATAAATATTGGTTTTGGGTAAAATTTGCCTTAAGCTTAAAACCCTTCACATGGCTCGAAAGAGCACTGAACATAGGTCATATTGCAAGTTGAATCAATCAAAATGACCAAGAGACCAAGGAGAACTATGAAGTTGCAGGTACGACCATGTAAGGTTGGGTAGGTTGAGTTTTGGGGTTTTTGTGAGGCTACGAAAATGGAGAAATGTTCCTCATGGTTGCAGCAACTTATAGGAAAAATTGGGAGTCAAAACAGCAAGAGAAAAGCCATCAAACAGTAAAAAGAAATCTCGTCGGAAAGTCGTGGCTCACCGAAGCTCCGACTGTAACACCACTGTTGATGGCCTGAACGACACCCAATTACAAAACCCACCATATGCTTAGAATCCTAAAGAAAAATAGGTTAAAACCCTGTTAAAAAATGGCCGGAATTCCACTGGCGATGATCTACCGGTGTCGAAGAAGATGGCAGAACCTTCGCCGAAGAGTTGGGGATGAAGCACAGTGACGGGTCGGGTCTCGAGTCGGGCCCTAACTGAATTAAAAATGGTTTAAAACAGTTTATCAAAACTGCGTTGTTTTGCTTAAATGGATTTCAAAATCAAATGTTAGGGCTGACATCATCAAGATGTCAGCATGACGCACTGAACCGGCTGAACCAATTGGTTCTTGACCAGGCCTGTCCGGTTCAGTCTCTGATCCCTCAAACCTTACGATTTAGGTTAAATATTTCCTGCAATTACATATTAACCCCCAAATGTTTCTGTTAATTATGGAAGGCCCAGGAAATTAATTTAATATTTATTTTAAACCCCTTTAATTAATTAAGAAATTACCAAAATGCCCTTAGGCTAAAAATAGACCAAATGAAGGCCAATTAAAATAAAAGAATAGTGCAACTCAATATTTTTGGACATTCCCGACCCAATAGCAGAATCCATTTTGTGAAATGATGTCTCAAGAATTTAGACACGTGAAGCGTAAAATTACCATTTTACCTTAAATGATACCCCGAGCCAATTAAATATAAAAGGTAGTCTATCTTGACTATTTTGGGCGTTCTGGACTCAACAGTGGAGTCTGTTTTAGCAAACGAAATACTGAAAAATATGACACATAAAAGTATAAAATTACAAAAATACCCCTAGACTTAATGTAAGTTATAAACGAGCTAATTAAGATCTGAAAAAACCTAAATTAATTGTATTCAATATTGTGGACTGAATAGTAACATTCGTTTGAGGGAAATAAGACCCGGTAATAAACTAAAAAAAAATAACGAATACATTTTTATGACTTAATGAGTTTACCAGAAGTATAAAGATGAAATAAATACTGATTCAATATACTATATATTTTTAATCCATGATTGTAGGACCATTCATATGATGAAAAATGGAAAGAGAGCTATGAAAAGCTATTGTGATAATCGGTTGGAATTGCAATGTTAAGAACTCAATGTAAGTCATATCCGACCTCTACATGTAGTACACTCAAGCATGTCACAGCTCTTTCTATACGCATTTGTACTCTTAGTTATTTCTTATCGTATCAGATTCTCTATTATTCCACTTAGGTGATATTTGCCTATCAGTGGAATAGCTCAGCGATTATATTGTATCTTACTCATGAGTTCCTATATTTATTAATGATGTTGTATCTTGATCATGAGTTCCTGTACATTTGTGCAAAGGACTATTCTGCACACTTGTGCGTAGGGCCAAGAGGGACCAGATGTTGTTGTTCTCGGCTGCCCGGTAGCATAACTGTAAAAAGCTATAGTTATATTATGTTTCCTTGAACCAGTTATGATCCACATTCTCTTCCGTGGAGAATAGTATGATCTTGATATTTATTAGTGCCGGATTTGTGCTCAATCACAAACTTCATCTGGATGCCTAGTATGACCCAAGGAAGGGGACTAGTTTCCATCATGGCTATGTCGAGGCATAGTGCATGACACCAGTCTTGGAGGACACAGTTTACATTATTGAGCTCAGTGCTTTATGCACATAGGGGTATGCCGGGCCCCGTAATTGATCGCATCCACCAGTTTTGACATCACTATCTATTTATTGAGATTCATAGTATGATCATGTTCTTGTATGAATGATTATGTAGTTGCACAGCTTTTATTGAGTACTTACTATTATCATGTATTTGACAACTTTCGATTGTAGCATATGATGTTGTCTTTCAGACTAGATGTTCTTTGATTATCATCTGTATTCCTGATCATTTGATATTCATTGATGAGCTATGATTGTTGCTATAATATTGACTGACTATCTTATTCATTTCATATCCTTGTTACTTAGAATTATTCAGTTCTATCCAAATCCTGTACACATGACAGAGTAAGGGACTTATTTACTGAGCTTAGTTTAGCTCACTCCAAACTTACATATTTGATTTCAAGGACTGACATACAGGATAGATCGTGGGAGGCTATGACTATGGGTTGGAAATTTTTGGCTAGTAATGGTAATAGTAGTACAATCTTGTAGCACTCCCGTGTATTCACGTCCTGGGGACTAGATGATGTATTAAAAATTTTACAGGCTTTATTTTGTAGTAGCAAAATGATACGTACATGTAACCCTTTTTCTTTATTATTTTTCGCTATGTTTATATATGATAATGTATATGGTTACATATTAGCTGCATTGATGATAGTGTAATAGGATGATCAGGTCCAATTCGATGAAAGGGCTGGGTCGAATGGTTGCGGTTCGCTAATCCGTAGAGGGTGGGTTGTGGGTCATGACAGATTATATATAGTAGTAATAGTTATTAATATTTGAATGAATCATATCCTTATAACTGGTGAATATGTATCGAAATAGTCAAAGTCTTCTTTTTACTTGTATCTTTTGATAACAAGTATAGCCTTGTACTTATCAATAGATCCATTTGTTTTCATTTTCTTCTTGAATATCCATTTATATCCAAAAGGTTTTGAACTTGGTGGAAGATCCACTAGTTCCCATGAATGATTTTACAGAATAGATTCTACTTCATTATTTATAACTTCTTTCCAATATGAAGCTTCAGGACTCGACATTGCTTCTTCAAAGCTTTGATGCTCATCTTCTAACAAATATGTTAGAAAATCTGTACCAAAAGATTTTGATGTTCAAGCTCTTTTGTTGTGTCTAGGTTTATCATCATCTTATTGGTCTTGACTACTACTTACTACAGTGTCATGAGTTCTTTTAATTGAACTTGACTCCTGTGTCGATTTGTAAAGAAATTCATGTTCAAAGAACGTTGCATTCATTGACTTAATAATTGTATTAACATGCATATAAAAAATTTTCAATTTATGAATCAGAAATTGATATGCACTACTATAATGAACATACCATATAAAGACACAATCAACTATTTCCGGTCCTATTTTAACCTTTTTTGGTGAGGAATAACCACCTTAGCTAAGCACCCCCACATTTTTAAGTATTTATAAGAAAGTCTTCGACCTTTCCACAACTCATACAGGGACTTATTGGATTTCTTTTGAGTATTCAATTTAGATAATAATTTGTGGAAATAATTGGTTCCCCTCACAAATTCTAAGGTAGTTTAGAACTTAATAGCAATGCATTCATCATTTCTTTTAAAGTAATATTTTTCTGTTCACCAATCCTATTTTGTTGATGTGAATAGGGTGCAGTTGTTTGGTGTATAATACCATGTTGTGATCGGAACTAAAACACCTTTATCACTTCTATAACATCCCAACCCAATTAAGTGAAGCAATTAAGGATAATGATGATTATCACAAGGTAATTTGCTTGATAATCATGGACAATTCTACTTGAGACTAATATTCTATAAATTGGAGACAATCAATTGTAAGAATATGATTTAATGGCAATGGTTATAACTTGGTGACAAATTTCGATTAGCGTTAATCGAGGATTAACACAAGAATAATTTTGGAAGACTAGTGCATGAAATACACTTAAGGTAAGACTAATGATGCATGAATAGGGTATGCTTAATCGAGAGGCTTTGCGAAAATTTCTGGAGACTTTTGTGAGATTTAAGAAGCAAAGTTTGAGAATTTATGAAATACACTAAAATGCAATATGATGCATGTGTAAAGAAAAAAAAAAAGAGAAAAGAGCTTTAAAAAGGCTTTTACAAAATCTTGAACCTAAGACCAAGAAAATAAGGAAAAACTCATGCAAAAAGGATAACCACTAGATTACAAGCACTTTTATGCTATAATACCCACATGATATGTATATAACCTAAAAGGATATGGAAATTCAGTAAAGAAAAAGGACAAATGTCAACACCTTATTAGACCTACCTCTCTTCCAATAGGAATGCATGTAAAAATCTGCCTTATATGTATATCAATATGTGTGGGGGGGGGGAAAAGCTGTGTATTTCAGACATGTATAGAAAAAGAAAGAAATCGAGAAAGGTAGAGAGAGAAAGAAGAAATGTAGAGAGAGAGAGAGAGAGAGAGCTTGAAGAGAAATGAAGAAAGAATGGAGCATCTACCTTGCATGGCTTTTAAGGCTTGAAGGAGACCACCCACCAACCAGAACCGAACCAAAAGGGAGAAAACAACCATTGAAGTAAGCTTTTCCTCACTAAAAATGTTCTTTCTAAAGTGCTATTTATGAGACTCTAATTGTATGCATGTGCTTAGAATTGAAAACGGAAGAAGAAATAGAAAGAAATGGAATAGTTAAGATTGAGAAACCCTAAGAAATCAGGTGACCGAATCTAGGAAAAATTAGGTTATGAAGAAACTTAACTTAAAACCTGAATTTGAAGGTAAGGCTCGAAAGAACATGAAAAATGGAGTATAATGCAACTTAAACCAGTAAAAATGGTCAAGAAACAATGGAGATAACCGAAGTTGCAGGTATGGTTGAATAATCTGGGTGATCGAAATTTTGGGTTGTTTTACTTGGTTTTAAGAATGGGAAAGAGTCCCTAGGGGTTCCAAGAACAAAATGGAAACAAAATGAAGTGCAAACAATGATTGAAACTTGACGAAATAAAAAAATAAATCTTCACCGAAAAATCGAGTGTTCATCAAAGGCCGTTTGTAACCGGCTATTCGAAGGGATTAAACTAATCTAAATTAAATTTTGAAGTTGGATTTGGAATCCTCATGAAAAAGGAATTCAAAACATATCGGGCCCATCACCGAAAAGTGGTTGGCAGTGATTAGCGGTGCCAGAGAAAGTGATCGGAACCCTTGCCAGAAAATGAGGGAGACGAATACTATGGGGGTCGGGCTATTCAAGTCGGACCTAGTTCGGGTCTTGACCCGCATCAAACAAATCCACGGGCTAACCGAACGGTGTCATTTGGTTTAATAAGGCATGACGTCAGCATGCCATCATGCTGACGTAATGAACCGGACTGAACCATTTGGTTCTTAACCTAACTGAGCGAGTTCAATTAAATTGGGACTGAACCGAGTAGTTTATTCAATAACTTCCTGAATTTATATTTTAACCCCCAAATATTTCTGTTAATTATAGAAGGGCCCAGGAAATTAATTAAAATTTAATTTTAAATCCTTTTTAAATTATAAAATTACCAAAATTCTCTTAGGCCAAAAATAGGCCAAATGAATGTCAATTAAAATGAAAAAAGAGTCTAACCCAATATTTTTGGACATTCCGGACTCAATGGAAAAGTCCGATTTATGAAATTAGATCCCGAAAAAGATGAATGGACAAATGAAATTTTTTTAATTATGTCTTAATGATCAATTAAGCTATCAATTAGACTCTAATGACTATGAAAATACACACCTTAACATTTTGGGACATCTGGACCCAATGGTTGGATCCATTTTATGAAATGAAGTCCCAAAAATATAGACATGTAAAATGTCACAATTAGCAATATGCCCTTAACAATCCAAAAGCTAGTTAAATGTCAGAGATAACATATTATGACTTTCTTTGATGTTCCAAACTCAATGGTGGGACCCATTTTAGCAAACGAAGTACAAAAAAATAGGACACATGAAAATATAAAATTACGAAGAAGCCCCATAGGATTAATGTAAGTCACATATACGAAAATTAAGATCTGAAAAAGCCTAAACTGATTATCTTCGATATTCTTTACTTGACGGTGATGTCCTTTTGAGAAAAATAAGACCCGGTAACAAATTAAAAAATGATAAATACATCCTTAAGACTTAATGAAGTTACTAGAAGTGTATAGATGAAATTAAAAGGTCCACGTAGTTATAAGAACTGAATAGACTCAAAAATGAAGTCCGAATACATAAATTTTGTACGGAGAAATATGAGACATTAAAAGTATAAATTAATATTATGCCCTTGAAGGGCCAAATAAGCTATAAAGCATCAAGAACCCTAAATTGGGAATTTAAGGATCTCTTAATCGATTAGACTAAGTTCAAAAGCACTTAAAACGCTGAATAAAGATGCTTGAAATTAGAATGAATACTAATTCAATATATAATGTATTTTTGAGCCATGGTTATAGGATCACCAAACGATGACAAATGGAAGGAAAGCTATAAGATAGCTACTATGGTACTGTTATGGGATTGCAATGCTAAGGATCCAATGTAAGTAAACCCCAACTCTAATATATGGATTTCTGCTCTACCAATGTGGCCTACTTAGATGACTGGTAATCCTTGTTTCTTGAAATTGTGCATCAATAAATTGTTTTGAGTCCACAACCTATTGTTCACTATGATTTCCTTGTTGTGAAATTTGTGATCTGTTGAGATTCTATTGATTGTGAATATTTATGAGTCCTTGACTCATTGGTTTTATCTTATATTTGTGATCACTGTGATCTCTTTTATTATGGACATTTGTAATCTATGTATATGTACATACCTTGTAGAATTTGTTTGTCGATGACACTATTTTTGACTACCTGGGGTTGTGCTTGCCACAATGCCCATTTTGTGATGCTAATAACCTATGGATCAGTGCTTGGGAATGATACCCAACACATAGTCCTGATGAGGATGATTTTGATAAGAGCTCTTGGTGCCAATCAGGGGAACCCAAAGATGAGTGGTGAACCTAGATGAATGTTGTTTGGGGGTAGCTAGGCCCTATTTGTTGATAGCTTCTATTTGACTCAATTTGTATATGTTTGATTCCATACCTTTTGTTGATTTGATAACGTTTCCTTTGGATGTGAAATACGCCTTTGAGACTTATATTTGTATTCAATTTGAACCCCTTTGACTTTGACAACTAAACGTTTAATGTTCATTTATTTGACTCAGACTCTTATATCTATTTGACTCAGATTCGTATGTCCATTTGACTCAGTAATCCATATGTTTGATTTCGCACTATGATTGTTGATCTATTAGACTCAACTTGTTATATCTATTTGACTCAAACTCTCATATCAATTTGGCCCAGATTTGTATATCCATTTGACTTAGTATTCCATATGTTTGATTTCGCACTATGATTATTGATCTATTAGACTCATATTCTTATATTTATTTGACTCGGATTCTTATATCTATTTAACCCAGACTCTTATATCTAATCGACTCAAATTTGTATATTCATTTGTCTCAGATTTGTATATCTATTTGACCCAGGATTCTATATGTTTGATCTCACACCATTTGTTGACTTGGCGATGTTACCATTGGATGATAAATACACCAATGAGGCTTATCTTTGTATTCAATTTCAATCCCTTAATTTTGGCAGCTAAACATTATATGTTGATAAATTTATGCGTGCTGACTTGTTCAGTCATCCCTATTGCAATCATAACCTTTTTGTGAACTATGTTATTTTAGGCCTAATGGTCGATCTCTTTGAGCTTGAAATCCAATGATTATCCTTTTGTTATACACATTTGTTTAACCCATGGAAGAATAAAGGATTTATTTACTAAGCTACGTTAGCTCACCCTATAATTATAACAATTTTTCAAGGAACACAATATGGAAGGAAATGTAATGATGGTGACTAATGGAGCTAGTTGTATGCTTGTGGGAAACTTTGACGAGCTCCGAGTCGTAATTTGAATATATATCCTATAAGGTTAAGGTTAATGTTAATGTTAGATATTATGACATAGTGACACTAGAAATGTTATCAGACATGAATGGTGATTAATGATGATAGAAATTGTACTTGGAGATAATCTTATTGATAATTGTTAAAGTTTGATTTATTATCAGATGAGTTGCATATGTGTAGCTTCTGCACTTGATGTTTAAAAGAGAAAAAAATTATTACTCTTTGGTACAATTCATTTGATTTTGTACAGCCTGTCTGAGTGACAGTGTCGGTCACCGACCCGTAATCCGCATAAGGTAAGTTCGGGGTCGTGACAATTTCTCAATATCTTGATCTTCTTATCAAGTTGATTCTCAACCTCATTCTTATAATCCTCAAAACATTTCCAATGCTTCGTCTCTACTTCACAACAAGTAAACATAATAGTACCTTGTGCAATCATCAATAAATGTAAGAAAATATTTCTTACCACATTTAGTTTGAATAAATTTCAAATCACAAATATCTGAATGTATTAATCCTAGAGGTTTACTTCTTTCAATTGATTGAAAATAATTTCTTGTAAGCTTTGTTTTTACACAAGTCTCACATTTGTGATTTGGATCAAATTCAATTTTAGGTTAACATTTCATATTAAATAATCTCTGCAATGTATCATAATTAACATGTCCTAGTTTACCATGCCACATATTTGAAGATTCAAGCATATAAACAGAAGTTGTGTTCTTATTATTATTTTTAATCAGAGGTAAAATTTTCATTACATTCATCTTAAAAAGCCCCATTGCTTATATACCCATTTCTCACATACAACCCATTCTTGGACAGTATAAACTTTTTCGATACAAAAACCAATTTAAAACCTTTTTTTTTTCAACAAAGATCCAGACACTAAGTTCTTTTGGATATTAGGCACATGCAACACATTGTTGAAAGTGATTTCCTTTCCAAAAGTCATCTTCAACACCACTTGTCATTGACCTTCAACCTTTGAAGTCGAGAAGTTGCCCATAAAAAGTTGTTCTCTATTATCTATATTGTGATATGATGAGAACATTTTTCTATCTGAGCAAACATGGCGAGTAGCTTAGTGTCCACCCACCATTCTTTGGTGTTGCCAACCAAATTCACTTTAGAGACCATTGTAGACAGATTCATTTCAGAAACATCTTTAGAGAGGTTGTCCACTTGGGTTATATTGGCCTGAGCACGCTTCTTGCTTGGGCGTCCCTTGGTCCTTACGACTGTGATAGTCCTTAGCACGGTGCCCTTGTTTATTGCACACATAACACTTGTCTTGGAACTTCTTATTTGGGCCTTGTTTAAGACCATTGCCATTATACTTCCTTTTCTTGTTATGAGAGCTTTGCCATTGTTCCACAACATTAGCCTTGAATTCCATGATGGTTTTTTCCATTTTCTTTTCAGAAGTACGGTTGTCTTCTTCAATCATTAATCTCATGATCAAGTATTCAAGTTTCATGTCCTTATGCTTATACTTTAGGTCACTCTTGAATTATTTCCAAGAAGGTAGAAATTTTGATTGAAGCCACTTGGAAGGACTCGCTTAGGGACATGCCTTCTGCATGAATGTCATGTAGGACAACTTGGAGGTCTTGAACCTGACTGATGACTGTCTTGGAATCAATCATTTTATAGTCCAACAATCTGCCGACCATAAATTTCTTCATCCCGGCATCTTCGGTCATCTACTTTTTATCCAAAGATTCCCATAATTCCCTTGCAGTCTTGATGGTGCAATACACATTGTATAATGTGCTATCCAAACCATTAAGGATGTAGTTACAACATAAGAAGTTTGCAGGTTTCCAAGCCTCCATGGCAGCAAGCACTTGCCTATTAGAATCATTCTCCTTCAAAGTAAGAGCATCTTCACGAAAGAACTAAGCCAAATTTAGGATGATAAGACAAAACAACATCTTTTGAAATCAGACCCATTGAATTTCTCAGATTTCTCTCCATGATTCAGGGGCACAGGTGCCATAACAGAAACATGTGCCACAACAGTAGTAGTAAGGGTATGAGGAGGAGGAGTAGCCATTTATACTGAAAATCCACTATATAACAGATTAAAACTGTATTTTAACAAAACAGTAATAAATTGCTACATAATAAAAAACACCGCAACATAGTAATATACTAAGTAAAATGTTCCAGTACATAAAATACTTATAAAACAGAAAATTTACAGTGTATAAATACTGTAGAGAAACTGAAACTGAAACTAATAATTTAATAAAATTGATATGAATAGTATCTCAAAAAAATTCTACAGTAAGAAAAACACTACAAACTAAAATAAAAAATAAAACATTATTTTTAAAATTGATACAGAGCGTGAATTTGCTTTAAGATTGTTACAATCAGTACTTAAAACAATGTTTAATTCATAAGTACAGAAACCCATTTGGAAAATAGTAAACTGTTTATTAAAAAAACCAGTAAAAGATTTGCAAACAGAATCTGTATAAATGTTTTGGAACAGAAACTGAAAACTGAGAAAGAAAAATTTCCCAGTATAAAAGACAGTAAAAATAATACAGAGATTAAAAACTGTACAGTAATAATGGACTTACAGAATTTTAGAAAAACAGATAAATATAGTGATCAAGACTTGTGTTACCATTTTCAAGTGGTGATGTTTGGAGGTAATTTTTCATTCACTCCTTAATAGTTTTGAGCAACTCAATATATGATCTTAATCTCCTCATAGATGAGAACACATTTCCATGTGGACCTAACAAAATTAATGTGGGGGACCACCTTAATTTTAGCTCAAAGATAGCTAAAAATTAAGCTAAAAAAACTCATTATTTCTAACATGATAGAACTGACCCGACTTGAAATTTTTGGGTTTGGTTAGGTTAATTCTGATTCTAGCTGATTTGTTTCGCCAACAAATTCTAAATCCACTATTTGGTTCTCTCTCTAAAAAACTCTGGATGTTTATATTTATATAATGCATTTTCATCATATATATATATATATTTATATATATGCTAAATGCACCTGATGTTTGTGTGTAACTATATATATAATGCACGTTATGTATAGATGGTACTACCCGAAGTCATGAATATTTTCATTATAGTGCAGAATGTGTATAAGATGCCACCATAAATGAGCTTAAAAAAATGGGGAGCAACAAATCTGTACTAATATAGATTGTTCGGTACAGGTCTACAACCATCCATTAATTAATAGCTCTTCATGGTCTCTTAATGTAAGCAAATGTGTCTTGGAAAACTAAAGGAACCAGGGAGGGGGGGTAATTATATATATATATATAACATATATAAAAAAAGTTGAAATTTTTTTTTTAAAATAAAAGTCCAGTTCTCAGATTGGGTTGGTTTACCCAAACTTTAAATCGGAACCAACCCGAAAAATTCGGTTATAGAACCGACCCTATCCAAAATGTCTTTAGAACCGATCCAACCCAACCCATTCGGTTCAATTCCGATTCGGATTTATAATTCTCGATTTTTTTTTTGTATACACTCACTTGTCTTTTTTGATTAGGTTATTACAATTGCTTACTGGGTGCATGCCAGTTTACTAAGTCAGAAAAACAGAGGGAATGTTTGTTTCCCTTCTAATTTTCTCAACACTCGAATGTTTGTTTCCCTTCTAATTTTCTCAACACTCTCTTTAGTTAGTTGTACTTATTAATTTTTAAAAATTATATATTTAAGTCTTTAAACTTATCACATTTTCTTATTTATCAATATAAATGAGTGTAAACCAAAGAGTTAGTCCAGTTAGCCGCCACCCATGTATTCTCTTTAAGGAATTCAAGTTTCAGAGATCTAAACTTTATTTCCTTCCTATCATAGAATGAATTGGATTGTCTTAACAAAGAATTTCAACATGGATAAATATCATTAAATCTAACCGCTGAACATAATATGATCCATCAAATAGTTTGTTTCAATATTTCCTCTTTCATACAAGAATGGATGAGAACCATATTTGTTGCACTTAATTGATTATGTTTGTGCAAGGATACAAATAAAATGAGCCACATGGCCTCTAAAATATCAAGTCTTGCGTTCAAATTCCCACATTAATTGATATACGTGATTTGTGGAGATTACATATATATAGAGTTGAATAGTGCTTGACTTTAAAATAGGTAAGATGATTTTTTTTTTTTGTTCACGTATTTGTCACAATTTTAATAGGTCATACATGCACTCATATATATATATATATATATATATATATCATGTGACTATTTAGTTTTAATAAAATTAAATATATCAAAATACACATGCATATTACATATGTGATAGATTGTGATTTATATACGTACTCGGGTAGAAAAAAAATTCATTCTACTAAGTTTGAAGCTAAGTATTATCCCTCAGAATTTACATCATGCATCTTTGATATACCCAAAAAAAAAGAAAAAGAAAAATGGGGTGGCTTCATAAAAAAATTTAAATAAAATATTTTTAATATTATCTTACCATGTTGGAGATGATTCAAAATAGTACTGTTAAGAGTCAAAAGACTCATACTTATCCATAATGGGTTTGTTTTTGTTGATAATTGAAGTTTTGCAGCACAATAGTTTCATTCTATGGGCTTGTTGTTCCCATGACCAATGTGTTAACCAATTTATCCTCCACTTTGGATATGGAACCAGGCACCAAGAAATAGAATTCCTTGTTTTTCCATCACCCGAAGTTCATTTAGTGCATGCAAACAGAGTAAATATGTCACATGATTATTTAATTGTATTAAATCTTAAAACTCAAACATAATTCATTTATTTATTTGTTGAATAGAATACATGTTTTAACATAATTAATTCGTATAATTAAGTTTTTAATTACTTTCCTTTTTAAAACTATAAAATAATCTTCAAATTTGATATATTTTAGATGTGGAACAAAATATAGTAAAAAGCTCTTTTATAAGTGATCTTCTTTAGAGTTTCTAAAATTAGATTGGCTTCCCCTAAAATTTTTAAAATTACATTGACCTCCTTTATTTTATCGGACAATATACAAATACTTTTTTCTAGTCAAATTTTTCTTTAAAGTGACAAAATTGCACTTTTACTTATTTAGTTTTGCTTCTTTTTTTTTCAATTTTAACTAATTTTTTTCTAACTTTTTTTGAAGTTTTTATTATTATTTATATAAAAATAAATTTAAGATTTTTATCAATATTTATTTGAAATATGAAAAAAAAAATTGTCAAAATTTTAAAAATTGAACAAAGAAAAACATGAAAGGGTAGTTTTGTAATTTTGAAGAAAAAATTTGACAAAAAAAAAATATTTATGTATTGTCAAGTAAAATATGAAAGATCAGCATTATTTCAAAAAATTCATAAGAGGTCAGTACAATATTCAGAGACTTTAAGAGAAGTCAGTGTAATTTACCCAATATTTATTTTTAAATTTTGATAAATTTTTTTATGTGAAATAAATTATCTTAACTTATTTTTTTAATTATAATTAAATATATTAAGCCATATTAAACGAATTAAATATTTATAATCTAAACAAATTTATTTATTAATACTATGTTTAATCCAAATTTGTTAGTTCCGTATCCTACGCAAAAACAACTCGACGACGAAGAGGTACCATGGTTTGGTGTACTAAAAAAAGTTTCAATTATGAAACAAGAGAATTATGATTTGAGTTGAAATGAGAGAGAGAGAGACCAACGGTCCATAGCGTTTGAAAATCTATAGGTGGGGCCATGAGGATTCTTCTTGACAGCGGCGCCTCGGCGTCTGACTAAACCAAGTCAATTGCATCCCGCTGCATGGAATGGAACGGAACCAATTCAAGTCCATTTTGCAAATGCTAGACCCTGTTTTAATAATACTGCCACTGCTTCTCCCATTGTTTTTCTCTGCCCTATATAGTACATATACACACCCCTCAAATGCTTCATCATCTCTCTCTCTAGTATTAGTCAGTTCTCAATAATCCTAATTCACCTTTTTCTTGCTTGTATTTGCACTCTTTTTCATTCCTTGAATCTTTACTTGAACTCCACATACACATCTACTCCTCCCTAAATTCTACAGTAGCAAAAGTCTTGTGTACTTATAGTTGAGCTTAACATATAATCTGATCAGAAGCAATTGGTAATAATCATGTCATCTGCAATCAGAGAGTTAGCTGAAAGCAACCTGCAAGATGAGCAACTGGAAGGCCAATACCAGAAAGGAGTGAAACATCTATGTGAGAGTGGGATTGCAAAAGTTCCAAGAAAGTATATATTGCCCCTTTCAGACCGACCTAATTCAAGAAATGGTGATCAGCACAATGCTGAAAACCTTAGCACTATCAAGTTACCTGTCATTGATTTTGCTGAATTGCTGGGCTCCAACAGATCCCAAGTTCTCAACTACCTCGCAAAAGCTTGTGAAGACTATGGATTTTTTCAGGTGGGTTCCTGCTTTAGCTTTACGTTCTTTAACATCCATGAAAACATAGCCATTTTTTTAACTAAATATGATTGTTTTTTTGTTGGATTGACGCAGTTAATCAACCATAGCATTGCAAGCGAAGTTATTCTCAGCATGATTGATGTAAGTAGAAGATTTTTCGAGCTTCCCTTCGAGGAGAGAGCCAAGTACATGTCTTCCAACATGTCGTCTCCTGTTCGCTACGGGACCAGTTTCAATCAAAACAAAGATTCTGTGTTTTGTTGGAGAGACTTCTTAAAGCTAAGTTGCAACCCCTTATCAGATGTTCTTCCTTTTTGGCCTTCTTCTCCTTTGGATTTAAGGTGAGAACCACATAAAAATAATTTAAACACATACATATACATACACATACACGTACGTATTTCTATTACTTAATATAAAACCGATGGCTTGTCGCCTGCTTTTCATACTTGGTTCTGTCCCGCAATTTAAGTATTTATTTATTTATTTATTTCCTAATGCCTCTTCTCTAACAAGATAAAACGGTGAAGTTTTGCAAGTCTAAGACATGATTAAAAATTTTAAGAATTTTCGATGGGTCTCGTGATTGGAGGGAACAGTAAACTTTAATCGAATGAGTTTTATATTTTTTTAATATAGCGCGTGCAAAGCGCGAGTTTCGATTACGGTGTGTGTATACGTATGTATGTGTGCATGCATATAAGTATGTATGTATATATGTGTATATATATATATATATATATGTCCATGTCTATGTCTATGTATGCCTCCAATACTGTGGGCAGACTTGGTAATTAACTCTCCACTATTTTGGCTATTTTGGTATTAGTCCTAATTATTTGAGTCTTGTGAATATTGTAATAGGGAGGCGGTGGTAAACTTCTCAAAGGAAACCAAATTCTTGTATCTAATACTGATGGAGGCCGTCCTGGAGAGCCTAGGATTGGTAGAGACAAGTGATCAGGACAAGAACGATAATGATAGTTTAAAAGAATTCGAAGATGGGAGTCAACTCATGGCAGTGAATTGCTACCCATCATGCCCAGAGCCCGACCTCACACTGGGCATACCACCTCATTCAGATTATGGTTTGCTCACACTTCTTCTCCAAGATGAGGTTAAGGGTCTTCAGATACAACATGAAGGAAAATGGGTTACCGTTGAACCAATTCCAAACTCATTTGATGTTAATGTTGGTGACCATCTTGAGGTTGGTTTTTCATATTTTCTATCATTTCAAACACAAGCTTAGGGAGGGAGAATTAGGGAATAAAACTTTGAATGAGTCATATTATTAGCTTAATACATATTATTGGATCCATTATCAAGTCTATCTCGCTGTTTGTATGGTGTCATAATGTCTTTTAATAAGTTAATATGTCATTTATCCACATGTAACAACGGTTTACACTTATTATGATAGGGTTTATTTTGTTACCTAAATATGTGATCTCTTCATATGTAAGAGGAGATTGCACTCACTCATTTTGTTATGTCAAGGTTTACTTTATTACATTAATGTCATCTCATCATATACAAAACGAGATTATATGTGAGGAAAAACACTTAAGCTTTTAAAGCAATTGTTGCTTTAATAGTTTCAATTATAATTAACCTTCATCTAATAGTGTTGATGGCTAATTGATTTCTTTGTATCTTTTGAATTGTTTGGCAGATATTTAGCAATGGCAGATATAAGAGTGTGCTTCACAGGGTTGTTGTAAATTCTTCAAAGTCTCGAATTTCTGTTGCTTCACTGCATAGTCTACCTTTCAATAGCATTGTTCATCCATCACCCAAGCTCATCAACAAAGGCAATCCGAGGCGTTATAAGGATACAGACTTTGCCGCTTTTCTCGAGTATATCTCATCATGCGAACCCAAGAACAAGAGTTTCCTTGAGTCTAGGAAATTGACTTAACGAACAATTAATATTACAATGAGGTTATATCTATTTGAATTTTGCATGTAACATTAAATTTATAGAAATAATTTATTATGAGATAATGTAATTCTTAAAACTTGTAATTTTTGTACTATGCAGACAAAATAAAAGCAATATGTTTTTGCTTCACAAAATAGTTTTTTTTTTTTTTAATTTGTGAGTTGTGTGTTGCATCTATCTTGCCTGTGGGGTTTGTTTGTTGGTTGCTTAATTACCTTTTTTGGATATAAAGTTTCTCTCTCTAACCTTGAAAGCCCCTCTTGGTTCCCAGCACCACTTTCTGCAAACCCTCCACCACTACTCCCCTATCCAACCACTGTGTTCTTCCCACCATCCTGCCATCATCCTCTCTCACCACCTTCACCTTCCCCATCCTCACCTGTATACCCTCTACCCCCACTCACGCCAACACCTCCCTCATCCTTACCTCCATACCTTTGACCCCCACTCACGCCAACACCTCCCATGGTGGCGCGTGATCCTCTCTAGCCATGCGTTGCTGCCGAACCCAAAATGAAATCAAATCTGCAAACCCAACTAGAATCAGACACCTGGCAACCTCCTCTCGTTTGATGAAATTTCAAACTTCAATGCTCTCGACAATCCCCAAACAACCCTCTCCACCAACTCCTCTTACTGCCGCCTCTGTATCTATACCCCGTGATTTAGAAATTTAGTTGAACCAGAGTGAGGCTCCTCCCAAAATAGTTCCCAATCGTCCTAATCCACCTCCACAAGCTGAGAATAGATTGTTTGAGGCTAATCGAGTTCAAGAGAATGGGATCTAACTTTTAGAAGTGCCCCCAACTCAAAAAGACACAAACAAAGTCACAATCAACCATATCGAAGTATAGGATGATCTCCAAAAATGGAAAAACGCACTTGTTTGCTATTTTTTATGAGTTAAATGCTCTTTCAATCAAATTTTGGGGTTTATTCGAGAAAGGTGGAACCATATGTGAAACATTCAAATCTTTCACCTCAAAACTAGAGTCTTTCCTTTTGATTTCAAAGATGAAGAGAGTAAAAATCAGATCCAAGACGTGGAGCCCTAGTCCTATGGGAACAAGACCATGATTCTAAAACCCTGAATACCTGACCTCAACCTTGAGAGAGAAGGGGTAAGCAGAATTCCTATTTGGATCAGACTGCCAGGACTTAAATTTCATATGTAGAATGGCATTGTTCTCAGCAAAATTGCAAATAGAATTGGAAAAACCCTCTTCATAGACAAATTAACTGCTACTAGGGGGAGATTGACTTTTGCTAGAGTCTGTGTAAAAATTAAAGCATCTATTGTTTGCCATCAAGAGCTGATAACCCAAGATTTTGATGGTTGTGATTACAAGGAAAAAAAAAAAAACAGTGTAAATTAGAAGAATCTATTTAAAAATCTTTTAAAATGTATAAGAAGATTTTCTAGTTCCGTCTGTGGCAATACTTTACCTCCAATTGTTTTTTAAACAAACCTTTGTCAGTGTAAATTCTTGAAATTACCCCAAGTAGTTCATATGGTCAATCTCTAAACTGAAGAGTCTCTACGACCCTGAGGTCAAGTCTACAGACCTTTGTTGTTTTTGTAGAGAAGAAATAGAATCCACCAATCACCTGCTATTGCTGTGCAAAAACTCTTGGTTGGTCTGGTCGACTTGCATAAATTGGTGGGGTATTGAATGGGTTCAACCCGGATTGGTGTCCAACCTTTTGGAATGGTGGAAGGGAGGTTCATACAAAAGTCCAAATTTGGTATTGCGGAATTTAATACCTTTTGCTATTTTGTGGTCATTATGGAAGTTGAGAAATTATTATATTTTAAATACGAAAGTGGTAAATTGGAGCAAAGAGATTGAACTAATCAAGTTTAGAATTGCTTATTGGGTAAAAGCCAAGTCCGTTTTTAAAGATTACTCCGCTTAAGATGTGGTGTTTAACCTGAATAGCATTAGAGGAGGGTTTGGTTGTACTTTATGGTTGTGGTTGGCTGGATTTTGTGAAGCATGTAGGTGTGTAAGGTAGTCATGATATGTTTGAGTGAGATGTGTCTAATGGCAACCTGGTCACTCTTAGGTAATATGGGTAATAATCTTTCAGTCAAATTGTTTTCCTTCTCTTCTATTTTTTTCCTCTCCTCTGCTGTTTTGTTTCTTTCTCATTTCTTGCTTGTTCGTTTCACCTTTTTTTTTTTTTTTTCTATTTTCATTATTGATGTTGCTCTTTTCTAATTGGAAGGCTTCCCGTCCTTGACTACCTGTCAAGAACTTGAGGTTAGAGGGTTATCGAGAAGGCTCCGATGGTAGCCACTTCGATGATAAAATCAATAAAGAAACAAATGCAGTAATTCAAGAGAATAATTGAACATAAATTGAAAGCATACCTTATGGCCTTATTTATAGGTTGTAGGTCTCCTAAGTTGAGTGGGATTAGGAGTCATGAAAATAATGATTTGAAGATATCCTGAAGATAGAAATTTTCATATTGAACTTTGTTTTCTTATTTTGAGGTTAGTAGAATATGGAAGGCGGTGCTAGGTTCTGAACCCAATACCTTTGAACCATTTGTGCCTGGTTGACTCAAATAAAAATAACTCTTCTTGATCTGTACCATGAAGAGCTCTTTATAGACACGTATCATGCTCAGGATACAGTTGTCAAATTATGGTATATTAGCTACTCCCTCCCGAGCCTTAGTTCTATAACATACTCAGAACTAAGGTTAGGGTTTCTAAGACGTCACACACGTAGTCATAAATGAGCCGCTTTGTATTCCAAGGAAACAATCGTTGATGTAACATTTATTACGTCAACCGGCGATTGGATTTATGAGGCCATCATTGCCTCAACCACCACGGTGGTTCAGAGGCGATGCCCTCTACATGAATACCCGTTGGATTAATATAAAAAGGGGGGCAACATATTACTGCTCCCCTTTTCAACACTTTAGCATTCTGAGAGCTTTTAAACTGCAAGAGAGAATTTCGCACTTTGAATACTTCAAACTGTAAGAGAGATCTTTGAGTGAGGCAAACTCCGGTGCCCCAAAAAGATCAACTCCGATCAAAGCTGCAGTCAGGTTCAGTTCCAAAAACATTTCCTGAATTCTTTTCATGTTCTTCTTTCTTTTTTTTTTCTATTCTTTTCCATTTTCTGTTCAAACCATGTCTACCTTAGACCCTCAATCAAGCACTGGTCATGAAATCGTAGATCTTCAGGGAGTATATGACCAAGTAAAAGTAAATTTAGTAGTTAGTAGCCCTTCGAAAAGCGTACAAAACAAATATGTTAATAGTCTAGTTCTGAGTTCTAGGGTAAGGATAGTTGAGGCTTTCATGGAGCTCAGGAACATAGATGGAGAAACCTCTGAAAAATCCCACAAAATGGAGGAAGGTGAGAGTGCCATGACTCAGAGCATGATAGATGCTCTGAAAGTTGCTTTTGATTTCCCTCCAAACGTGTCCTATAGAGTACCAGGGCATATAGACCGTCTCTCCAGTATCCAGCAAGGTGAGATCTGTGCTTACCTTGAATAGTTTGAGATAGGGGTTCGATTTCCCTTCTACCCTTTTATTAGGGAATTTTTTAGTTGGTTTAAGATTTTCTCAACCGACCTGAACATAAACAGTTTGAGGCAATTGCTAGGTTTCATAGTTGTAGGTCATCTGAATGGCATCGAGGTAGATCTCCCTCTAATTAGGAGTAGTATAGATCTAAAGTACCTGAGGTCGAAAGGCATGTTCTACATGTCTTTTGATAAGGCATTCAGTTCCCTCTTTACTCTGTACCCTCTTTCAATAAGACTTGGAAGAAATGGTACTTCTATGTCAAGAGAGGTTGGGAGTTCAAGCATTTTGAGAGCCAAGTTTCAACCTTCCCATGCAGGACTGGTATTAAGGGTGAGCCTTTTTTCTGTCCCCAATCTCTTATTTTTATGTATTTTGATTTAACTCATTCTTTCTGTGCAAATAAGACGGCATGGAGGAGGTCGATCTTTATTTCTGACCTCTAGAGGAAGTATAAGAAAATTCTTCAAACTAACAATTGTTTGCACGAAGCCATCCTCACCCCAAGAAACCGAATGGACGCTAGGCTGGTGCAGAATCATACTATGAGCTTGAAGAAGTCCCTGGTCACTGGGTGGGTTCCAAGGAAGAAAAAGAAGAAGATTGGGGAGAGTTCGTCTCCTACCGAGCCTCTCCCTCCCGAGAAGATAAGGAGACTAATCTCCAACTCCCTCGAGAGAATTTTATAAGAGGATTTGGGAGTTTCTCCCGCTCGAGAGGCCCTTCTAACCCTATTGCCTTCCGTACTGAAGAAGAGAAGGGGTAGAGGCAAATCTGTTGTCGCCTCTTTAGGGCTTGATGACTCTTGTGTGATAGCCATAAAGAAGGCTTACGAGGATTATTGGGCAACAGGCCCAAGCAAATTCACAAGGCTGAAGCCCCAGAAGATAGCCAAGGACCTGATAGCTATTCAATGAGGGTGAGTTTTCCATCATTTTTCTTCTTTTCTGTATTCTTCATATATCCAGCTTTGACTTGGTTGTCTTTGTTTTGTGGTGTTTGTGATTTTCAGGTCATCCATGGTTAGCGAAAGCTATTATGGACTGCCTTGAGAATCCTAAGTAGATTGACACCCTTTAATTTGAGATCGATGAGGCTAGACTTCAGGTGGGGACGTCGTAGTCTTCGGTGACGGCTGCTGAGGAGAAATTGAAGGAGGATGCCAACTCCTACTCTATCCTAGATTCTGAGAGGGATGCCTTTGCTACTAAGCTAGAAAACATAAAAAAGAGGTTTGCAGACTTTCAGGCTGCTTCTATCAAGAAGATTCAAGACACCGTTAAAGCTGTTAGAGCTCAAATTGAGCTGGATTTGAAAGCTGAAGTCCAAAATCTAAGGAATGAACTGATTGAGTATGGATATCGAACCTTTAGGATGAAACTTCGGAAGAAGTACCCTGACTCTGACCTGACTGGGATAAACAATATCGAAGTCTCCCAAGTTAAGGCTAACACACCAGATGCTGATGATGAAGAAAAGAAGCGGTTCCAGAACTCCATCAAGTTTCCCCATTAGAGACTGCCAATCCAGTAGTAAAGTAGACTTGGGATTTTTTTATATTTTTTTTATCTAGTAATTTTTCCATTTTTGGGATAATATATGAAATCTCGATCATTCCAGAACTTGTGTCTTGCTTGATATCTTTGTAGTACATCTGACTTCAAGATAATTTCTTCAATATCCAGGCTAGTAGAAAATATAAACTCTTTTAAATACTCTAAAGCACTCATAAAGTATTTTAGAGGTCTAAATAATAGGATATACAAAAACACAACACTTACAAATAAAATAAATTTCTTAAGTGTTTGCATACTGATAATTGATAATATACAAACCTACAATACTTGTAAATAAAACAAGACTTTTCTAGAGGTCTGTAGAGTGAGAAAATGGACTAGACTCATTGCACTTGTAATGAATATAAGGTCTTGAGGGGTCTATACATTTATTTTAATGGACCAGACCTGTAACACTTTTAATGGATACAAGGTTTTTAGGGGTCTGTACATTGATTTAAATGGACCAGACCTATAACACTTGCAATGGATACAAGGTTTTTAGGGGTCTGTACATTGATTTGAATGGACCAGACCCGTAACACTTGTAATGGATACAAGGTTTCTAGGGGTCTGTACATTGATAAAATGGACCAGACCTATAACACCTGTAATGGATACAAGGTTTTTAGGGGTCTGTACATTGATTTAAATGGACCAGACTTGTAACACTTGTAATGGATACAAGGTTTTTAGGGGTCTGTACATTGATTTAAATGGATCGGACTCGTAACACTTGTAATGAATACAAGGTTTCTAGGGGTTTGTACATTGATAAAATGGACCAAACCTGTAACACTTATGAAGAACACAAGGTTTTTAGGGGTCTTTATATTGATAACATAGACCAGACCTGTAACAATTGTGATGGACACAAGATTTTTAAAGGTTTGGACATTGACCACAAGTTCTAAAGTGAATCAAAAGTAGCTTTATTATTGATAATACTTACGTAAGTGTTCGATGTTCCAAGGTTTGGGTACAGGCTTTCTAGTTGAATCTTCCAACCAATAAGTCATAGGTCTAACAATCTTGGTTACTTTGTAAGGTTCTTTCTAGTTAGGGGAGAGCTTTCCAATGGTAGGGTCTTTAGTGTTTAGAAACACCATTCTTAGGACAAGATTTCCGAGCTGGAAATTAATAGGTTTTAACCCTTGGTTGAAACATTTAGTCATTCTCTGTTGGTAGGCATTAGTCCTAATCCGAGCTTGTTCACGTCTTTCTTCTAGAAGGTCAAGATTTTTTGCAAGTTGTTGGTCATTGGTTTCTTGGTCAAAGCAGTCTGTTTTAAGGGTTGGTGTGCCAATTTCAACAAGAATGATTGACTCGGTGCCATAGGCGAGTGAAAATGGTGTTTTCGTAGTTGGGGTTTTTTTAATAGTTCGGTAAGCCCAGAACACTCCAAGGAGCTCTTCGACTCATCTTCCTATGGCTTTCTCTAACTTTCTCTTTATTGCTTCAAAAATAGTATGGTTGGTAACCTCAGCTTGCCCATTAGCTTGAGGATGCCCTAGAGCCGAAACCCACCCTAAGCGGATTTGGGGCCGGTGACCGACATTCTCACCCAGGAAGGCCGTACAAAATCAAATGAATTGCACAAGATAGTAAAAAATTTTCTTTTTAAGCAAGTGCGGAAGCCACACATATGCAACTTGTCTAATAACCAATCAACTTTATCGATCATCAATAAGATCATTCTCAATATAATTTCCATCATCATTCAAGTCTAATAACATTTTTAGTGTCACTATTTCATAATATCGAACATTATCATTAACCTTACATGACATATATACAAATTAAGACTCGGAGCTATACACTATCAAAGTTTCCCACAAGCATATTACTAGCTCCATTAGTTATCATCATTATCTTTCCTTACATATTGTGTTACCTGAAAAAAATTGTTATAATTCTGGGGTGAGCTAACTTAGCTCAGTAAGTAAATCATTTACCCTGTTATGGGTTAAACAAAGGTGTATAACAAGAAAGTAATCACAGGATTTCAAGCTTAAAGGTATCGGCCATCAGGCCAGAGTAACACAGTTTCATAAGGAGTTCACAAATGTAATAACAATAACTAAGCAAGTCAATACGCACAAATTTATCAACATATATCGTTTATCTACCCAAATCAAGGGATTCAAATTAAATACAAAGATAAGTCTCATAGGCATATTTATCGTTCAAAGATAACATCTCCAAGTCAACAAATTGAGATCAAACATATAGAATCTTGGGTCAAATAGATATACAAATCTGGGTCAAATAAATGTAAGAGTCTAAGTCAAATAGATATAAGAATTTGAGTCTAATAGATCAACAATCATAGTGCAAAATCAAACATATAGAATACTAAGTCAAATAGATATACAAATCTAGGTCAAATAGATGTGAGAGTTTGAGTCAAATAGATATAAGAATCTGAGTCTAATAGATCAACAATCATAGTGCAAAATCAAACATATGGAATACTGAGTCAAATGGATATACAAATCTGGGTCAAATAGATGT
Source organism: Nyssa sinensis (assembly GCA_008638375.1). NCBI lineage: Eukaryota > Viridiplantae > Streptophyta > Magnoliopsida > Cornales > Nyssaceae > Nyssa > Nyssa sinensis. Next base: position 16,107,098 of record CM018041.1, on the reverse strand, counting down.
GAGAGTCTGAGTCAAATAGATATAAGATAAAACGTTTAGCTGCCAAAGTCAAAGGGGTTGAAATTGACTACAAAGATGAGCCTGAAGGTGTATTTCACATTCAAAGGTAACATTATCAAATCAACAAATGGTATGGAATCAAAAATATACAAATTGAGTCAAATAAATGCAATCAACAAATAGGGCCCAACTATCCCCAAACATCACTCATCTAGGTTCACCACTCATCTCTAGGTTCCCCTGAATGGCACCAAGAGTTATTATCAAATCATGTCCTTATCAAGACTATGTGTTGGGTATCATTCCCAAGCACCGACTCGTAGGTCATCAGCATCACAAAACTGACGTTATGAGAAGCACAACCCCAGGTAGTCACAAATATTGTCATAAAAAAAAAGATTCCACAAGGTACGTATATATACATAGATTATAAATGTCCACAACAAAAATGATCACAATAATCACAAAGATAAGATAAAACCATGGAGTTAAGGACTCGTAGATATTTACAATCAATAAAATCTCAATAGATCACAAATTTTACAACATGGAAATCATAGTGAACGATAGGTCATGGACTCAAAACAATTTATTGATGCACAATTTCAAGAAACAAGGATTGGTAGTCATCCAAGTAAGCCATATTGCTATAGCGTAAATCTACATATTAGGGTTCAGGTTTACTTACATTGGGTTCTTAGCATTGCATTCCCATACTGGTACCATAGTAGCTATTCTATAGCTTTATTTTTATTTTTCATCGTTTGGTGATCCTATAACCATGGATCAAAAATATATTATATATTGAATTAGTATTCATTTTAATTTCAAGCATCATTATTCAACGTTATAAATTCTTTTGAACTTAGTCTAATCGATTAAGAGATCCTCAAATTCCCAATTTAGGATTCTTGATGCTATATATCTTATTTGGCCCTTCAAGGGCATAATGGTAATTTATACTTTCATATCCCATATTTCTCTGTACACAATTTACGTATCCGGACTTTATTTTTGAGTCTAGTCGGTCCTTATAACATTTACGTGAACCTTTTAATTTCATCTATACACTTCTGGTAACTTCTTTAAGTTTTAAGGATGTATTCGTTATTTTTTATTTTATTACCATGTCTTATTTTTCTCAAAAGGACATCACCGTCAAGTTTGGAATATCGAAGATAATTAGTTTAGATTTTTTCGAATCTTAATTTGCACATCTATAACTTATATTAAGCCTAGGGGCATTTTCATAATTTTATACTTTCACATGTCCCTTTTTTCGGTACTTGGTTTGCTAAAATGGACTCCATTGTTAAGTCCAGAATGTCAAAAAAAGTCAGAATATGCTATCTCTGACATTTGGCTAGCTTTTGGATCACTAAGGTCATATTGGTAATTATAACATTTCACGTGCTATATTTTTGAGACTTCGTTTCATAAAATGGATCCCCCCATTGGCTCAAGAATGTCTCAAAATGCTAAGGTATGTATTTTCATAGTCATCGGAGTCTAATTAATAACTAAATTGATCATTAGGACATAATTGTAATTATTTCAGTTCGTCCGTTCATATTTTTTGGGATCTAATTTTATAAATCGGACTCGGTCGTTGAGCCCAGAATGCCCAAAAATATTGGGTTAGACTCTTTTTTCATTTTAATTTGCCTTCATTTAGCCTATTTTTAGCCTAAGGGCATTTTAGTAATTTTTTACGATTAACAAGAATTTAAAAATAATTTATAATTATTTTTTCAGGCTAATTCTTAATTAACAAAAAGATTTGGGGGTCAAAACATAATTTCAGAAACCTTTAGAAAAACCATCTGGTTCAATCCTAATCCAAGTAAACCGGTTCCATTAGGTTAAGAACCAAACGGTTTAATTTGATTCACTATGTCATATTGACGTCAGCCCTTTATTATTATTTTTTTATTCTTAAGGATACAAAAAGACACCATTCCACTTAAGCCTAAACCCATTTAAAACGTTCAGTCAGGACTCAACCCGAGACCCGACCAACATAATACCTTCTCCCTCATTTCTTCGGCGAGGGTTACGGTCGCCTTCTCCGGCATCGACAATTGCCGCCAACTATTTTCTGGTGACAAAACCAATGTGGTTCGAACTTTTTTTCTACAAGGATTCCATATCCAATGTTGGTTTCTCGATTTGATTAGTTTATGACCATGAAATAGTGAGTTACAGTTGGGCTCCGACGAGGGCCCAACTTTTCGACGAGTATTTCTTTTTCTATTTCAACACATTTTACTTACTATGTTTCCTCCTTTTTATTCCGTTGGATTTCTAGAAGCTTGAGGAACATTTTTCCATTCTTAAAAATTAAGAAACAGAGGCCAAAACTCGTTCTCCCATGATTATCACTCCCAACTATAACCTCGGATTGCTCAGTGGTCTTTTGACCATTTTTAGTGGTTTAAAACGAGTTGTGCCCCATTTCCTATGCTCTTTTGAGCCTTATACTTAGTTTTAAGTTTAGATCGAGAATTTTTCTCACTTTCGGGTATTAAGGGTTCTAGGGTTTTCTAGCCTAATAGTTCTCATCTTTTTGCTTTTTCTCTGTCATTTTCAATTCTACACATATGCATGCAAATTTAAACTTCAAAAATAGCCTCTTATAAGAAATATTTTAGTGAGAGAAACTTACTTCAACGACCATTTTCTCTCTTTCTCTTTGTTTCTGGGCTTGCATGCTCCATCCTCTAGACTCTTTCAGACACTGGAACTCTTCTTTGCTCCCTAATGTGCACTGATCTTGAGCACACACACGTGCAAGACAAACATTTTTCTTCTCTCTCTATATTTCGCTCTCTAAATTTCTCTCTCTCTAGCCGAAGCACAAGGTCTGATACACTTAGTGTTTTTCACGCAAGGTTTGAGCTAGGCTAAGTTGACAAGAGGTTGGCTGCATGGATTTTCATTGGTTGAGAGATAGGTCCAACGGGGTGATGACATATCATTCCCTTTTTTCTAAATTTTCCACACTCTTTTAGGTTATATAAGTTTCTTATGGCTAATATAGCACAAAGTGCTTGTAGTCTAGTTAGCTATTCCTTTTTATATAAGTCCTTCATTGTCTTTCTTGGTCTTGGCACTACAGGAAAAGGCACTATTAGCAACGCACAATTGGGTGTCGCTAAAAACATCGCTAAAAGCTGCGTCGCTAATACTATTAGCAACGCACACATCCCCTTCTGTCGCTAAAGGGAACTATTAGCGACGTTCAATGTGCGTCGCTAATAATTTTGATGGTGCGTCGCAAATACTATCCACGATCACAATGTGTGTCGCTAAAAGCTACTATTAGCGACGCTCTGTGTGCGTCGCTAATGGTATTTATTAGCGACGCTCACTCTGTGCGTCGCAGATGGTACCTTTTAGCGACGCTCATTGTGTGCGTCATAAATGGTATCTTTTAGCGACACTCACTTTGTGCGTCGCAAATTCCAATCTTTAGCAACGAATTTGAAGCGTCGTTATAAATTAATTTCTTAGTTTTTAGCGACGCATTTTAAGCGTCGCTAAAAGTTGATTTTTTTTCCCCCTACAACATTGGTTTTATTTGTTGTTTTATTCCTGTTTAAACCTTTATCAGTCATCCTGATATACAGTAAAATTCAAACATTCTGAAATAAATATATATTGAAAAAGAAAAATAAATTCATATATATACTATAGTAATTAATTAGTTACATTTGTAAAAGTACAATTTAAGAATAAATACAAAAATAAAAAATTGTCTCAAAAATTGTAACTACAGATTTCGATGAAAAAAAAATAGATAAAAATAGTCAGTCCTGATGCAAGACCTAAAGACCCCGGCACAATAATCTCGATCAATCTGAAATAAAAATCAAATGATATATATTAGAACACTTATTAAATATATATGAAAGTGAATATATTTTTTTTTTCATGCATAAATAGTAAGAACGGCATAAAGTAGCGTAAGTCGCAAACCACTACTTCAAACTTATTGCCCTAAGTTTTTGGTAGTCTATTTTGTCACTTGTGAGATGTGTGATGGGGTATCGAGATAGTTAGGCGGATATCCAGTATTTTGGTCCGTGAAAACCCCAAAACCCGCTTTTTTGGAGCAAAAACTTACAGAAGTTTCAAACCGTTGATTCGAATCGAGTTTCATAAGTTCGTGCAAGTCTATTTTATCATTTGTGAAGTTTGTGATGGGGTTTCGGGGTCGGTAGACCAATATCCGACATTTTGGTCTGTCAAAACTCAAAAATGGGCCTTTCGGAGCAGAAACTTGCATAAGTTTCAAAAAGGTTATCCGAACCAAGTGTCGTAAGTTTGTGCAAGTCTATTTTATCATTTGTGAAGTGTGTGATGAGGTCTCGTGGTAGTTAAGCCGATATTCGGTGTTTTGGTCCGTTAAAACCCGAAAATGGGCCTTTCGGAGCAGAAACTTGCATAAGTTTCAAACTGGTGATCTGAATCGAGTGTCGTAAGTTCGTGCAAGTCTATTTTATCATTTGTGAGGTGTGTGATGGGGTTTCATGGTAGTTAGGCCGATATCCAGTGTTTTGGTCCGTCAAAACCTGAAAATGGGTCTTTTTGGAGTAGAAACTTGCATAAGTTTCAAACCGGTGATCCGAACCGAGTGCCGTAAGTTCGTGCGAGTCTATTTTATCATTTGTGAGGTGTGTGATGGATTTTCTTGGTAGTTAGGCTGATATCTGGTATTTTGGTCCATCAAAACCCGAAAATGGGCCTTTTTAGAGCAGAAACTTGCATAAGTTTCAAACCAGTGATCCGAACCGAGTGCCGTAAGTTCGTGCAAGTCTATTTTATCATTTATGAGGTGTATGATGGGGTTTCATGGTAGTTAGGCCGATATCCGGTGTTATGGTCTGTCAAAACCCAAAAATAGGCCTTTTTGGAGCATAAACTTGCATAAGTTTCAAACCAGTGATCCGAACCAAGTGTCGTAAGTTTGTGCAAGTCTATTTTATCATTTTTGAGGTGTGTGATGGGTTTTCATGGTAGTTAGGCTGATATCCAGTGTTTTGGTCCGTCAAAACCTGAAAATTGGCCTTTTGGAGCAGAAACTTGCATAAGTTTCAAACCGGTGATCCGAACCGAGTGCCGTAAATTCGTGCAAGTCTATTTTATCATTTGTGAGATGTGTGATGGGGTTTCGTGGTAGTTAGGCCGATATGCGGTGTTTTGGTCTATCAAAACCTAAAAATGGGCTTTTTTGAAGCAGAAACTTGCATAAGTTTCAAACCAGTGATCCGAACCGAGTGTCGTAAGTTCATGCAAGTCTATTTTATCATTTGTGAGGTGTGTGATGGGGTTTCATGGTAGTTAGGCCGATATCCGATATTTTGGTCCTTCAAAACTCGAAAATGGGCCTTTTTTGGAGCATAAACTTGCAAAAGTTTTTAACGATCATTCGAACCGATGAAATTAAATAAGTTCGTGCAACTATATTTTTTTTATTTTTACGTAACATTTTCTATAAATAATAAATCCACCAAATTATATAATTTTAAAAACTTACCAAGGTTGAACAAAGCCACCTTGTTGGCTGAGCATCGTCTGCACAAGAGCCTTTAGTTAGGAATATCGCCAAAGTTGAGGTACCGACTTCAGTTTAAAATTTTAATGTGTAGGACAAACATAGTGATATCAGAATGAACGAGTAATTACAAGCATAGTGAAATGTTATTATCCATGTAAATTCACTTCAAATATTGAGAATAAAAAATTTTCTCATAAAATTTTCCACCCCAATTTGAAGAAAAAAATATAAAATTTCTCCTAAAATTTTCCAAAATAAATTCTAACCCTCCTAAAAAAAACTAAAAGTCTTGTCCTAAATTTCATGACATCTGGCTGCACCTTAAACATAAAAACAGCATCTTAACATATAGATACAGATGTACAACACATATTATAATACCATGCCAATACCATCAAAATTGGAAGCAACTAAAATTTCATAAGCCAAAAACCAAACAGAGAAGATAAAAATTCTTGAGAGTAAGACTGTTAGCTGTGTCATGCATGTGCAAAGCCCTGGTCCAACTACCCAAAAATCAATAGGTCTATTCAAGACCCTAATAAAAGAATATTGTTCTAAGGGCTTAAATGAGTTGAATCAAATAGTAAGTTAGGCATAATCCACAGTGCATTAAAATTAATGAGTGTTTATGTGTCAAATCAATCTTAAATGATTCTTTAATTCACAAAATTTCAATAACTAATTTATTTCTATGATATTAGAATATTTATTATCACATCAAGTCGAGTTCAATTTAAAATTAATAAAATAATAAATTTCAAAATATATTTAAATTTAACTAATTTATCAGATTGAGCAGGAAATAGAGTAACTTGATTTTATCATCCCATTTTGAGAACATGTTTGGTGTTACATGTGGGGTGTAAAATCGCAAGATCAACTCACTCTTCTCTTTAACTGTGATAATATTCTCAAGATTCAAGGCTAACCCACTTTTTAAGTACCAGTTATCCTACCAAATTATCCTAAGGCTATCTCTACTGGAGGTAGCAAAATTTTGAAACATGCATTTTTGATGAAACATATTAGCAAAATATTCTCTAAAAGATGAAGCAAATTTGCTACCAGTAGTGAGAAGTAGTGATTATACTTTTCTTTAAATATAAAAATTTACTCTCTTAAATATGTATTTGAGGTCCACCTATTCACACGTGTGAATCAACTGTTTTTAAATATAAATCACAGCTGAAGTAATATCCAGAAATAAATAATATGATTAGTACGTAAGACCCTCTAATAGGTCTGTAGGATCATATCAAAACATATACAAGTCTCAATTTATTCTGTACAATCCTAACAAAATACCATACATATCACACATTCAGGCTAAAAATATTTACACAGCCTTGTAACCATATCAAATTACAAAAAACAAACAAAAACTCAAACATAAGAAAGTCGATACTAGCTATATACTAGCTATAATATCACTCAATATAATAGAATTCATAATATGACTAAATCTTGGTTGGACAATCATTTCGTGTTAAAAATCATATGTATACCAATGTTAAGGGTAAAAATAATAGAAAGAAAACATATATATAGGTAAAAATAATAGAAATAAAACAAATTTAATTAAAAAATAATATTTTATATTTTTAAAATTTTGAATTTCTTAAAAAATACAATGACCCAAAAACAAATGTTCAAAATTCTCATCATTTTTATTTGCAAAATCACAAGAAAAAAAAAACACACAAAAACAAAACAAAACCTATCCAAATGGGCCGAGGTAATTGGCTCATGATTCAATGAACTTACTAGTTACTAGATGCACATAAGTTCTCACTAATTATACAAACAAGTCTCACTTCCCTTATTAAAAAAATGTGAGCATTTATCTCCACTCACTTCATATGATTAAGTTGTTCGTTTATATCTGAGAACCTCTGTGCCTACGTTGCTTCATATGAATAGTTTCAACTCAAAATGGGTGGAGTTTCACCCATATTTGTAAGGCCCCATCCTAAATTTCTTTGTATGAATTGTTTCAACTCAAAATGGGTGGTGTTTCACCCAAAATCCATTTTAAAGAACAAAAAAAACAAAGCAACAGATATAAGAGTATCAGCAGACCCAGCTATTCCCAAAAATCATATATTACAAGAAGAAGAAAAATAAACAACTTTAAAACAAACCCAAACTTGATTGTCTCAAACTCGGTGAAGTGGTGTGAGAGAGAGAGATCGGAGATCGATTAGAGAGAGAAACCGAGCGACGAAGAAAGAGCGAGAGATCAGAGATAATCGCCCGATCTGAACCGAGCGTCTGAGAGATGAGATATGGAAATCGGAGATTGTGTTGGAGAGAGAGAGAGAGAGAGAGAGAGAGAGAGAGAGATCAAATGTGAAACTGATGAGAGAGCGCAAATCGATTTGACAAATAGAGGGTATGATTTATAGGGGCTTATCGGTGTGCGTAGCTAATAGTCCTTGTGCGTCGTTAATTGTATGGAAAAACACCGCCATTTTTGTCCACCACACTATTTGCGACACCCTCGTGCGCGTTTCCAGTATTAGTGACGCCTGTGTGCGTCGCTAATGGTGTAGGGTGCGTCGCAAATAATTTCGTGCCTATTTTTTCACGCCGTTCATCACATTTTTTTTACTTTTTTCTCCTATTCATGACACACAACTGCGCGTCGCCAAAAATGGCTTTTAGCGACGATTTTCGTGCATCACTAATAATTGGCGTCGCAAAAACTATGTTTTTTTGTAGTGTGGGTTCAAGACTTTATAGGAGCTTTTTAAAGCTCTTTCCTTTGTTTTTCCTTTTCACATGCATTATATTGCATTTTAAAGTATTTTATTAGTCCCCAAACTTTGCCTTTTAAATTTTAAAAAGTCTCTTATAATTTTTGTAAGGCTTCTTGATTAAGCATACTTTATTCATGTATCATTAGTCTTTCCTAAGTGTATTTCATGTACTAATCTTTCAAAATTATTCATGTATCAATCCTCAATTAACACCAATCACTATTTATCATCAAGTTATGACCTTTGTCATTAAATCACCTTCTTAAAATTGATTGTCTCCGGTTCGTATCTAATCGTTCTCATTTATACATTCGTATTTATATTTGTAGATTATTAGTCTTAAGTAGAATTGCCCATGATTATTTAGAAAATTATCTTCTGATAATCGTCATTATCCTTAATTGCTCCAGTTAATTGGGTCGGGATGTTACAGAAGTGGCAACTGATGTGTAGGTCTTTACAGAACTTCCCAAATCCATTTTCGGTAAACTGCGCCCCATTATCTGAAATAATGATTTGGGGTATACCGAACCTGCACACAATATTTTTTCAAGTGAAATTCTTTACTTCTACCTCTGTGATGTAGGTCAGTGGTTCAATTTCTGCCCGTTTAGAGAAATAATCAATGGCGACTAGTAGGAATCTCCTGTTCTGAGGAGCTTTTGGCCATAGCCCTACAATGTCTATTCCCCACTGGGCAAAAGGCCAAGGACTCACAATAGAGAAGAGTTTATAATGAGGTTGATGTTGGTTAGAAGTGAAACGTTGACATTTGTCACACTTCCAAACATATTCCTTAACCTACTTTAGCATACTAGGCTAATAGTAACCCTGAGTTAACGCTCGGTGAGTTATGGTCCTACCGTCATTATAGTTGCCACAGATCCTCTCATATATCTCGGTTAGGACATAATGGGCCTCTTCTGGAGTTAAGCACCGTAAGAGAGATTGTGTGTAAAACTTTCGATAAAGTTTTTCCTTAAAAATTAAATATCGAGCTGTCCTAATCCGAATTCTTTTGGCGTGATTCTTTTCTTCTAGAAGTGCTTCAGGTACTGGATGATGGAAGTCATCCAATTCTGAGATTGTTTTAAAATTTGAAGAGATTGTACTACTTCAATACTAGGTTTTGACTGGTAGGAGATTTTTACCATTGAATCTCTTTTTGGTTTAAAATGGGAGGCCATATTTGCTAAAGTGTCCACCTTGGAGTTCTAGTTTCTTTCAGTCTTTTGAATAGTGAATTTGTGAAAAACCGCTTTAGTGATTCCACCAACTCTGAGTATCGAGTCATTCTGTTATCCTTGGTAGAATATTCTCTCAAAACTTGACTAAGTACAAGCTGAGAGTCAAAAAAATGTGTTAAGGTCCAGAGCTTCGCATTCTAGAGCTAATTTCATTCCAAGGATAAGTGCTTCATACTCGGCTTCATTGTTAGAGGCTTTGAATCCCAAAGTAATGGGTTTTTCAATTACAATTCCATCAGGGGACTAAAGTATTATACCTACTCTAGAGCCCTGGTTTGTAGATGAACCATCGGCGTAAAGTAGCCACACCAAAATGTCTGTAGTGGTTTGAGCTTTCCAATGCTGCTTTCTAGTGAATTATGCTATAAAATCTGCTAATACTTGAGCTTTGATAGCAGTCTGTAGAACATAGGATATGTTAAATTCTCCTAGTTCTATTGACCATTTGACCAGTTGTCCCAAAATTTTAAGTTTGTGCAAGACTGTTTTTAAAGAATAGGATGTGAGAATTATGATAGGATGGGCTTGAAAGTATGGTTTGAGCTTTTGAGCGGATATTACCAAAGCTAAGACCAGTTTTTCAATTTCGGAGTACCTTATCTTAGTGTCCAAAAGTGTTTTACTGATGTAAAAAATAGGCCTCTGAATTCTTTTGTCCTCTCTAACAAACACAGAGCTGATGGCACTCTCTGACACAACTAAATACATGAGTACTTTTTTCCCTAACACTGATTTTGAAAGGAGTTCGAGAGAGGCTAAGTATTGCTTAAGTTGTTGAAAGGCCTCTTCACATTCAGAGGTACATTCTAAGGCCTTACTCCCCCTCAAGGCTTTAAAGAGTGTGAGGCACCAATCCATAAATTTAGAGATAAACCTATTCAGTGATGTTATCCTTCCATTCAGCCCCTAAATATCTTTCTTAGCTTTAGAGGATTCTAGTTCAATCAGAGCCCTGATTTGTAAGGGGTCTGCCTCAACTCCTCCTTAGGAAACTAGGAAACCCAAGAATTTTTCTTCTGTGATCCCCGAAGGTACATTTTAATGGGTTAAGGTTTATTCTGTATTTCTTCAAGATGTCGAACGTCTAGCTCAACTGCTGGATGTGGTCACCCTTCCGACCACTTTTGACAAGTATATTGTCGATGTCAACTTCTATTGTATCCCTAATCTAGAAGCCAAACATTCTGTTTACAAGCCTCGGGTGTGTAGTTCCAGCGTTCTTCAAATTGAATGGCATCAGTCTATAACAATAGAGACCTTGTTCTGATATAAAAGTTGTTTTCTCCTAGTTAGGAGGATACATTTGAATTTGATTGTACCTAGAGTAAGCATCCATGAAACTCATGAGTTCGTGACCTGCCGTGGTACCAACAAGTTGATCAATTCTAGGAAGAGGAAAGCTATCTTTAGGACAAGCTTTGTTAAAGTCAGTATAGTCAACGCAAATCCTTCACTTGTCGTTCTTCTTTTTTGTAAAAACTGTATTGACAAGCCACTCTAGGTAAAACACTTCTCTTATCATTCCAGCATTAAACAACCTCTAGACCTTTTCATTGATGGTCATGTGATGTTTTGGGAAAAATATCCTCATTTTTTGTCTTATTGGGGGATGGTCTGGATCCGTCATCAGCTTATGAGAGATGAAATCAAGATCTAATCCCTCCATATCTTTAGTTTTCCAAGCAAATATTGAAAGGTTGGCCTTTAGGAATTTAACAATATCTTAGTGCTCAGAAGGCGACAGAGTTGAGCCAATGTATATGTACTTTCCTTCTTCTTCAGTGTTGATAAGCATTTTGATAAGCTTCTCAATTGGTTTGACTGCGCTGTCTCTTCCTCTAGGACTCAATGGCTTGTCAATCTTGGAAGGACATTTTTATACCTCATGAAGATTGGAAGATGAGGAAATTTTCCTTTCATGAATGTACTGTAATTACTATTTGAAAGGCTTTTCTTTCAGTGCGAGGGCATGACATTCCTAGGTAGTAGGCTAACAACTCTTGATGGTAAGAATTTTACTATTATGGACATATATCAAGCATTAATAGAGGGTTGAAGTAACTGCTCCCATCTGATGGATCCATGGCCTCCTAATAATGATATTATAGAGAGATTTAGGGTCTAAGACCATGTATTCAAAGATCATGTCTTCTAGCCGTCTCTCTTTCCTATCGTGGTCGATAGGTCAATTCTGCCCATTGCAACCCTGAGATTCCTATCTAATCTGGCCATGACAACAACAGTAGCTCTGATGTCACTAGAGTCAAGTTTCATGTGTTTAAAGGGTTTATAGAATAATACGTTTGTAGAACTTCCAGTATCTATGAGAACCCTTCTGATCTCAAAATTAGCAATTTTGAGTGAGATGACAAGAACAGCACTGTGGGGACAATGTATCCCAATAAGGTATAATTCGGAGAATTGGATCTGAGGTTCTGACTTCACCTTTTTCTCAATGGTCATGATCTAGATGATATAGGGCTCTGCCTTTGCCTCCCAAGCATACCTTTTCCTGGCTCGATTAGACGTCCCTATCATTGTATTGTCAGCATAGAGCATGAAGATGACTTGATTATTTTTTCGTTGCTGATCATTCTGAACTTCCCTCTGTTCAGGCCCTTGCTCTTGTCTCCTTTGAGGTAGTCTTTCGTCACGAGGGTTTTGCCTCTCGTCCTAGCGGACGAACACTTTTAGTTGTCTTCTCCTGATAAGGTGCTTTATTTCTTGCTTCAGAACCCTACACTCTTCAATCTTGTACCCCTACTCTTTAAGAAAATCATAATACTTATTCTAATTCCTAGAGTCGGGGTGGCTTTTTTAGTGGCTCTGGCCACCTTAGGTATTCACAAGTGTGGATCTGTTGGAGTATGTGGGTAAGAGTGTCATTCAGGCGGGTGCAAGTCCCATACCTGTAAAGCCTATACCTCCTAGAGTTAGAATTGTTCTGGGCTCTAGGTGTTATTCTCTTGTCGGGACTCCTAATCCTCTTCTTGTTGGCACTGTTATCCCTCTTCTAAAATTGCTCATCCTTCTAAGCTTGTTCTTTAGCTTTCCAGAAAGATATTTTTGTATCTTCGAGATTAATATACTTCTGTGCTTTATCCATGAGTGTTGTTATATCGATAGGAGGATTCTTGGTTAAGGAATCCTAGAAGCATCAGGCCCAAGGCCTGAAGTGAGGGCGGCCACTAGGAAACTTGAACTGCAATCAATTATCTCCGTGAGCTCGGTATTAAAATGAGTTATGTACTCCCGAAGTGATTATCCCTTTGTTTGCTTCACAATTAGCAAGAATTTTGGTCATTTTCTCAACTTCCTGCTCGTTAAGAATCAGTCAAGAAATAGCCTACTAAGCTCGTAAAAGTTGCTGATCGATTTTTGGGGAAGGTTATGAAACCACTTAAGAGCGGTACCCTTGAGGCTCATCACGAAAGTTCGACATATAAAGGCATCGGTAGTTCCATGTAGAGCCATTGTGTGTTAATAATGAGATAAGTGGTCCCCAAGGTCCTTAGACCAGTCATAGAGAGTGAGTTTTGGGACAACAAATTTCTTGAGTGCTCCTCTGTCATTATGATAAGTGTAAATGACGTGAAAAACCTACCGAGTAGTTTACTTAGCTCGTCTTGCTCCGGAGGGCGTTAAACCCCCTTGGTTAAGATTGTCTAATCCTGAGAATCTACTATTTCCTTTACCCTTTGACGGGCTTTGGGTAGGACTTTTTGTTCAATCGATACTCGTTGTTGGTTTTATCCCATGTTTCTGGGTTCCAAATTTGCGGGGGGAACTCATCTGACAACGGTTGAGGGGTGCTGTTATCCCAAGGTTAGCGGATCAGGGACCTCGGGAGGCTAAAGTCCTGGCCGTACTAGATTATCTCCAAAGGCCGTTGGGATTAGTATTTTCGTTCTGCTCTGGTAATGGACAGTAGTGTGAAACATTGGCATTCCTCTCGCTACAGTTGTTAATAACTAGAGGTTGGTCCTCATATGGACGGTACCATGGGGGTGTACCGGTTACATGTTAGGCAACTCCTCATTATAGGATCCTCCGCCTATGGTGGTCACAGGAGGCTGAGGTCCTTCGTGAATAATGTTAGTAGTGAGAGGAGGATTATTCCGCTGGTTTTGAGCTAGTGAGGTCAAAGCTTGTCACATGGTAATGAGTTGTTCCTACATCTGATCGGACTGCCGTTGAATCTGATCAAGCTGCTGTTGTAAACGAATGAGTGTTTGTCCCCTTTCTATTCCAACAGGAGGCTGATTCTGAGGGTTATGGGAGTTCTTTCTAGGACGAAGGTTGGGAGCCATTGACTTTTGGAAGAAAAAAAGGATAATTGATTTGTTATTTGAAGAAAAAATAGTAGAACGATTGTTGTTCTTACAGACGGCACCAAGATGATGTTACTCTTTTCTGGTTGGAAGGCGTCCCGTCCTTGGCTACCTGTTAAGAACTTGAGGTCAGAGGGTTACCGGGAAGGCTCTTGTGGTAGCCGCTCCGATGATAAAGTCAGTAAAGAAATAAAAACAGTAATTCAAGAGAAGAATTGAACATAAATTGAAAGCATACCTTATAGCCTTATTTATAGGTTGTAGGTCTCTTAAGTTGAGTAGGATTAGGAATCGTAAAAATAGAGATTTGAAGATATCTTGAAGATAATAGTTGTCATATCGAACTTTGTTTCCTTATTCTGAGGTCGGTAAGATATGGAAGGCGGTGCTACGTTCTGAACACAATGCCTCTGAATCCTTCGTGCCTGGTTAACTCGAATAAAAATAACATTTCCTGATCTATACCATGAAGAGCTCTTTATAAGCACGTGTCATGCCCAGGATACGGTTGTCAAATTATGGTATATCAATTATCTTCTGCTTTTTCTTTTTCTTTTTCCTCTTCCTCTTCCTCTTCCTTCCTCTGCTATGTTGGTCTCTTTCCTTCCTCTTCTTTTTTTTCTTTTCCCTTCCTCTCATTTTCTTTTATCTCTTTTTTTTTGTTTTCATCTTTCTTTTGTTTCTCTATTCTTTTTTGTTCATCTCTTACCCATGTCTTCTGTATTTTTATCCTCTTATGCTTTTGATGCATATATGCAACAGTAAGTGTCAAAGATTCTCTTGGTATAAGTTTAGCTTTGGCTATTGAGAATGTCAGTGTTTAGCTTTGGCTCTTGATATATGGACTCGCTCTGGTTTTTTTCATGTTTGGTCTTCTAATCTGTTAGCTGCTTTGGGGATCCTGATCATCAAGTAATCTTCACAAGTGGTTATTGAGGATTATGATGTTTTCCGGGACACTCTTGGATCCTGAACTTCAAGAAATTTTCAGAAGTGAACTTTGAGGTTTATGTTGCTTTATCCTTTCAGTTGGTCTCAGCAATCTCGCTAAAGATAGTCACAATGAAACAAGTTTTTTCGTCAATTTTGGCCGACATATTACAAAGGCTGATGTGATTTGGCTTGCTTTTGCTCAGTTGGGTGCGTTTGTTAGTTTATGGCTTAAACCTTTTGTTTGGGATTGTGTATTAAGATTCTCTATGGTTTTGGGCTTGTTTGGCTGTTGGGGTTTAGGGTGGTGTTTGCAGATGATTTTGTTGATCTTAATGTGAGATCAACCTAATTGGAATATTGATGGCCTTCTTTGATGTGTTCTACACTTCCTATTTATATTGTTTTTCTTGCTCTGGTTGATGTTTATGATTGGTCTTCTTGTACTCATTTAATCAATAATTTTTAAAAAAAAAATACTAAAAAGTCTTTAAAATAAAAATTTTAATTCAAAAAATTCATGATACATTTTTTTCTATCTAAAAAATAAATTTTTAATACAAAAAATAGTTCAATTATTAACTTTTATCTTAACACCATTAAAAAATATTAGTGATTAAATTAAAATAACCTTCAAGATACATTTAAAAAAAATACTAATATATATATATATATAAAATAACTTTTTTAATCTAAAAAAATAATAACATTTTATGAAGTGAAGATTTCTTTTTCAGGCCTTTAAGACAAATAAAAATTATTATCTTTTTGGATTGAAGATTTTATTTTATGAATTCTTTAATATTTTTTTTCTAAAATGTAATTGAAATGTTATTTTAGTCTAATCAGTTATATTTTTTAATGGTGTTAAGATATAAGTTAACAGTTGGACTTTTTTGTATTAAATATATATATATATATATATATATTTTTGATCTTATAGATAGAAAAAATTTATCATGACCTTTTTAGAATGAAAAATTATTTTAAAGACTTTTTAATATTTTTTCCTTTTTTTTTTGTTAAAAAATAAGGTCATGATAGAAATAGTCCACGTTTTACTGCAAAATGTGAACCGAATACCCTAGTTGAAAAATATTTGAAGTCATCTGTCACGATCCGTCTGTCTGCTAGAAGGTTACGCCATATAGACGCCACGCAGACGCCACATGAGTGCTTACTAACGATCACTTTTGTTTGCATAGCAAACCTGCATGGATTCTCTAGAACATTCTTGGAGTTCTTGTCTTGTGTAGAACCTTGTACATACTTCTAGTCTTGTATAGAATGAGTATTCTAGAATATTATAGATACTTAAGGATTCTAGAATGATTCCCTAAGAAGGTGGGAACATTTTAAACTCATCCTTATAGCCCTTAGATCAAAATGATCATACCCGTCCATTGTAAGGCCCAGAGCCTAAAAGGAGGTGGGGTCTCATTTACCACTCACTCAATCAAGTGTAAGCAATCTTTTCTTGAGCAATACAAGTTCCTCTCTCTCTAGCTTTCTTGTTCCCTAGCCATCATCTTCTCTAGCTACCAAAACTAAGCGTGCTTCCTCTCTCTCTAGCTTTCTTGTTCCCTAGCCATCATTTTCTTTAGCCACCAAGACTAAGTGTGCTAGTTAAATAGGTTGACTTAGTACTACGAGTCTAATTGTAAGTTGCTAAGCACCACACAGGTGTTTAGAATATTAAGCCCATGACAGTTGGTATCAGAACTTGGCCCGTGACAGTGGTATCAAAGTCGACCCGAGACTTCGATAGCCAGGTGGTAACCATAAAGTACGGGGCCTGAACCCGCCTTCAGACCCGATCGCGACGAGGGCGTCACGAATTTAACTAAGAAAGTATGTCACGATCCTATATCGGTTATGAGTAGAAAAATCTTGAATCTGATATCTTTATCCATCAGTTATAACTTTTGGGCCAAAACTTTTGTTGTTTGTAGATCGGTTGATCTTTCCAGATATTTTGTCCTTTATGAATTGTATTCGACCCAGAAAATGGTTGGTATTTCTTGGATTATAACTATAACTATATATATTTTGTCCTTTATGAATAAGGAGACGACTTGGTCAACCTAGAAAATCAATCACAATAAATGAACTGGACCATAACTATATATATTTTGTTGTTTGTATATTGGTTGGTCTTTCTTGGACTACAACTATATATGTGTGTGTGTGTGTCTGTGTGTTTACGTGCACGGGGAGACGACTTGGTCGACCCAGAAAATCAAACACAATTATTTGTAGATTGGTTGGTCTTTCTTGGACTATTACTATATATGTGTGTGTTTCCGTGCACAAGATGAATGGGCAGACGACTTGGTCGACCCAGAAAATCAAACACAATGAAAAGTCAAAAAATGTAGGTTTTTTTTTCTTGAAACTATTGTGAAGTTGTACAAGAATTATCAAGCAACCAATTTTCAAGGACACAGACATTGTGACTTTACTCAGAATATAATTCTTCTTGTAAATCCAAGAATAAGAATTTCCAGGACTCTGGGAAATTGACTTGAGAAAAGAAAATTGATATTATATTATAACAATAAAAAGTCTACAACATTTTGACATTTGTAGTAAAACAAAAATGGGTCTGATTTCTTATATATAAGGCACCAAATAATTCAATCCAGGGATAGAGCTAAAAGTTTTTCTTAGGAAGAACAAATTTTGTTTTAAAAATATTTAATTATAAATTTAAAAATTTAATAATTATAAAAAAAAAAATTATAGGTATGCCTTTTTTGACGGGAGTAATCATAAGACTTTAGAGAAAATAAGTGTAATAACTTAATATTGATTATGGTTTTTCAACCAAAGATACGTAAATATATTTTTAATTAAAATTGGGTCTAAGGTTATTATTTTTAACCCCAAAAGTCTTCCACTGCTTTGTTGACAAAAATATCTCATTTTAGAAAACACTTGTTTCTCCGCACTTACAGAAACGTTGACATATCTCTCATTTTTTTTTCAAATTTTAAAATTTAATATCTCATAAAATATAAATTCATTTTACATTAATCAAAATTATATATTTGAATTCTAACAATCAAGATCTATCAAACAATATTTATAATAAAAAAAAATCGCTACAAAACAGTGGATATCCATTCTAAGGAAACAGTTAAATTTTATTGTTTCACTGCAAAATAATTAAATTTCATTATTTTATAAAATAAAAGAAAAATTACTCCTAAACACAAAAAAGGACTATTATACTTCTTTTAATATAAAAAATTAATATACTTTGTGGATAATTAATTATTAAAAAAGTTTAAATCATATTACTTTTTTATGCAAATTAAAAATAAAAATTTAACTGGTTGTGGATGAGAGTTAGAGAAAAAAATAAGAAAAGAAAAAGAAAGAACGGGTGCGGCTGGAGAGAGGAGGAAAAAAAAAAAAGAGGAAGACCCCTGGATAGAGGAGAGAGAGAAAGAAAAAAAAAGGGGGGGGTGGTGCCGGCGGGATAGAGGAGAGAGAGAGACAAAGTGAGTCGAGTCTGACCCGAAACTTCTTCGGAACCGACCCAATCCCAACCAAATGAGTTGGGTTCGGATTGGATCCGGTCTACGATTCTCAATTTTTTCATATATCCTTACCACATACCATTAATTATTTTATTTTTCTTTTAAATAAAATATCACGTGACAATATACTTATTTTCTTACCACAAACCATCATTCTCCTAGTGATACGAGAGACTACATGTATACTTATGCACATTTAATTTCTCATCTCCAAAAAATTATTCACTACTGTTATAAAAATGACCCCAATAATTATATAATATACCCATTACCAGTTCAATTATAAAGTTAATAAAGTAATCGAATTATACTTCACTAAAAAAAAAGGTTCCAAATTTAATATATTTATAATATAATTAAATTAAAAGTCTAAAGTTAATAAAAATATAACTCTACAAAAAGGTCTCAAATTTTATAGATTTATAGTATAATCAAATTAGAAATCTAATATTAATAAAAATCTAACTCTACAAAAAAGCCTTCATAAAGAATCCGTAAAAAAAATTTTAATTCTTTTAATAAAATTTTATCCGTATTTTACTCTAATATTTTATTACTATCTATTTAGAAAAAATTAGAGCTTCATTCAATATATACCTCTCTTTGGTTGAAAAACAATTAGATTTTATAAAAACAAAAGTAAATAAAATATATATAAGAAAAAAGTAAAAAATTTCATTAATATTTAAATATATATATATATTTAAAATTATCATTTTATCACTTTAAACTTTTAATTATATAGAGTCGGCCCGAATGTACCATAAAATTTATTTATAATATATTATTACAAATATAAGCTTTCATTTAATCTTTGAGCTGGGCAGTTAACTAATTATTCCTCATCCCCCATTGGGATTATGGTCCCAGAAGATCGCCCAAAAACAGCTAATTCATCGCATCATCTAGAAGTTTTTTTGAATAATTTTTTTTTTTTTAGCAATGTATCATTATTCTTTTAAAAAAACTCATTATTCTTACAAACTAGATATAAAATTGAGATATTTTTAAGTACTTGTCAATATATTTTTACAATAATATTCTATCATATATATATATAATATTTTATTAAAAAAATAAAATATATTATATATAACAAAATACTATTAAATCAGTACATTCTATCTTATTTGTATCCCAGCCATTCAAAAGTTTTCTTATAAAATAAAGACCAGTTAGCCTCTGTGTGTGTGTGTGTGTGTGTGAGAGAGAGAGAGAGAGAGAGAGAGAGAGAGAGAGATGGGGATTGATGCCTGATGGAGAAAAAGGCGAAAAGCACTGGTTGGCATTACATTCTGGGATTTATCCTGAAATCCATGCAAGAAAGGAATGTACCAACTTTTAACAGTTGGCCTCCTCTTTTTCTTTTTTTCTATTTCTTATTAAAAAATAATTCTTAAACATAAGTCAAAATAATAAATTGACTAGACATGTGAATAGTTATTTATAAAATCGTAATAAATTACGTGATGACTTTGTCCTTTAAATTTTAATCACATTTCTTAATTATTTATGTATTTAGATAAAATTAAATATACTAATATTTTAATTAAAAATTCTCTAAATTATTTGTTTTATAAATCACAATTAATAAAATATTTGGGCCATCAAACATAAAAGCCTAACAATTTTATCTTAAAATAATATTATACTATTTATAATATTTATTTAAAAAGAATATTTTAAATGATAGAGTCTTGCATTAGTTAGTCAATCACCTGATAACGTGAAAGTTAATCAATGAGACTCAGTCATCTAGAATTTTCTTTTTGAGTCTAATGTTTGAGGAATATAATATATTATTTTTTTATTTAATGTATACTTTTATATTTTTAAATGCTCAGCTCTAATTTTGTATTTTTAATAATAAGACACTATATTATTATTAATACATTAAATCATATAATTAATATTGCATTTTTTAAATAAAAATTAAAAAATATAACATTACCCTTATCATATTATACCCCTTTTAATGTGAAAGAAAATATTCTCATATATATATATATATATATATATATATAATTCTAAATGTTATTTATCCCACCTATCTTCGATCACATTGTGAACAACTGGTGGTTCTCTGTACTATATGTGCTATGACTTTCAAAACAAATGTGTTATCATATTTATGACATAATATGATTAAATACAACTAAATTAAATGGCCTTAAGTGTGACTTAAACACTTGATTTTTTCTTTGGAAAAAGTATGGTAGCCTAACTGGGCTAATCCCAAAGTCAAAAAATATTTATTTATTCCGATGTCTCGTATTTTGTATTTTTCATATTTTTATTCTTTTTCTTGACGTTCTTAAATTTCTATTAATTTACCGATTATTTAGAGTTCCTTCAAATTTGTTAGATCTTAATTTTTTTTTTAGAGTATTTTTAATATTTCTTATTATTTTTCTGTTTTTCTAATTCTGTATAATTATAGTTAAAGAGTCGCATCTCATTGTAACTTGTAACGCTTTCAGATTATAATTAAACTACAATAATCTTGAAACTCCGATTGCTTCTAAATAGCTACCCTAATTCTTGAAAAACTGTGCTATTTTTTTGTTTAATGAAAATTATAGAACTAGGTTAGGAATAAATTGTACAGCCTAAAAAGAAGTAGATTCTGCCCCATTGATTCAAGCCTCAAGACTTCAAGCTTTCTAATTTTTTGAGTTGATGGATAGGTGAGGGTAAAAATGGTGGTTGTAACAATCTTGTGTGAAAAAAGAAAAACAAAAACTTCAATGACTCAAAAAGTGTGTTGATGAAATATGGGTGGAAAAAACCAGGCTTATTCAATAATATTAAAATAATTAGGGTTTTTAAACTAAACATTTCAAACTATTAAATTATATTTTCAAGTCTAGATAAAAGATTTCTAATTGAGCTCGGTAGGTAACCACTCGTAGAATTCTTTTTCCTTTCTAGGCTAGCTACTTACAGAATGGAATAGTCGAGTTCAGAAAAAATTAGAGATTTGTCTTGCTAAACTAATTCAGACTCGAAGTCCTTATCTTTATAATGCAATTATGAACTTTAATATGAAAACTGCCATTTCAAGCTTATTATATTAAGATAAAAATTTTGTAATTCTCTCTGTAAGGAATTCAATTACGAATAAGAATTAATTCATTATAAAAGACTAAGGTATGCACCTAAAATCTTAAGTTTAATTCTCAATTTTTCCCTCTGCAAACTTGTATTCTTCGTACTAACTTAATTGTCGAAGAGGCCATCACTGGAACTTTTCTGATGATCTGAACTTTGATCATTCTTGCAAAGATTTTAGAAACCATTCTCAACCATAAATCAACAAGAACCATCTGTTTTTATTTTTTTTTGCAACAACATATACTTTTCAAAATAAAATCTGAAAACAAATGTTTGAGAATTAAGGAGTGTTTGGAGTAGATGGGCAGGCAAGCATGAGATAATTATGAACATGAAGTGTCAAGGTAGAGGCTTCCCATTACAGACCACTCTCTCACACTACCATCTCTTTCTCTTTCTCTCTCTCCACTCCAAGTGGTAGCATACTCCCAAGTTAGAAGTGATATTAACACAAAGTACATCAAGAACTCAACAATAGTTATGTGCTGAAAATTGAAAATTATGTTTAAGTTGATATAATTATAGTGTCTTCTCTTTAATTTTTCCCAATCTATCTTAGTTTTATAATTAGATATAGCAATTGGGAGATTGGTCAAATAAATTAAATTTTCTGACTTGAAGAATCATTTAAAAATTCACCCAAATATTAAAGTCCTCCCAAAGAGTAAAGACCACGGAGTAGGTGGTCTCCTGTTTATTTCATTGAACAACCAAATGTTTGGAAAGAAGGAATGAAAGAAAATTAAGCTATGTGATTGTGACTTCACCTCACGAATACATTAGCATATTTTTAATTTAATACTTTTATTTTTAAACTATTTCATTTCAATTCCTTAAAAAATTAAAAGATTTTTGCCGTTTCAATAATTAAAAATATATATTTGGATCCTTGATTCACTTATATATATATATATATATATTTATATGTATATGAGCTTGTGGACTTGGTCTTTCGTCTCTTTTCATAGATAATAGAGCACAACACTGAAAGAGACAAGCGGAAAAATATATAACAATTGGAGGGCGGAAACAGAAATAATATAAAAATAAGGGTGTCATTACAAAACTAACAGAAATAATAACGCCGAACCACCTCAGCAAATCAGCAATAAGTACTACTAACAGCTAACGTTCACCGTTCCCTCTCTCTCCTCTTCCTTCACGCTGTCCATTCTCTCTCTCTCTCTCTCTCTCTCTCTGTATATACATATATATATATATATATATGCGTGAGAAGTGGAGGAGAAGGGAGTGATGAAGATGAATTCGTTGAATGTGGGAAGAAATTGAATGAAGTGAAGAGGAGGCTGTGAAAGAGAAGATGTTCAAGTTGCATAGACACAAGTCATCTGATAAGTCTGGAGAGAGAATAGATTTCAAGTTCTCCAACATTCAGGCTCTTCAGGTCTCCCCTCTCTTTCTGTATCTATTCATATGGATTTTTATCTTTTCTCCGCTATTTAATCCTCTGCGGGCTTCGGTGATGCCTCCAATTTTGCTGTTTCATTGCCAAAATATTCGATTACATTTTTTTTTTTTTACATATATTTAATTTTTGCCTCCATTTTCTGAACCTTTTCACCTTTATTTTTCCCTTAATCAATTAAATAATTATTTGAATTATATATATATGTGTGTTGTCTCTGTGTGTATAAATACATATATGTGTGTGTGTGTGTGTGTGTGGGCATACACTCACGTTTCCTCTCTCTGCTTTTCTGTAACAACATGGGCTGATTTTACTTCTCTGATAACTAGGCTGGATGTTGCATTATTTTACTACTTTTTGAATTAAAAATCGGTAAGGATTACAAGGTCGTAGCAACTTTCTTATTAATTTTTTAGGTGCATTAATTATTCCTTTTCTTTTCATTGTCTAAACAGGATTAACTTATTTTCTTCTGCGTTAATTTGTTTAATAGTGGACTGTTGGAGCTTTAATAATTATGATGTGTTGAAATAAAGTAAATTCCTAAAGATTTATGTTATTGCCATTTTCCCAGAATTGTGGCCCTATCAAAAGATGGTTAGTTTTAAACATTCAGGTGTTGGCATGTGTTTGATGTGACTAGATGGCACTGGGCAACTGGTAAATGATAAAGAAAATTTATAATCACTCTTTTTGGACTAATCTAACAAGAAATTTGGATTGGGGATATTAGTATGTAAGCTAATAGAGCCCCCTTTTTTTTTTTTAAAGAATCATCAAAGATTTATAAAATCTTTGTTTCTCATGGATAATTGCCAGTAAAAAAAAATCAAGTTTACTCATTCTTGCTTTTCATATACTATGATAATTGAGTAATAGATCAACATGTGATCAATGACAACGATTTTCTTGCCATTGTCTCTTCATAATCTAGTGTTTTTTTGTGGGTTCTTCTCTTCATAATCTAGTTTCTTTAGTGGGTTCTTTGACTTTTGGATTCTCAATCCACTCTGTAGTAATATGGGGTATTTGTATATTGATTGGATTGACAAACCCAATGCTTCCTCTCTATTGAAACTTTTATTTTATTTTTTTATAAGCTTTGTTGGAACTTAATCTCTGCTGTATTGTTGACACGCTCAATTTATGGATGCTCTGATAGTCAATGTGTACCTTTTGTACTCTCTCTCTCTCTCTCTGTTATAAAGCTTTCAAGGAAAAATGACTATCCAAGTCCTGCGAATCATTAATATGGGTAGTTCCTTGAAGTGTCAAGGAGAAACTTGAAATAGCTTGCGTCCTTGCTGAAACTTTATTGTGTTGAATGTAGTAAAATTGACTTAGCCATTCTTTGTCATGCATATTAAAGATTTTACCAATCACCCAAAATTTATATTGATATTTTCAGTACCCTTTCATGATTGAAAACTTGATTTCAGCTCAATCATATTATTAGATTAGGCACACTTTTTTGTTCTTCAATTTCAGCCTTCAACCTTCTATCTGATTGGCCAAATTTGTTTATTTATTTTGTGTATGGGTTGGGGGGGGGGGGGGGGGGGGGAATTGAAAATCATAAAGCCCATAATAACAAGTATATCCATATGCAATATAAGACAATATTATTATAGAGGAAGAGATCCTTGAACCATTATATGAAGTTAATGGAGGATCTTGATCTTCCCTTCGCCACAATATATATCCTTATGTAAGCCTTCTATTACTTTGGAACCTTGATTCTTTACTCTTGTAGAGTGATTTGTAGCCGTGACTGCTCATAGAGCTTAATGTACATAGAACTCTAACAAAGAAAAGGCCAACACCTGGTGTTAGGTCCCACTAATGCGGGGTGCTACTAAGGGTGAATTGGAGACACAGTTAACGTTTGAAATTATTTGGTCAGAGTGGATGCTGTCACGCTCAAACCTGCAATTTAAGCCCACCCTTTTACCACTATAACATAAAACTTTGTCTCTAAAATGTAATAATATAAAATGAGTTTACTTTCTTCTCTAGTAATTGCTTTGAAGATTCTTGTATTCAGTTTGCAGGATCATATAGTTACATGTTTCCAGTAGTATCATCCTTATTCCTGAAAGAAAGATTCACTAAGTTATCATCCATAAGCAGATATTTAAATAATATTCACTCAGTCAACTTCCCAGTACTTCTCTGGGATAGCCATCTTGCAATAGTGCCTACAAATATGAATCTCTTGTTCAGCTCCGCCTTGACTGCTTTTATAGCTAGGAAATTCTGTGGTATCATCCTTATTCCTGAAAGAAAGATTTGCTAAGCTAGCATCCATAAGCATATACTTGAATAATATTCATTCAGTCAACTTCTTTCAGTACTTCTCTGGTTAGGCCATCTACCAAGAGTGCCTACAAATATGATACTATTTTTCAGCTCACTTTGACTTCTGTTATAGTTAGGAAATTTGGTCTCTGGCAGAGAGAGAATAAAGGAACTATCATCAATATTATCCGATAGGGAATTTCTCTAAAAATAAAGGAAGTATTTTGTAAATAGGGCCCCTTCGTAAACTTGCAAACATTTCTTCAAGGCTGCAGTCATGGGAGGTGGTTTCAGATTTAGGAAAAGATGTGCAGTTTCCTTACTTTAAGTGATTGTAACTGTTACAACTGTTGACTGATTAAATAGTTCAACAGAGCTTTATAATTTAGTGTCAGTGATAGGTTGACTTATGCCATTTTCGTCCCTGCCCCACAATTGTGCCCTAGTAGTTTCCATTTTCAGTTTTTACCCCAAGCTTCCTCATCTGTTTAAGTATTTATTTTCACAGTTTTGCTTACTATAATTTTGCACTTGAAGGTACCAAAAGGATGGGACAAACTTTCCGTATCTCTTATCTCTGTGGAAACAGGGAAAACTATCAGGAAATCAAGGAAAGCATCAGTACAGAATGGAAATTGTCGATGGACAGAGGCTTTGTCAGAGTCGATATGGATTTCACGAGATGATGCTTCGAAAGAGCTTGAACATTGCCTCTTCAAGCTTCTTGTTTCCATGGTGTGTTTCCTATATTGATTATCAATGAATCTTTGGTTATTCTTTTACATTTGAATTCATAAACAATGTGCCACCTGCCAACCATCTTTTTTTTCTCACTTTTTTGTTTTTTGTGGTTTTAATAGTTAATAAAATCAACCTATGTTTGCTGTAGGGATCATCTAGGTCTGGTATCCTTGGAGAGGCTACATTCAATTTGGCTGGTTACATGAGTTCAAGAGCTTCTATTCTTGTTTCATTGCCTTTGAAAAATTGCAACCACGGGACAATTATACGGGTGAGTCATCTCCAAGTGTTTCCGAAATTCGTTATTAATTACTGATTGATGATGCTAAGACTTTACTGGCATATCTGGAATTGTTGAACAAATTTGCGATATATTTTTATGTTAAGAACATAAAACACTTTATTGATGGTATGCACTCCTCTTATTATTATACTTTTTTTTTTTTTGGGTTAGCCAAATTAAAGTAATTTGTTTTACCTGCACAAATATGAAAACAAATGCCTAGTTAAGTTTTCGGCCCTAGAATTATGCACTTTGTTAGCTTCTTGTGTTGTTTTTCTCTTTCACAGTCATTCAGCAAGCAAACAAATTCTCAAATTGTTTCTGGAGAACTCTAATCAGACATTGATGGTTTACATCTTTTCTTCGTTAGCTTCTCATACTGTATATACTTTCACAATTCATCAATAAATAATTCTTAAATATATACCGGAGAATCTAGTCAAACCTTGATGGCTTTTCTTCGTTTATACTATCATTCTCCAGTGCTCAAGCAGCAACCCTCTGCACCTACACATGAAACCGTTGTATTTTTTATTTTTATTTTTCTTTTTCCAACAATGAGACGAACCTTAATGCATTGAACTTGGTAACTTTAATGTCAATTCTCAGTCCAAGCTTAATACAGATTCTGGACATCATGAAGTGGTAAAGCTGAATGTTGTCCTTTTCTGTTACATGCACGTTCACATACATCAATGGGTCCATTGTTATACTTTAATCCAGCTAGATCTATGCAAAATCTACTAGGAATTCAGTTATGGCTAGTTTATGGGGCATCTGACTGACTATGAGCATTATAGCGGAATACTCTCTTACGGTCTTACCACATAGCAATTTAGCATCCAGAAAATTATACATTTTTTTACAGGTTCTGTCATCTTCATCTAAATGTAACAAAATGTGGAATTTTGGTCCTAATGCTTGTTGACATGAATGTGATGTTTTCCAAAGAATTTAAACTTTGGGTTGTACTTCAATCACTAGAGGGAATAATTGAAATTAAGATTGCAGAAATGTATAATTAAAACCTGTGCACAGGTACACAAGGTTTTGGCCTAGAATTAAACAACAAAATCTTCTCCATATGCTTCTGGCCCTGGTTATTGGCTATCTACTCGACACTAATTGGTTTTTAGTAAATAAAATTATTAATTGTAAAACCATCACTGATACAAAAATTTCCTGTGTTTTGGTGTACAGGTTGAAATTCATTGCCTAACACCAAGAGCAAAACTCAGGTTTTCTGTTTAACACGGGAATTAAATTGTTTCAATACTGTTTTTATTTTTATTTTTTGTGGTTGTGAAAAGTTACTGCATAATTTTCAGGAATGAAAAATGGAAAGATACAAATTCATACAAAGACGATCCAAATGCAGATTATGGTGACACGGACAATAAATCAGATGCGTCTGATACATTCACTAGGAGTGTTGGATCTTCCTCTTATAACCATTTGGGCAGCACATGTCAGCCAGGGGACCTTGGTAGTAGGGTATGGTCACCTACGTCTTTTATAATGAGGTTTTTTACTGTTCCATCACTTCTTCTGTTATTTGTCTGTGCAGTCAGCCATGTGCTTAATCAGAATCTTGTTTTCCTATTCCTAAACCATAACTGAATAATGCAAATCAAACATTTGATTTTAATTTGTTTCGAGTCTATTTACTTCTATTTCAAAGTTGGAGCTGTTAGAATTTCCTGAAATACAGCTGGACTATAAGATTTTGGTATGCACCCATGTGACTACAGGGTATCACAATCTACCACAATTTTAACATGCAGCTGGCGGTGGATCCAGACTTCCAGAGGGAAGGCTACATGGGGAGGAGTATAATCTTACAAAATTGTTTAAAATTAATATTAATTCCATATACCAAAAAATATATTAAATAATATATCCCTATATTTGAAGCTTTCTTTTATTAGTTTTAATAGTAATTAGTTTTATAGAAAAATGGAAAAAATAAATAAATTTTGTACTCTTATTTGTATATCCTTTATCCAATCCCTACGAAATACTAGACAAAACAAAATGATCTTAGAAAGGATATAATGAAATTCCTTGATTGGTTCTTCCTAGAGGAATGATCCATTTTATTTGACTGATGGGACCAACAAACAATTCATTATAAAATAACAAATCAAATATCGAAAAAATATAAAAAAATTCTAAATAAATGGAGTTTTCTTTTATTCGAAACATCTCGTGATCTTCAACCAATTATGTGCTTCAATATAATTACCAACAGCAAGCGCTATAACTTGTTTCCAATACTCAGCGGCTTGATTGAACCAAGCCTCTACAAATTCAGAATCTCCCTGTCGAATGGCCTGTTCTCCCAGTGGGAATAGGCAGATCAATTCCTTCCCTTAGAACCATACTTGAGAGTTTCCCAACTCATATGGCTCAGTAGTCAATTCTTTTGGTGTCCCATTTTAATCTGCCATATCTAACTCAATGAGATTTCTCATAGATCTAGTACCCCATTTTTTTCGGGTTAACCAAAAGAGGTTAATTACAAGAGTTTCAAACTTAAATTTTGATTAATAATCAGTTTTAGTTTTATCTTTTCCCCCACCTTCAAAAGAATAAAGCATAGGTGTTTCCTCTTATTGTTAGAATTTTCTAAAAGGTAACTATCTCGGTTTCATATAGAAATTTATATAGAAGCTTTGAAAAAGACTTTCTTTCATAAAAAAAGAAAATATTTACTATCTTTGGGATCTAATCCTACACCACTACTCAATACCTTTGTGGATCAACTCTATTACATAAGTTGATTCTTAACTTTTATCTCATTACATGACATAAGTAAGTAGCTATTATTGTATCAGCCCAAAACCTCGTTAATTGATCTTTATGGTTCTTCCTCTATTAATTAGATCCTTTATCCATAGAATAAAGTGGATAGGCATATCTATTTCTTCACATTTCAACTCCAAATAAAGTTTCTTTCTTTGGTACAGCTGATTAAAATCATTGTTTTGGACGATGCATATGTAGAAAGCCTATTCTGTTACTAGTATTTACCAGCAGATTTTATTTTCTTTCATTTTTTTCTTTCTCTAGTGAAGATAGTCGCAAGTAATGACAGATCACAGCCATATTTAGGCCACGAGGGGAATTGAGACCTGAACATTTAGCTTGGAAGTCCAACCAGACAACACCTGACCTACTCTGGCGGTTTTAAGTAAATATCATATGCGGGGATTGCCCTCATTAGGTTGTTTACCTTAAAGTTGAAAACTCTAGTGTTTTATCTCTCTAGAAGTGTGTGTGTGTGTGTGTGTATATATATATATATATATATAATTCAATTCAACTCAACTCAACTAAGTTTTTATCCCAAGTATTATGGGTCAACTATATGAATCCTATCTTGCCATTCTATTGATTCTATAGTTATAAGATTCGATTAAACCACATGTTGTCATGTTTTTCCTTACTATCTTAATCCATGATAGTTTTAGTCTTCCTCTTCCCCTAACATTACCCTCATTAATCATGTTACTATTTCTTAGTGATGACGTTCATTGCCATGTTTTCCTTTTCTTGTCTTTCCACTTATCCATCTCAACATCTTCATTTCAGTCTCGCTTATTTCATGAACATATTATTTCTTAGCTGCCCAAGAATATAAAGCATGACTGGTTTAATAGAAGTTCTATAAAATTATCTTTTCAATTTCATAGGTGCTCAAGTCACTTCTCCAATTAACCCATCCTACTTTAATTATACAAAAAACATTATCTCCAATCTCTTCTCCTTATAAACAATTGAGCCTAGTATCGAAACTGTTCGCTACTACAACCCCATTTTATATTCCTAATTTTACATTTTTTCAGTTTTAATCCTACTTATCTGAAATTTTCTTCTAATGTGTCTCACGAAATACCTAATTTAGCATTTTTTTCTCATTTTAATTTCATCAACGAAAACAATATCATCAGTAAATAACTTGCACCATAAAATCTCATCTTCAATGTGTTTAATCAGTTCATTCATAACTATCCATAACTGAGGGAAAAGGAACAGGGACTTAATGTTGACCCCTGTGAAAATCTACAAGATTGAGAATTTACTTCTTTCTCTTACAATTGTTCTTAACATAATTACTACTTTATCATGCATGTACTTCGGCATATCAATATACCTATTTATGAGTTGCAACTCCTTTCTTTTTTTTTTAAATCCACCATATTATATCTCTAGGGACCCAATCATAGAATCTCTCTCTCTCTCTCTCTCTCTCTCTCTCTCTCTCTCTCTCTCTCTCTCATTATGTATCATAGACTTTCTCTAAGTTTATAAAAACTATGTGAAGAAGATCTCTATATCTTTCCATTAGTATCATTTTAAGTAGACAGTTTCTTTGTTGATCTAGCTGGCAGAAATCTGAATTTTTGTTTTGTTTTTTTTGTTTTTTGTTTTGTTGATAAATATCTGACATAAATCTGAATTGATTTTCAGATATCGGTGTCACAAGTCTTGGTCATTATTCAATCATTATCTTCCAAGGTTTCCCATTATAACTCATTAATTTAGTGTCGCGATAATTTGTCCAACTATAATTACTTTATTTTTATATACAGGTATCAAAACATTTTTTTGTCACCCATCAAACATTTTCTTAATATAATTGTTAAATAATTTTATTAATCAAGACATGCTATCATCCCTTAAATACTTTTAAGCCAGCATAGGAATGCCATCCAGATTCCAGACATATAGCCCTTCCTATTTTCCTTTTTCGAAATGCATTTTATTTTAACCTCATACACCCTGATCCTGCAGAGAAATTTGTTTCTCTAATCTCCCTAAGGTTACCATGTTCTACTAAACTAATCTTCTTATATGATTTTTATTCAACGACTTCTCAAAGTAACTTTAGTAATTTTCTCATCTTTCGTCAAAACCTTCATATCCACGTTTTTTCTCATTTTTTATGCACTTAATGATTAAAATCTCTAGTTTTCATTTCCTTTAAGTTAACTAGTTTATATATATTCTTCTCCCCATTCTTTGCACCTAATTTAGAGTATAGATTGTCATAACCTTTATACTTGATGGCTTTATGATTTGTATTGTCACTTATGATAAAACTAATCTAACATTTAATTTTACTAAACAGTCGGGGAATGTAAATACAATCATGAAATAAGTTATTAAATTTAGTATGTTCTTTTGGATATTGTGTTAATGTTTTTTGCTCTTGTAATTTGTTTGGCGGAATTTTTTTAGTACTTGAACATCTGGATATTTCATATTATATAGGGGGTATGAAGAGAATGCCTTAAAACTTCCAAGTTTCTAGAAAAATTGTAAAGATTTATATAACAGAAAAGGTGGGGTTTGTTTCAGAAAAAAATGGAAAGTGACAGGTAGTTAAACCGAAAATATTAAAAATTTGACATAGGGATCTTTTTATAGATGTAAAGAGTTGGACACAGGGCTCATTTATGGAAATAAGAAAAGTTGAGGGAAGATTCATTTTGTTAATATGAGAAATTTGAGCAGGGGCGAAGAGAAATATGAAAAGCTGACTTTGAGGTCATCTTGGATGGCAAATTCTTTAGGAAGATAGTGTTTTTCATTTTTTTATTTGTGGGGTGGGGAAAAAATATTAATTATGAGGTCCCAGATTTTTGGTTATCACACAACAATATTTCAGGAATTTGGAGCAGCCATGACCCCTGCATCCATCTCCCTCAACCCCCAGAAAGGGGAAAAAATGCTTGTAAACACCTTATTGCTAACTCTATCAGAAGCCATCATAGGAAACGGCCTTTCCATGTTGTGGATTAAAGAGACTAATGGTTGCAGTAGGGTACGTCAATCAGCCATGGCCCTGAAACAGTTAGTCTCTCAAAAGTGTATCTATTGTGGGTTGCTTGTGAGCCAGGGAGCATAATCCACAACCTTTGTGGTATTGAGATGTGATTTTGTCGGGAAAGTTGTTATAGAAACTTTATCTTAGTCAAGCTTCTTAGCAAGAAGACCAGCTTTAGAACCCTTGAAGTTTGCTGAGTTGGGAAGAGGTTTGGGCTATATCCCCAAGGTCCCAAGTTCAACTCCCACCCCAAGGGCCACTTACCTATCGAAAACCAGCTTTGTGCTTGTTCTATGAGTAATGATTCAATCTTCAGATGCTCCAATGCCTAAGGAAACATCTATGTCAATTTTTACTTTTGATTTTACTTTGGTGACAGTGAATTATAACCTTTATCTTGAAAATTGGCCTGTGTGAGAAAGGATTAGTCAATTACACTTTAGATGAAAAAAAATACTATATATAGGATTTACCATAAAGAGTTAAGTAGGGACCTCTCATTTAGTCTGTTTTTTTTTTTTTTTTGCATGTACCTATTAGCAAGTACGTGAAGTAGTTCTACTTCATAGCCTTCACTTTGCCTTGTCTAGCTAACAATACATTCTTTTGTTGTGACAGGAGAGTTTCTCAGCATCAGGTTCACGTCATAGCTTTGGCTCCATTGAGGGTTCCTTAGGCAAGGAAAGTTTTTCACCTCAACGTAGCTTTAATGGGGTTGTGAACAATGTCATTGGAAGACAAGATTCAACTGGATCCCAAAATAGTGCACCATACAGCCCCTATCATGTCTATGATTCTCCTAGTTCAAATCATTCATCTAATATTTCAGGGATCCCAGGCTCAGCAAGGCATCATCAGAATCAAAGAGAAGCACTTGGACGAATATCGAATGCTATTGCCACTACACCACTACGGAATACTGGTTCCTCTAAAAACTTTCTGGAAGCAGAAGAGGTTACAATTGAAGAACTTGGGGCAGAAGCTAGACTGTGGGAACGAAATGCTCGGAAGTTAATGCTTGATCTGGAAGTAGTGAGGAAGGAATTCGCTGACCAGTCAAAACACCTGGCTAACCTTGATATGAAGCTTTCAGCATCAAACAGAGAATGTGATGGATTAAAGCAGGAAATTGAACACTTGAAAGTCTTCTTGGAGGAATCAATGGCAAAACAAAAGGCTACTGAGAATTTGAAGTTTCAAGCCAAAGGTATGGATAATATTCAAAAGGAGTTGGAAGATGAGATAAAGTTTCAGAAAGAGTCGAGTTTCAATTTGGCCTTGCAGCTAAAGAAAACACAAGAATCAAACCTTGAGCTTGTTTCCATTCTTCAGGAAATGGAAGAGACTATAGAAAATCAGAAAATGGAGATAGAGAACCTTTCGACACTTGAATCAAAATTTGATGATAAAGTAGCAAAGTATAGTTATGGACATGAGGACAGTGGAGAACTAAATCTAAGCAAGGAAGTTCCAGATGAGAAAATGAGAAAGGCCTCTTGTGATTCGGATTTGGAAGGTAGTACTGTTGAGCACCCAATAACGGATTTGTATCCACAGTTTGAACCAGAGGATAACCGGAACTTAGAACTCCAGTTACAACAGTTGTGGGAATCACAAAAGACTCTGGAAAGTACCATCCTGTATCTAGAAAAAACCCTGGAGGAAAAAAAACATGAAATAGAAATTGAAAGAGATCTCAAGGCTCAAACTCTATTGGATTGTGAGGCAGAATGGAGATGTAAATTAACTGCAAAAGAAGAAGAAATCATCAACTTAGAAGCAAAGTTATCAAAAGCACTCGGTGCTCTAGATTCAAAGACCATGGAGTTTGAAAATAGAAGTGATCTAATCAAAGAAATCGAAGCTCTAAAGGAAAAAGTTCAGGAGCTCGAAAGAGATTGCAAGGAGCTAACAGATGAAAATTTGGAACTTGTATTTAAGCTCAAGGAATCAAGAAAGGATATATCAACAGGTGGTCCCTCTTTTGATTGTTCATCCAATGAGTATCCAGCTAATGAATCTCCTAGTGCTTCTGAATCTGAAATAAGGAAACTTAAGTCTCAAATAGACCAACTTGAACTAGAGAGGGAGGAGGAAATCCTGATTGAAGGAGTTGCTGCTGACCAGTTACAAATTCAATGCATAGAACTCAAAAATAAGTGTACAGAGCTGGAAATCCAGTTGCAAGATTTCAAGGATAAAGCTTTTTATCTTGATGGTGAACTCCATAAGTGTCATGCTGAAGCAGAAGAGCAGGAAATTGAGATTGGTGCACTGAAGCAACAATTAGAATGTTACCAAGGAGAAAAAACTGGGAGTAAAGACCACTGTGCAGATGTCTGTACAAAGTTTGAGAATTCTGAATCACGCACTGCCATTGATATGCAGGAACTATTACCTGCATTATGTAACCAGCTTCAACTTTTATTCATCAATTTAAAGAAGCACCAGTATACTCCTCATTCAGCTGTAAATACTGAATGTAAAGATTCTATCGTTAATTTGGATATTCTGAATTGCACAGAACCAATTACTCCAAAAGAGCAGGTTGAGGCCATCTTGGACAATTTAGTCCAGCTAAACAAATTATTTGGAGCAAAGATTACTGTTTGTGAAGATGATATAAGAGTGAGAGTCATAAATGGTAGCCAAGCCCAAAATGAACTGGAGGCTTATAATTTGAAGGAAGATGCCCTTGTTTTTTCTAGTCAAGGACTCAAGAGTTTGAACGAGGAACTGGAATCCAGAGTTGCAGATCTGACTAAGGAACTTTCGTCAAAAGCTTCTGAAATAGGAGAGCTTAAGGCCGGCCATTTGCTGAAGGAAGAAGAGATCGAGGCATTAAAGCATCGCCAAAGTGACTTGGAAATTCAAATTTCTGATCTCCAAGAGACAAAAGGCAAGATGGAGGAAAACATGGAAATCATACAAAGAGAAGGTATTATTAGCTCTAAATGCTTGGATAATTTAAGGAATGAAATGATAATGCTCAGTAGCAGCATGGATTCCCGTGTTTCAGCCAACAAGATTCTTGAAAGGAAATCACTGGAGCTAGAAAGCAGCAAACATGAATTAGAGCTAAACTTGTCTGAATTAGAAGAAGAAAATGTACATTTATCAGAACGGATATCTGGCTTGGAAGCTCAATTAAGATATTTGACTGATGCAAGGGAGTCAAGTCGTTTGGAACTACAGCATTCAGAATCTCATGTTATGAACCTCCAAGATGATATAAGAAGATTGGAAAATGAGATGGAAGCACAAAAGTTTGATACAAAACAGAAGTGGCAGGATATGCAAAAGCGGTGGTTAGAAGCTCAAGAAGAATGCAACTATCTAAAAAAAGCAAATCCAAAATTACAAGCTACAGCAGAAAGTCTCATTGAAGAATGTAGTTCACTTCAAAAATCAAATGGAGAGCTAAGGCATGCAAAAAAAGGAATTGCACAAGCACTGTACAGTCTTGGAAACGGAACTGAGGGCATCACAAATTAGTTTCTCTGAATACTCAAAGAAAATTGAAGCTTTAGAAGCAAGATTTTCTTCAATGCTGGATGAAATTGCCTTGAAAGAGAAAATCCTTACCTTCAGAACTTGATGCTCTCCATCACCATAACAAAGAACATAAAGAGAAACTTGTTCTGGAGGAGAGCTTATTGAATCAAATGTACTTGGAAAAGGCAATTGAAGTTGAAAATCTTCAATTAAAGATAGCACACCTCGTCAGTCAGATATCTGCAACTCATGGTGAAGAGGACAGAATAGCTTATGAAGCTGTACTCGAAGTGCATTCTTTACGTGCAGATAAAAGCAGGCTGGAAGCTGCTCTTGAAGAGGTCCAAGGAAAATTTGAATGGTCTGAGAAAAAGCTTAATGTCAACCAGATGGAATGTGAAACAAAGGTACAAGGGCTGGTGGATGAGCTTACTGCTTCCAAACAAAACCAGGAAGTTCTGGTGGCTAACGACAAAAAGCTACTGGGTTTATTGGAAGATGTCAGATTTAGTAAGGAGAAACTTGAAGGCACTGTTAATGGGCTTGAATCAAAACTAAAATCTTCTGAATACGAAAGGCTACAACTAGCAGAAGAAATTTCCAGCCTAAAGATTCAATTGCAAAAGATACCATTGCTTCAGGATGAAGTTTTGGCTCTTAAGAGCTCACTCAATGAGACAGAATTTGAAAATGAAAGACTTCGAACTTCATTAAAGTTGGTATCTGAAGACTATGAAGAGCTGAAGACTGATAGAGACTTATTTGTTCAGAAAATCTCAAGCATGCAGCAGGCTACCTATGAATTAGAGAACTATAGACGCAGTAAAGTTGCCCTAGAGGAAAAGGTTTTGCGGCTACAGGGGGATCTAATTGCACAAGAAGCACTATGCACTAAGGATGCTGGGCTGAAAAATGAGCTTGGCCAGGTTAGAAGGGCAAATAGCCAATTCCAGTGGAAGATAAAATGTCTTGAAGAGGAGAAAGAAGAATGGCTGAAGAGAGCTCAAGCCCTTGAAGAGGAACTGAAGCAGAAGGAAGAAGTAAAACAGGATGAGACCGAGTCTTGTATTAACCAATTTCCTGTTTATCCTGGATCCAACACTACAAGTGCTTCTATCCCTGAAGAATTGAAGTTTTCAGAGGTTTGTACGGCTACTTTTCTCTTTCATGTTAATATGATGGCATGAGAATTTAAAACGAAAGATGGTTTAATAACAATAACATCTGTATTGACAGAAAAAGGAGAATACTGTTTTGCAATTCAGTGAAGAACAATTGAAGTCCATCCATGAAGATTGATCAACTACAACAATTTTCAAAAAGTCAAGACAATCAAGGAATTGTTCAACACCAAATACAGGTTATTATTATTATACTGCTAAACTGCATTTCATATTTATCACTTCAGCAAAAAATTTTTTCTTCTGGGTAACTCACTTCATCAATCTCTTTGGATGAGAAAATTACTTTATAATTTTCTTTGATGAGAGGTACTATTCGTGATCCAGGTTCTGCTTCTGGTGCTCCACTGAAAAGGGAAATGAAAA
Source organism: Nyssa sinensis (assembly GCA_008638375.1). NCBI lineage: Eukaryota > Viridiplantae > Streptophyta > Magnoliopsida > Cornales > Nyssaceae > Nyssa > Nyssa sinensis. The sequence goes on along the minus strand of CM018041.1, from coordinate 16,069,983 downwards.
AATTGCCCCATTTTTAGATTATTATCTCCCCCAATGGAAACGAGCCCGGAAGCTACTATCACTCTTCCTGAATCTCTTCCTTTCCTGTGTTGAGTCTCTCATCCAACTTTCAACCACTTCAAAATTTGATTCTTAGATCTCATTCTCACCTTTCCCCCTCATTCGAAGCATTTTGTCATCTTTTAAGCCCGTCAACCAATTGACAAAGATTGATAGTCACCTAAGAAGCACGGATACGGACACGGGATACGGATACGACACGACACGGATACGGACACGTAGACACGTTATTTCTCAAAAAAGTAGGACACGGACACGTTAGGGACACTTTGAATATATATAAATTTTTATATTTTTTATACGACCATATAATAAAAACTTAATGTTATTTCAATTAAACTTGGCATAAAAACACACAAATTTAAAAAATATTATTAAGATATTAAAATAACGAAACCATTAAATAAAAATTAAAGAATTTCTTCATTTAATCATCAACATCCATGATTCAAGTATCCGGACACGTGTCCGACACGGACACGTGAGCCAAAATAGAGTGTCTGTGCTTCTTAGATAGTCACTGAGCAATCTGGATGAGTCTGAGAAGTTGCTGGAATTTGTGTTCATCGGGGCTGCAATCCATTTTTCACAGTTTATTTCTCCCTTTATTGGAATTTAGATTTGTGTATGGGGATTGTCGAGAGAGGGTGGTGGCATGGGTGAGGTTAGTGAACTGAGAGTGCTCATCCCCCCACACTCAGAACCCTTGGCTTTCCAACTTTCTATGCCATTTTGTCACAGAAATCCATGTTGGAGGAGCACCTTTGAGAGTGAGGGGGGGAGTTTTGTTAACCCGAAAAGGTGAAAGTTTTGTTAGTGGGGGGTGCTTCACATCTGACAGGATATCAAAGAAGGGGAATTTTGTCTTTTAAGCTATTAAGACAGTGGGAGCACCGGAGACTAAATTTCGAGCACAACCAAAATCTGTTATTTAAGATAAGAATCCTTTCAAAAGTTGATCTCTCTTTACCTTTCCTTGTTCTTTTTTTCCTTTCAGGTTGACAACAAATATTGTTATTACACTGGAAACTCTCAAGAGATTGCAATTGATACATTCACAAGAATCCAATGTTTTGAGAATGAACTTGCTGAGGCATTGGAGGCAAATGACATGTATAAAGCCCAGCTTAAGAGGTGAGTACGAAAGAACATGTTCTCATTCTAAGCATACCATCTGTTTTGCATCTCTTCTTTGCTGTTTACGCAACTCTTAGTCCATTATGCTCATTTGGTCTGTGGAGTTATATGTGCTCTGGAGAGGGGCTATGGTCTAGTCTATTATCTGGATCAAAATAAATTGGGCAAAACTTGGCAGCTCATGCTTAATACTGTTTCCTGTTTCCATACCTCAGTTGAATCATTAGCTGCTTTAAAGGATTTTGAGTTTTGAGAAATCAGGCTTGCTGAACACAACTTCAGTCCAGATTGCCAAACTGTGTTTATGGAAAACATAAAGTTGAGAATATTTCTATTTTAAACCAAATAAAATTAATCTGTGCTGACTGAATGGGTGTGCAAATGTAATCTTGGACCAGCCAGCCTTGATTTTTCATTTCTTAAAGCTGTCAGCTTATACATTCAGTTGATCTCTTAGTGTGCCCTTCTCACAGAAAATGGAAACAAAACATGCCCCCCCTCCCCCCCCCCCCCCCCGCGGCCGCCTTATGGAAACTGCTGTCTGTATCCGTGCACTCACAAGAGGACACCTGTGATGTTTAAATAAACTCTTGGTCTTGTATGCAATAGTTCTAACAGTTTTTTCTCCCTGGTGCTGCTGTTCAGTTTGTTGGCAGAGGAACAAATCGGTCATTCAGATGTTCCCAAGAAATTAAAAGTTGAAGATGTAGCAATTAGCAAAGAAGAAAATGAAAAGAAGGCAGCTTTGCTCGAGGTAGAGTTAAGAGAGATTCGTGAGAGATACTTCCAAATGAGCCTCAAATATGCAGAGGTAGAAGCTGAGCGCGAGCAACTTGTGATGAAGCTCAAGGCTGTCAATGGTAGAGGACTGACTTAGTATTCATAAACCCAGGCCCTTAAAGAAAAGAAAAAAAAAATTATTTTTCCCCTCAAATCTTCATTTACTCAAAATATACGCACTGTTTGATTCCTTAAGAAACAAAGTGTAAAAAGTGGACTGGGAGAAGAAAAAAAAAAATCATCCACTTGGTTATAGGGGGGGAGAGAGATAGGTTGGGAAACAAAAAGGGGGATTTGTCCTTGCCTTTCCTCTAACCAAACAATGTGTTATACGTCTGTTGCCTGCTTCAGATAGAAGAAAATATCGTATATATACATACACACACACCAGCTGATAAGGAGGCATCGCCTATAAACAACAAAAGCAGGTGAGGTGAAGAAATGAAATGTCTATATTTTCTGGTGGGGATGAGATGAAATGTCAGCTTATGCCAGACATGGCAATTCATTTTGTTTGTAGTTCGACAATAAAGTAAAATTTCTGATATGAGTTACGGGTGAATTCAATAGCACGTAGCTGGTAGGAATGGATAATGAAAACAGGCCTTGGATGGGTTTTAAAAGAGCTCTTGGTCCAGCCTTCTTTCTTTTCTTGGGGTAAGGTGCAAGATCAAGCAGTTGGCGTATCTTACCAATTACAATTGAAATTAATGGCTCAAGTGTCATTGTTATAACATCTACATCAAGGACTCTCCACAACTATTACAGAAAAGTAAAAGTTATCACTGATAGAAACAGGACATCAGTTGGACATGCAATACCTTTTACCATGAAGCCACTAACTTGGTCACAATTTATTTCTTGCAAGACATTGCATATGGACAAATCTGGTATTCTTTTCACGATTTTTACTAATTTAATTTAAATCTATATTACTAGAAAAATATGCCAAGTTATTAATTACCAAAAAAAAAGCGCCATTACCCAGAATTGGTCTGTAAAGTGCTATATCACATCAAACTTCCACCATGTAAATGTCCAACCCCTTCCAGGCGAGGACAAACATGAGATTTCATGTGAATAAAGGAAAGCCCTTGTCCAGCAATATATGGATGGCCAAAACCATAGTACTGGTTAAGCGCAGACATAACATCTTCCTGGGAGTAGGGTTAAAAGCTTAATGCTTTTTGTTGATTAAAAAAGGGAGGGGAAATACACACACACATATATACATATATTGGTGATTATATTCATCCCAAGCATATTATATTTCACTTTAATGTATAATCTCCGTAATAACAGTGTTGGAGAGAGATCAGACCCATAGATGAAAAAACACCTGAGACAAAAAGCATTATCCCACCGATCCAGGTGCAGTAACCTATATAATTTAAGTTGTTTGCAAAGCAAGCACTGAGAAGACTCGAAAAGAATTTTCCCTCTGACATTTTATTTACGCATGAATCAATAATTTAAAGGTGCCCTTTGTTATTCCAATTATACAATGCACAGCGTTCCATAAATAATCAGAAAAACAGAGGCAAACTAAATACTCTACAAGAACAAACCTGAGAAGCTTCAGCAACATGTGAGACTGACAATGGCTCCCCAGATCTCTCATCACTCAGTTCTTTTCTATTGTTTATTCCCTTCCTTTTTCAGCCGTTCTTTTTACAGTATGGAGTAAGCTCGAATGACCTCATTGATTGGTGCCCGGCACAATGGACACTTCCCTCCGCCACGCACCAACTCATTTGCACATTTTGAACAAGTGCACATGTGCCCACATCTGCAAAAGTTTTAGGGGAGAGGTATCTTCAATATAAAATTAATGAATTTTTTTTTTTTTCAGATTTTATTAGTTGATAGTTCTTTTAATTTTTTTTTTTTAATGTCCGTGTCTGTATGTGATTAGCTATAAACACTGCATGCGTACAGATACAAGTATACATATATACATATATATATATATATATATTGGTGAAAAATTGCTGAAGCAGGTGTACCTGTACAATAGAGAATCAATATGGCTATCACAACAAACACAGCAAGTTCCCTTCCTCACATGACCCCATTTAGATCCATCCTCTGATGTCTCTGCCACCCCTACAACGTATTTGCATTTTTTTAAGACAATTTCTTATATAAAAGAATAGGGGAAACACATAATTCTCACTACAAAACAGTCGTAGTACACAAAAGAGAGAACAAGATGAAAGCAGAATTGCATAATCATCAAGGACAAGAGGCATTTTGATCTTCTGCCCCTATAAAAAGGTTCTGAAAAAGAGAAGTGCAAGGACTATTCTATTGCAATTGTACAAACCTTGTCCACCAGCTGACCGATTCAGAGCTGCAGAAACCTCCTGTCTGACCGAGCGTTGCAATTCCAGTTGCATGTCCATGCATGCCTCCAACATCCTCTGCATGTGGCTCATACCTTGCTGAAGCCTTGCCATGTCGGCTCTGAGATCATTAATCATCTCCCACTCCTGCTCCATATCAGCAATCACACATTCACTTCACATTGGAATATGCATAAACAGGTATACAATGACAGAATATATGTAAGGATTTAACCTATTCAAAAAATTTAATGTAAAAATTTCCAAAAGGTAGTCAGCCAGTAAGAACAACTTGTAAAATGATTACAAACCCCTAAATTTAATAATTTTGAGCCCTAGTTCCATTGAACTCCAATATCAATTGAACACGAAGTGAAGGTCCCAACATTCCAACTTCACCCAACTCTTATAAAATGGAAGCAAAGACTGACACCATAGATTAATCCAGAACAAAGTACAACAGGCATTTATGATATTAAAAAAATTAATAAATTCAAAGCAAGGAGGGACTTTTTTATATATATGTACAAGTTTTGGTCTAATTGATAACCCATTGAAGTAGAATTACTCCAAAAAAATTTACAAATTCTTTTCATACAAACCCATTAATGTGAAAGATGTATAAACCAAGAATGCCCTCAATTAATGAATTCCTAGGAGTATTGAACTAATCCTGTACCATCAGTCAGTAGTTGGGTGTCCATCCTTTTTAATGGGGATTTTGTACCCATAAATGGAGAGGGGGGAAACAACTGAGATAATTATTTCCATTGGACATCAAAATAACACCATTTTCACTCAAAATTATCACACAAGGAAACAGTAGCGGCTGACAAAATATTATGAAAGAACAGCAGGGGTAGGGGGCAACCAAATCCAAGATTAGAGCATCTCCAATGCTAAATGCCATTTCATCCATGCCAAATCTGTATTTTGGCATTGCTACGGTAAAAAAAATGTCAAATTTTGACAACTCTACTCTAATGCTAAAATGCCCTTTTTTTAACATGACAATTATTTTTCCCTAAAAGAGTAGGGTGGACCCCACCTCCATTTGGCATATGCTAGTGTATTTCATGATATGGCATCAATTGGCACTAGGTACTCTTGATTTCAAATATGGCATTGCCATTTTTTGGCAAGCCAAATAGAACCCCATTGGAGGAGTAACTTTCACATCAATGACAAATTATGGAATTGGCACATGCATTGGAGTTGCTCTTATAATGTTAATGTTTTAAATGCCAAGTATTGTAGATGAAAGATGTCTCACAATTTCTGATCGATGCATGCTGTGACGAGGCCAACTAGAGTGATGCAAGTCCTGGTGCCAAAGTGGCTGAGGTGGGGGCACCGGAGGAGATGGAAGCACAAGTGAAGCTCTGCCAATAGCATCCTGCTGATCCTCATTGTGGTCATCCCTCTGCTCCTCCTGATCTGAAGCAGGAGTGGGCAAGTTTCTATGCAAATCCCAGTCGATGGGAGCACGGCTTTGCCTTTCCACATATGACTGGATTAATTGGTCCAGACTCTCACGGAAACCACTACGAAGAAGATTAGAAACACTTCTCCTGCAACAAACAGAAAAAAAAAAAAAAAAAAAACTCATTGAAGAAAAGATGAAACAAAACTCAAACAGGTGACACATAAATGAAGGCCTTAAAAACAATTTAATACCTGCTTAGAAGTTCTCTGAGCTCCATACTGTACACATTATCATCATCTGGTGGGTGGAATCTATTGGCTCTTCTAACTGGAATGAAACGTCGCATTCTTGGGGGGTCAGAAGGCACCTCTGACCAACTTTCCACAGTTTCCCGAGAGCCATCCTCGTGCCAAACCTCATGGGTTTCTTGTGGATGACCTCCTCCACCTTCATTTCCTGGTGCTTCCTGGGGCCAATCATTAACTGCATTTTCCTGCCAAGTGCCATCCATTTCTGAATTTCCATCTCTCCATTCACTAAACTCATCATAGGTCGGTTGCTGCCAGTTTACTCTCTCCGCAGTAACTCGTTCCTGCCAATCACCTTCTTGATTAGCAATTGCTTGCCGATTACTGCTTTCAACAGCAGTGTTGCTTTCCAAATTTCCTGGATGATCTGATAATCGATGGATATCACTTTCCTGGCTCCTAGATTGTGACTGCTCATGGTTTTCATGTTGGACCTCCTGCGGCACATTTGTATGAGCCCGATCATTTCTAGAATCAGTGGTGTTGTTGTTAGATGAAGTATCAAGGTGGTTGCCTGCTTGTCCACGAACAATATTTTCTAATCTGAAGCGGAACCCTTCCCTGCTCAAAACAAGGGAGCCATGTCATTTAACAACCATGATTTAAAAACTCTAGCCTGAATAAACTTAAAAAATAAACTAAATAATAATAGACATGTGTATAATAGGGGAGATATTGTGCAAACACAAAAAATATAGACTTAATGAAGAAAATTACTACATTAATGCTGCTCCAAAAAATCCAGAGAGGTGACAAAAAACTCCAAGCAAACTGTTGCTATTTAAATGCTAAAACCTTTAATCTAGTCCATGGAATTGAAAGTACAAACCATGACACAGTAGCTTAACGATGATGACAAATAATAGTGTGTGCATGCATGCAATCATGTACCCACAAAGAGAGAGAGAGAGTGTTTAAATCTTAATCAAATGCTTAGATCACATAAGAATTCATCCAAATGATTGGGCTGACAGTTCCTACAAGTCAAATCATTCTGGCTTGGAACTACTCATTCTGATGTTATGTTACAGGGGAGTTTATTAGTCAGTGGAGGCAGCACATGTTTCTTGTATTTCTCAAAAACTAAAGGTTCAGAGATAGAAAATTGTCTTCTTTTATTTCCTTCTCTTTCTTTCATTTTTTTTTTTTTTTTGGGGGGGGGGGGGGGGGGGGGGGGGGGGTGTCAAAGAAATTTAAATTTTTCTCTCATCCAAAATATAACAAGAGTTTGCCCAATGATTAACCTATGGGAAGATAACTTTAATGGACAGAAAGTATTTCTTAATTGTCTACTTTCTCTAGTATGTTCTGGTCACTTGAAAAGAGCATTAAATAGTAAATATTTATATATATATATATATATATATACACATTTACATATATATTATTGATATCTTATCTAGTACTTGATGGACTAGATTAGTAGTGCATATAGTGCATTGTTGGATCATGTCATGGGTAATAAGTTGCATATTTTATAATTCTCACCTATTTGTAACATGGCCTAGCAATATTTGGAGCACAAAAGTCGACCCCTGAGTACCTGAAGTGTAAATACTTCAAGCATAATATAGAAAAATATAACATCTCCATTGATCTCCCAAAGTAAACAATCAGTTATACAGAAAGATGCAGATCACCTTGATCTCCTCTTTATATTCCCTTGCTTCTTGGGTAAGCATTAAATCTAATGTTTTAATATTTTAAAACCCCAATGAATTCCAATCTATCTTCCAAAATAGATAATCTGATAAGGTGGAAGAGAAGGAAGGTTTGGAGGATAACTCCCATATGCTTGTTTTAGTGCATTTGGAGGGAGAGGAATTGTCCTTTTTTTGAAGGGGAGATTATGTCCATATGTAAATTTAAAGATCATTTTTTGAAGATATTATACTTTTATATTATTGAGGCATACCCCTCGTATGTTTTTAGTTTTGTAAATATTTTGGAGAATATGAGAGACTAGTTTTTTGTGAGTCTTGTTTTTGTATATAGGTTTGCCCCCTCTGGCGGCTTTTTAATACACTTACTTATCAAAAAATGTGTGTGTAGAAACTAGAAAGATATAAGATCCCTACTGAGCTCCCAAGATAGACAATCCAATATCAAAATCCCCTTTTTACCTCCCCACCCCCAACCTTTTTTTCTCCTTTTTTTGTTTTGGGTATTCCTTATATCTAATTGATTGCATTGTTCTGAGACCATGAAATCAGGACATGAATTCACCAGGCTCATACAAGTACATGTTCTATCATTCTTCTGATCAATAATCAGATCATGTACTTCAAAATATTCAGTGCAACAAAAACTAAAGTTAGAAATCCCTTCTTTTCACAAGTTTATAAAATTATCCTTACTTTCTTGAAACTTGTTTTTAAGTAAATTCCAATGCAGCAGACCACTTACCAAAAAATTCCAATGCAGTGAATAATAACACACAGAAACAGCCAATCAATTGGCCACTCCTAACAAGTAAAGATTTGACAGAATTTTCCATTATCATACCAAAGCCTGAAACTTTCCACTACATCTTTCTACTGTCTAAGACCATCAGAAGCCGCCGCTATTCTACCAGAACATGTAAAAAGTAAATGGTTACCCAAAAGAAAAACAATGCAGCTTCACCCACTAGTGATCCTACAAGATTTGGGGGTGACAGTGGGAAGAAGAACACATGGTACATTGCTTCAATCAACAAATCACATACCTTACACCAGAAACAGTATGTCGTTGTCTTAACTGAATCAACTCACTCGCCGCCATTGAAGGTGGTCTCTCATCCTCAACAGGTCTTTCATTTCGCAAGAATCTGCCTCTGAGTAATGACTGGAAAATTACATATATACTGTTTAGCCATAGTTATATATGCGAGCCAAATTTCCTATTAAAAATGAAACTTTTTAAAGGGTCTAAGTATCATACAAATAAATAACCCACTGCCTTATTGCATGGGAGATGCAAATCTGATATGCAGGTAATCTCAATTCAAATTTTTAACTCACAAATTGCTAGTGACAATCACACAAGTAATCACACCATATGGTACTACAAACAGATAGCTTCAGAGAAACCTTATGTGAAGCATTGTAGATTTGAACAAACACAAACACACACACACACACACACACACACACACACACACATATATAGAAGAAGAAAATTACATATAGTAAAACGGCTATCTAATCTCAAATATATTATTATTATAATCTTCTTTACAGTGGACTGGGGATCTAAAAGACCTTAGATATATTTTCAAATATGTGATATCTTGAAGAAACACTTAATTTAGCAATTTTTTCATAGGCAATATACAGGTTTAATACGCAAGGAACTACCTCCTTAAGTAAAAGTTAAAAAGGTCTAAGCTTAGAAGTAAAATGCAGTGCAACCAGGTTCCAAAGTCAACTCGGCAGATCCTTAATATCCAACTACTTAAGGTCAGCTACATGAATCTGTTTTTGCCATTCAGCTTCATCTAGGAAAGAAAACTACATTCAAACAGTACATGGTACAATTTCATTTTTTAAATTAAGTAGTTCACTGTACAAAATTGACAAACAGACATAACTGTTCTCTATCCTAACTGGTACAAATATGCTTATTTGTCACAGAACTACTGAGTTTTGCCCATCTTGTCACCCTGAATTTTATATCAAACTTGCATTCCAAAAAAAAAAAAAAAATTAAAACTTCAAAATCAACTTACCGGAAACCATATCTAATGCATATACAAAGCATAGAGACAACGTAAAGAACTTACAACTAACAGATAACAATATTCTATTAAAATTCTTAAATTCTTCCAATCAAATCCGATGCATTTTTGTATTCCACTTCCAATTCACAATAAGTTGTCCAAGTTCCAAAACTAAAGTCTATACCATCCCATCATGTGAGGCAATAAATACATATGGTTTATTTACTCATGGAAGAGAGGGTAAAAAAATAAAATAATACCACATAATAAACAACATCAGCAACAAGCAACTGACCTGAATGCGGTTACGATGAGCAAAATCAGAAACAGCCCGATGTTCCAACAAACCCTGAAGTTCTCTCTGCCGTTCCCTCTCGATCCTCACAAGCAAATCCAGAATAGCTTGTCTTCCGCGCAACCTCAGCATGTCCCTGCGAATATGCTCTGGCTGGCCTTCATCATGGTCAACAACAGACCCTTCAGGAACTCGGTCAACTTGAGCACCAACTCCAGTAACTTGTTCTTCTCTATGAGCACCACGAGCTCCTCTCTGTTGACTTGTCATTTGCACCCACTCCCTCACAATCCTAACCCTTTCACGCTCAGTTTCACCCAGCCATTCTGCTCTAGGACTATTGCTCCTCTGGGTAATGTTAGTTGAATGATCACTGATGCCACTCTCCATCCATCCCCGAACAATTTGCCTGACCCTCTCCCTCTCAACTTCACCAAGATCAGGAGATTGCTCACGGCTAGAACTGTCATGGTCCCCATGTTCGTTATGTGGCCCCATCTGATCATGGGACCAAGTTCCAAAGTCATTCTCACTCTCAGTTGCATCCTCCAGACTACCCTGAATCTCAGTCCCCCGGTTTTCAGACATATTCATGCTTGAGACATTCGCATTCGATTCAACACTTCTCTGCTGATGCAATCTTTCCCGCACCCTCTCCCGGGCTCGATTCAGTAAGTGTTCATCCTCCAACTCCCGCCACATTTGCAAAATAGATGAAGCACGGGTGTTCGGTCTCTCAACATTACCCTGCCGCCTCGAATTTGGAGACTGTGACTCCCTCAAAAATGAGGAGTCAAGCATGGAAACTGTATGCAAGCCTGCAAGAGCCATCAACTCTGACTCGCGATTCCTTCTCTCAATTGTTGTAATCATCTCCTGCGCCTGCCGGGCAGCCCAACTGCTCAAAATCCGTGAGTGGCGCCTCCGTGCTGCAGAAGATTCAGCCAGATCATCCCCCTCAAGATCCGACCGTCGTCTTCTCCTTACAAGCTGATCACCCTCTTCATCCCCTTCCTCGGCATTACGTGTAGAGCTACATGATGCAAACGACATGCACTCATCTAAGTGCCCACGCATTAGTTCCTCCAATCCCAGCTCAAATTCAGTGTGGACATTGGTGGCGCTTTCAGGCTTCTGTTGCAATTGTTGTTGAATATCTGTCATCTTTTAACCCACTACCCCTAGCCACCCACCACCACACTCAGTTACCACCAAATGATCGTTTCAATCCACACAATACATACAACTTACCATTCCTAAACCTAAAAACAAAGATCTCCCAGACCAAAAACTTATTCAACATATACAAAAACAATACCAAACCCTAATTGGAGATCAAACCACATGAAATCACACAAAAACAGTGGCCTAAGGAGATTGAGATTGAGATTGATGGTTCGATACATATCACCTGACCAAATTAAGGGTATTGCAGGTCAAAATCGAATTGTTCAATAAAAAACAATGGCAAATAAAAAAATCAGATTCCAACACTGAATTAAATCAAACCAAGATTAACAATAACAAAATTTTAGAAGGAATAAGAAGTAAGCATCCATTGTGAATATCTAGGGCGAACCAATATTGAAAAATGAACCAAAACAGACCTTTGAGGTGTATGTTCTTCGTTCGTAGAGTGAGAAACAAAACCCTAAATTTCGCATATAAATATAGAAAGCAATAGAATAAATTTCTTCAAGGTAGAGAGGGGGGGGGGGGGGGAGAGAAGGGTTGGTGTGAATTTATAATTATCAGAGAGAGAGAGAGAGAAATTGTTTTTAGAAATATTTGTTGTTGTTTTTGTTTTTTTGTTTTACGAAACAACGACCGCGGATTTTTTGGGCAGGAAGAGGGAGAGAAGCGCCGATCTGCTTTATATATCGACACGTGTTCAGTTCCCGCCCTCGCCTCTCCTTTTTTATTGTCTTTTTTTTTTTTTTCCCCCCTTAAAATTTTGCCATTGCTATTTTCTTCAAATTAATCTCATTATCCCACACCAAATTCCTTGAGAAATTGCAAAAAGAGGAGCCATGTGTCATTCTCACATTTGTTTCACAAAATTACAACATTAATTAGTTTAAAATTATATATTCGGGTTAAAAAAAATTAATTAAGAAGTTTTTTAAAAATTAATTTTGTTTCAAAGTGAATAACTAATAAAATAAAAATATATATCTAGTATTAATATTAAAATAGAAAATTACACATTTATATAACTTATATTATTAGTAACATTAATTTTTCACTAATATAAAAGGTTAATAAGAGTTTTCTTTTAATTTAAATTAAACATAATGCATATTTTTGTGAATACATATATATAAATATATATATATATATAAAGTATTAGTAAAAATTACTTTTTTTGTTAATATGAAAGGTGAATGCGACAATAATTACCCCTTTAAATATGATTAATAAAAATTTAATATTTTTTTAGAAAAAAATATTAAAAAGTTTTTAAATTAAATTTTTCTATCCAAAAAATCTGTGATACATTTTTTCTATTTAAAATGTATAAAAAAATAAAGTTTTAATACAAAAAAATTCAATTATTAATTCTTATTTTAACACCTTTAAAAAATATTACCAATTAAACTAAAATAACATTCAAAATACATTTTAAAAAAAATACTAAAATATATATAAAATAACTTTTTCAACCCATAAAATCATAACATTTTATGAAGTGAAAATTTATTTTTTAAGCCATTTAGATAAATTAAAAATTATGATTTTTTGGATTGAATAATTTGTTTGATCAATTATTTAGTATTTTTAAAAATCTATATTGAAAGTTATTTTAATCTAATCACTGATATTATTTTACGGTGTTAAGATGACGGTTAACAATTGGATTTTTTGTATTAAAAGTCATTTTTTTGAATCTTTTAGATAGAAAAAATATATCATAATTTTTTTTATTAAAAATTTTATTTTAAAAACTTTTAATTATTTTTTTCTTATTTTTTATTTTTTTTAAAAAAAGGTGTGGGGTGAAGAAAGTAAGTAATTTAACTGATAAAATTCTTAATAGTTGAGTTAGATTAGGTTAGGTGCCAGAAATTTACTTTAAAGGTAACTAATTTTTTTACTAAATGTTGAATCATAAATTTAAAATTTTAATATTAATATTAATTGATATTATTTTTTATAAGTAATTAAATTTATTGATTTAATGGAATATATAATTTAGATAAAAATAATAATCAAAGTAATAAACAGTTAAAAAAACTTTAGGCTATACAATAAAAAGTTTCAAAAAATCAATAAAAATTCTATTAAGAGGTAAAATTAAAATAAGGGTAAAATATAAAAAAAAAAAAAAAAATTAAACCTAATGTGATAAAAATATAAATTAAAAGGGCATATTTGGGAAAAAATTAAAAAGCAAAAAAGAAAATGAGAGGACAAATGTTCTTAGTTGGCTCCAGCCTTGAGTTAGATGCATATGAAAATGAGTCATTTGAATGTTTGTAAGTCATATTGAGACCCATCTCAATAGCAAAATTACAATAACAAATTGAGGAAGCTTCCTATTACTTTTTTAAATGTGACAGAAAATTAAGAGGAAGCTTCCTTTTAAAACCACCTTGTATTAATGTTACCAGTCTAAAGTACACATCATGACCTCTGTAACTGTTGTCCCTTGTTCCATCACTCTTTAAATTGTATGTCGGATAAAATGACAAGCCAATTTATCATTCTTCCTCCCTCTTTCTTTTTTTTTTTTGCTTTTTTTTTTTTTTGGTCTAGATGAGACCAAATTGTATACATTATGAGCAAATTACACTAATTTTTTATAAAATTTTTAATAATTATAAGAATTTTTTTTATGATCTTTTAAAATGACATTAATCTCTTTTCTAGCCTTATTTAAAAAAAAAAAAAAAACAAAAATGCTCATTTCATTTATTTTTTTATTTTTTTTCAAATTTAACCAATTTTTTCAAACTTTTTATTCATGTTCTAATAAATATTAATTAAAATCTTCTTTAACTAAAAAAATATAAATTATTTACCTTACTTTTATTTTTTATATAAAATGAAAAAAAAAATCTTTAAAAAAAGTTAGAAAATAGGTTAAAATTTAAAAAAATTAAATAAAAATGACATTTTTGTCATTTTGAAAACAAAAATAAAATTATAAGGGAGGTCTTTGTAGTTTATTAATAAAAGTAGGAGAGATCAGTGTCATTTCAAAAACCTCATGAGACAATTATCAAAAACCTCAGAGGTGGTAAATGAAATTTACTCCCATATTATTAAAGTTGATTTTCTTATAATTAATATTTAATAAATTAATAATTTTTAATAACTAATAAAATTTTAAAAAATCAACTTGGTTCTATGATAAATAATTAATAATTCTATTATCTAATAATTAATACATTTTTTAGAGAAAAAAACTATATTATTAATTAGTAGAGAAATAAAATAGTTATAGATGTAATTATATATATTTGATTTATAACATGTTTTGATAATTATATTTATTAATTCTTCATAATTAAAGTCAAAAATATTGTACAGTGAAAAAACAGTGTATCGCATCAAAAATACGAATTCTTTACTTCAAAAAGATATTAGAAATTTTTTATATTTAATAAAAAATTAAAATACAGTTGAAAAATTACAAATAAAGTCTTATTTTTATATAAAAAGTCATTTACACATGACTCATAAAAAATACTTATTTAATATAAATATAAAAAATATAATAATGAATAAATTTTCTATCTCAGGTTTATTAATTATATATAAAAAAACTTGACTGTAGTCACAGTGCTGCATACTTCTTTTTCTTTTTCTTTTTCTCTTTTTAATTTGGATATTTAACAAGTAATATTACCTCTGCCAGCACCTAGTTTTTATGCACATATAATTTTATAAAATTGAGCAGTATACTCACTCTGTGTTGAAGTTTGTGTGATGAGGTTGAACGCAGCGGTTTTTTAAGTGTTTTATATTGAAATCAACAACATGAAAGAATGTGATAAATGATAATCCCAACTTTTAAATGTTAGTGTGTGTCATTCACACACACACACATATATGTATATAGACACACACACACACACGCACACGCACGTATATGATACATATGTATATTTATGCATGCACAACTGATAAACTGTCTGTGTCTGTTGAGTGGACCATACAATAATGGTTTCTCCTAAATCCAGGAAGATGGGTCAATCATTTATCTCTAATAAAATTACCTTTTTAATACAGTAATAAAAGAGAAGAATTTAAGCAGTGTTGTAAAAAATTAAATTCATATTAATTAAATAAAAATAGACATTCACACCACTCGAATACAATTACTTAGAATTCAATTACATAGAATCTTTTTTATTTGCACTGTTCACCCTTCAACCAAATGAATTATATTGGTCAAACAAATATGTGCCATGCAACTGCCAACCCCTGCTGCAGGAATAAGATGCATTTTCTCACACCCATGATCTTGACTCTTGAGTTGCAAATCTACTTTAATAGTTTTTTATATACAAAATCTTGCAATTCACATCACACACACACACACACAAATATATATATATATATATGAAGCTCTATAAAAAAATTCAACATAATGGTTTCACTTGTGCAAGCTTTTGAGAAAGTACAGGATTAGATGATGGGGATAATTATGGTATCACAGTGAGATGCAGTTGCAGAGAATCAATGAACAGGAGTTGGGGAGTCCCAAAGGGGAACCACTTTTTTGTAGGTCGTGTAAGGACCATTTTGGTATGTGTCTCGATTTAGGTAGGAGGGAAATCAGGCCCTTGTCTTACTCTTACGCAAATTGGGGGATGGTGGTGGTGGATGTGTTGGGCTGCCTTTTTCAATGCTTTTATGATGTTCATTACTGTACCCTAAAGCTGGCCATCTTTCAACAATATGCCTTCAATTTTTACCCTATGTTTTGTTCAAGTCTAAGCAAGATCAACCTTTTCATATTTTCTTTTCTTCTCAAATATTAGATAAGATTTCTAAATCTTAATGTGTAATCACTAAATTAAGACAATTTGTACTATGAATTTCTCTGTCTCTTACAAACATAGTCATTTTGATTTTGTGAGTCGCTAGTTCAACTATATAATCGTTATGATGCAAAAGTTTTATGTTTCTAATTATTTTTTATTTTTCTCAAATATTAAATAATATATTTAAATCTTCACGTCGTCTTTAGACCAAGTTATCACTAAATTAAGACAAATTTACACTATATATGAGTTTTTATGCCTCTTACAACATAGTCATTTTGATTATGTGATTTGTTGGTTCAACTATATATATATAACCCTTATGATGCAAAAGTTTTCTATTTTTATTGTATTTTATTTTCTTCTCAAATGTTAGATAATAGATTTGAATTTTAACGTCTTTAGACCAAATTATCACCAATTTAAGAAAAATTTGCACTACAAATTTTGATTACGTGAATCGCTCGTTCAATCATATATATAACTATTATGATGCAAAAGTTTTTTTCTCCTAATATTAGATAATATATAGATTTGAATCTTTATTTACATTATAAAATAAACTATTATAGAAATTAAAAACCCCAATTATTTCAAAATTTACCTAGAGTTTGTTTCACTTAATTGGATGAAACATAAACAATATTTAAATAAATTAAATTAGATATTCCAGTTATATTCCACTAAAATCATTTGATTCCAATATTTTCCCCTTTTCATATGTGACATGAAAAGGGCATATATGATGATTGAAACTCCTTTTTGTTGATAGGATGACAAGATTCTCTAAAATGCTTTCTCTCAAAGTCAATAAAGTTAAAAAAATATTATAATTATTGCTTGCATTTACTTAAAACAACTTCTCATTGGCCATCAATTCCAAATAAAATAATGTAAGTGTGTTATCAATAATGATGAGTAGTTAAAGATTATTAGTTTGCTTTTTAGTTTGATACAAAGATAATTAGACAGTTTGAACTTACCCTCTATGTGTGAGAGTGTTCTGTTGGTGGAAATAAAATAGTTGATCCCACATCGTGTAGGTTTTTTTGAGGTAACTTTGTCTTTCTTGTTTTTGTGTTTGGAAAAGTAATTTTAAAAAATGAGTTTAGTCAGTTTTGTTAAATTTGTCAAACTCCTTTTGGGTTTAATTTCCCTTCTCTAGAATGCACAAAAGCGTGTTTGCAAACTATTTTTCCTCGAATACTTTTTTTTCAAGTCTCATTTGAGTAGTCAGATTAAATAAGATATAATTGGATTGAAATAGAAAAAAATATTGTATGATAATAAATATTTTAATTCTATATTTAGATAAGTACCATATAAGAGACTTGAATATAATTCAATTTTATTTTTATTCTTTAATATGTTAATTAATTTTTTTGTATTTCCATTCCTATATAAAAAAAAAAAAAATTCGAGTTCCTCAACAAATATATTTTTCTCAAGTTTTTCTAAAAATATTCTTCCAATATATGCACACAAAAATTATAAAAACTTAATAACAAAAAACAATAATATATATAAGAGATAAATTAAGAGAGAGTACAACAAATTTAACAATTTTGTTATACAAATTAAAAAAATGATGGGCATTAGATGCAAGAAGAAAAAAAATATAAGTGATAGGTTTGAGATATGTTGCGGTAGTGACATGATTATTATCGGTGGGGACAATGATATAGTTAAGGACTTGTCAATGGTAGTTACAATAATTGGCAATTAGTTTTTCTTCTTCTTTCTTCTTTTTCTCATACTTTACCATTAAGTATTTTTTTATTTTATTTCTTCTCCTATTTGATGTTGCTCTTTTTTGGCCAGAATGACTTCCCGTCCTTAGCTACCTGTCAAGAACTTGAAGTCAGAAGGTTACCAAGAAAGCTCATGTGATAGCCGCTCCGATGATAAAGTTAGTAGAGAAATATAGACAATAATTCAAGAAAAAGAATTGAACATAAATTGAAAGCGAACCTTATAACCTTATTTATAAGTGGTAGATCTCCTAAGTTGAGTAAGATTAGGAGTCATAAAAGTAGGGATTTGAAAATATCCAAAAATAGTAACTTTCAGGTAAAACTTTATTTCCTCATTCTGAGGTCAATAGCCTGTGAGAGACGGTGATAAGTTCTGGACCCATTACCTATGGACCCTATATGCTTGGTAGTCTTTTGGGGAATAACTCTCTAATCATATGTATCTAGGAGAGCTAATTGAACACGTGTCACACCACGAACATGGTTATCAAATTTTGGTATATCAGCTACTCCTCCCGAGCCTTAGTTCTGTGGCATACTCAAAGCTGAGGTTAGGGTTTCTAAGACGTTATATTCGTACTAGTCATTAATGTGTCGTTCCATATTCCAAGGAGGCAGTCGTTGATTTGATATTTATTGCGTCATGCGCCGGTTGAAATTCCGAGGCCATCATTACCTCAACCACCGCAGCGGTTTAGAGACAACGCTCTGCACGTGAACACTCGTAGGATCAATATAAAAGGGGGGCAACACACTATTGCTCCTCTTTTCATTACTTCAGTATTTCTAAGAGCTCTTCAAACTTTGTAAGAAGGAATTTGGGATATTGAATACTCTATATTTTCAAGAGGGACTTTCGAGCAAGTTGATTTTCAATGCGCTAGAGAAATTATCTCTGATGCAAGTTGTGGTCAAGTTCAGGTCCTAAGATTATTCCTTACAACCTCCTCTTTTCTGATCTTAGTTTTTGTTCTTCTACTCTTCTTCTTTTATCTTTTATTTCGAACAATGTCAGCCTTCGATGCCCAGTTAGGCACTGGTCATGCATTTGTAGATCCTCAGGAGGGAAATAATCAGGGTAGAAGTAAACTTAGTAACCAGTAGCCCTTCCAAAAATGTAGAAAATAGGCGTGTTGATAATCCAGCCCCAAGCTCTGAAGTTAGGATAGTAGAGGCTTTTATAGAGCCTAGGAATGTTGGTAGGGAAACCTCTGGAAAATCTTATAAAAAGGAGGAGGGCCAAATCGCCATGACTCAGACCATGATAGATGCTCTGAGGGCTACCTTCCATTTCCCCACAAATGTGTCATGTAAGATATCAAGACCTATAGATCCGCCCCTCTGGTGGTCAACAAGGTGAGATCTGTGCTTACCTTAAGTGGTTCGAGATAAGGGTTTGGTTTCCCTTCTACCCTTTTATTAGAAAATGTTTTAGTTGGATTAAGATTTTCCCAACTGACCTGAATATAAACGGTTGGAGGCACTTGCTTGGATTTATAGTTTTGGATTATCTGAACAATGTTGAGGTAGATCTCCCCTTGATTAGAAGTAACATGAACATGAAATACCTGAAGTCGAAGGGCATGTTTTACATGTCTTTCGACAAAGGGTTCAGACATTTCTCCTCTGTACCTACTTCCAACAAGACTTGGAAGCAGTGGTATTTTTATATGAAGGGAGGTTGAGAGTTCGAGGACTTTGAGAACCAGGTTTTAACCTTCCCACGCAAGACTGGCATTAAGGGTGAGCCCCTTGTTTTATTTTTCCATGACTCACCTCTGACTTTGACTTTTGTGCAGTCTGGATCTAATTTAATCTTTGTCATGTATATTTGTGTAGATAAGAAGGCATAGAAGAAATCAATCTTCACTCCTTGACATTCAAAAGAAGTACAAAAAGCTTCTCCAGACCAACAATTGTTCTCACGAGGCAATCATCACCCCGAATAACTTGATGGAGGTTGGATTGGTAGAGGATCGTACCACAAGCCTGAAAAAGTCCCTAGTTACTAGATGGGTAACAGGGAAGAAGAATAAGGTTGGGGAGACTTCGTCCTCTACCTGAGCCTCCTCCTCTAGAGAAGAGGAGGAGACTAATTTCTAACTCCCCTGAGCAAACAATCTCGGAGGAATTAGGGCGCTCCCCAGCTCAGAGAGCCCTTTCTGCCCTTGGTACCTGTTGTACCAAAAAGGAAAAGAAAGAAGGGAAAGTTTGTTGCAACCCCCTTAGAGCTTGAGGATTCTAAGACGACTATCGTGAAGAAGGCTTTCAAAGATTCTTAGGGCAACAAGCCCAAGCAAATTCACTAGGACTAAAGCCTTAGAAGATAGACAAGGATCTGATGACTATTCACATGAGGGTGAGTTTTCTATTATTTTCCTTGTCTTTTTTTGTCTTTTTTCCATTACTTTGCATATATTTAGTTCTAACTTAGATACTTTGTCTTTTTAGGTTGATCATGGCTTGGCAGTTAGTATGGATTGTCCTCAAGATACCGAGGAGATTGATACCCTTCAATCTGAGCTCGATGAAGCTAGACTTCAGCTAAGAACTGCCAGCTCCTACTCCATCCTGGAGTTTGGGAGGGATACCTTGGCTACTGAACTAAAAGACCTCAAAAAGAGGATTTGTAGACTTCCAGACAACTTCTATCAAGAAGATTCAAGGACACTGTTGAAGTTTTCAAAGCTCAAATTGAGGTGGATCTAAAAACTAAAGTCCAAGATTTGGGGGATGAACTGATCGAGCATGAATATCGAACCTTCAGGAAGAAGCTCCGAAAGATGTATCCTAAATTGGACTTGATTGGGGTAAACGACATCGTGGTCTCCCAAGTTGAGGTCGATACATAAGATATGTCAAATTCTCGTAGGTTCTACTGATCATTTAACTAATCCTCTTGAAACTTTAGGTTTGTGCAAGATTGACTTTAGAAGATAGGATGTGGAGATCACTATAGGATAAGCTTGAAAGTATGATCTGAGCTTATGAGCAGAAATCACCAAGGCTAAAACAAGTTTTCTCAATTTCAAAATACCTTGTTTCGGTGTCCAGAAGTGTTTTACTAACATAGAAAACAGGCTTCTGAACTCTTTTGTCTTCCCTAATCAACGCAAAGCTTATGACACTTTCTAACACGGCTAAGTACATGAGTAGTTTTTCCCCTAACTCTAGTTTCGAAAGGAGATTGGGAGAGGCTAAGTATTGTTTGAGTTGTTGGAAGGCCTCTTCACATTTAAAGGTCCACTCTAGGGCCTTACTCCCTTCTCAAGGCTTTAAAGAACAGGAGACATCAATCCGTAGATTTAGAGATGAACCTATTCAGTGTTGTTATCCTTCTATTTAACCCCTGAATGTCTTTCTTAGTACTGGGGGATTCTAGCTCAATTAGAGTCTTGATATGGGTAAGATCTGCCTCAATTCCTCTCTAGAGAACTAGGAATCCTAGGAATTTTCCCTCTGTGATCTCGAAGTACATTTTGATGGGTTAAGCTTCATTTTGTGATTCTTCAGGACATCGAAGGTCTGGCTTAAGTACTGGATATGGTCATCATTCCGAACACTTTTGACAAGCATATCGTCGATGTAGACTTCCATTGTATCTCCAATCTAGAGGCCAAAAACTCTATTCACAAGCCTTTGATATGTGGCCGTAGTATTTTTCAGACTGAACGGCATCACGCTATAACAATAGAGACCTTATTCTGATATGAAAGCAAATTTTTCCTAGTCTGGAGGATACATTTGGATTTGATTGTAGTCAGAGTAAGCGTCCATGAAGCTCATAAGTTCGTGACCTGTTGTGGCATCAACAAGTTGATCAATTCTAGGAAGAGGAAAGTTGTCCTTAGGACAAGCTTTATTGAAATCAGTATAGTTGATGCAAACTTTTCATTTGTCATTCTTCTTTTTTACGAGAACTATATTGACAAGCCATTCAGGGTAGAACACCTCCCTTATTATTACAGCATCAGGCAACCTCTGGACTTCTTCGTTGATGATTTTGTGACGTTCTGGGGCAAACGTCCTCATCTTCTATCCCACTGAAGGATGGTCTGGATCCGTCATTAGCTTGTGAGAGATAAAATCATGATTTATTTCCTCCATATCTCTAGTCTCCCAAGCAAATACCAAAAGGTTAGCTTTTAGAAATTTAACAATATCATCTTGCTTAAAAGGAGATAGAGTTGAGCCAATGTGTAAGTATTTTCCCTCTTCTTCAATGCTGACGAGCACTTTAATGGGCTCCTTCCATTGATTTAACCATATTGTCCTTCCTCTAAGACTCAGTGGCTAGTCAATCTCAGAAGGACATTATTCGGCCTCATGCAGCTCTAGAGATGAAGAGTGTTCCCCTTCACAAGGGTACTATAATTGTTATTTGGAATGTCTTTCTTTGAGTGTGATGGCATAACATTCTCGAACAGTGGGTTAACAACCCTTAATGGTAAGGACTTTGCTTTTGTGGACATATTTCAAGCATTGATGGAGGGTTGAAGTAACTACCCCCACCTGGTGGATCTAAGGTCTCCCAATAATGACGTTATAGGGAGATTTAGTGTCCAGGACTGTGTATTCAGAGATCAGGGTCTTCTCGTCATCTCCCTCTCCTACCAGTGATCGGCAAGTCAATTATGCCCACTAGGAAGCTTGAGGTTCTCGTTGAATCCTACCATGACAACAATGGTAGCTCTGATGTCATTAGAGTCCAGCTTCATGTATTTAAAGGGTTCAGTGGAATAATACCTTGGTAGAGCTTCCAATGTCTACGAGAACCCTTCTGATCTCAAAATTAACGATTTTAAGTGAGATGCCAAGAGCATCATTGTGGGGACAATGTATCCCAATAAAGTCCAATTCAAATAACTGGATCTGAGGTTTTAACTTTATATTTTTTTCACTGTCCGAGATTTAGATAATATAGGACTCTACCATTGCCTCCTAAGTGTATCTTTTCCTGGCTCAGTTAGATATTTCTGTCATCGTATTGTTAGCATGGATTATAAAAATGACTTGAATTATTTTGTTGTTGCTGGTCATTTCAAACTTCTCTCTGTCCAAGCCTTGGTTTTGGCCTTCTTTGAGGGGGTCTTTCGTCAAGGGGGTTTTGCCTCCCGTCTTGTGAGATGAACTCCCTCATCCATCCTCTTTTGATGAGATACTCTATCTCCTACTTTAAAGCTTTACATTCCTCAGTCGTGTGTCCCCGCTCTTTATGAAAATTGAAATTCTTGTTTTGATTCCTTGAGTCGGGGTGGCTTTTTAATGGTTCTGGCCACTTTAGGTTTTCATGAGTCTGAATTTGTTGGAGTATATGGATAAAAGAAGCGTTCAGTGGGGTATAGGTTTCATACCTTCCAGTGTTAGAGTTGTTCTGAGTTCTGGATGTTGTTCTCTTGTCAGGATTCCTGATCCTCTTCTTGTGGCATTGCTATCCATCTTCTGAATTTGTTCATCCTTCTAAGCTTATTCTTTAGTTTTCTAGAAGGAGGCTTTCGTATGTTCGAGATTAATATACTTTCGCGCTCTATCCATGAGTATTGTCATATCGACAAGGGGATTCTTGGTTAGGAAATCCTGAAAACGTCCAGGCCCAAGGCCTGAAGTGCGGTCGGCTACCAGGAAACTCGAACTACAATCGGTTATCTCGGTGAGTTCAGTATTGAATCGAGCTATGTACTCCCAAAAGGATTCTCTCTTTGCTTGCTTTACAGTTAGCAAAAATTCTCACTCTTTTCCCAACTTCCCTGCTCGTTAAGAATCGGTCAAGAAATAGCCTACTGAACTTATAAAAATTGCTGATCGATTTTTGGGGAAGGTTGTGAAACCATTTAAGGGCAGTACCCTTGAGGCTGGTCACAAAAGTTCGACACATGAAGGCATCGGTAGCCCCGTACAGAGCCATTGTGTGCTAATAATGAGATAGGTGGTCCCTAAGATCCTCAAACCCGTTGTAGAGAGTGAATTTTGGGACAACAAATTTCTTGGGTCGCTCCTTTATTATTATGGCATAGGTGAATGGCGTGGAGAACCTACCGAGAAGTTTACTTAGCTCGTTTGTTATGGAAGGACATGGAACCCCTTGGTTGAAATCGTCTGATCTTGAGAGTCTACTATCTCATCTACCGCCTAAGGTGCTTTGGGTAGGACTTGTTGTACAATCGGTACCCGTTATTGGTCTTGTCTAGTATTTTCGGGCTCCAGATCTACGAGGGGAATTCGTCTGGTAGTAGCTAAGGGGTGATGCTCTCCTTAAACTAGCGGATCAGGGACCTCAAGAGGTTGAAGTCCTTGTTGCACTGGATTATCTCCAAAGACCATTAGGATTGGTATTCTCGTTCTGTTCTGGTAATGGACAATAGGGTGGAACGTCGTCATTTTTCCTTTCCCCATAGTTGTTGACGATTAGGGATTGGTCCCCATATGGACAGTACCATAGGGGGTGTACCGATTACACGTTAAACAACTCCTCATTATGGGATCCTCTGCCAGTGGTGATGGCGGGAGGCTGAGGCTGTTCGTGAACAATATTAGTAGGAAGAGGAAGATTGTTTCGTTGGTTATGAGCCAGTGAGACAAGAGCCTGTGACACAGCTGTGAGTTGTTCCTGTATCTGATGGGACTGTCATAGAATCCGATTAAGTTGTTATTGCAAACGGACAAGTGGTTGTCCCCTTTCTCTTCCAACAAGAGGTTGGTTTTGAGGGTTTTGGGAGTTCTTTCTAAGATGAAGGTTGGGAGCCATTGGTCTTTTTAAGAAAAAGATAATAGGTTATTTGTTGATTAAAGATAATAAGAATGATTGTTGTTCCCACAGACGGCGCCAAACTGATGTTGCTCTTTTCTGGTCGGATGGTTTCCCGTCCTTAGCTACCTGTCAAGAACTTGAAGTCAGAGAATCACCGGAAAAGCTCCAGTAGTAGCTGCTCTGATGATAAAATTAGTAGAGAAATAGAGACAGTAATTCAAGAGAAGAATTAAACACAAATTGAAAACGTACCTTAGGCCCTATTTATAGGTTGTAGATATCCTAAATTGAGCAGGATTATAAGTCATAAAAGTAGGGATCCGAAAAATCTAAAAAAAGTAGTTTCCATGTAAAACTTTGTTTTCTTATTCTATGGTCGGTAGCCTATAGGAGGCAATGATAAGTTCTGAACTCATTAGCTCTAGACCCTCCGTGTCTGGTAGTCTTTTAAGGAATAACCCTCTGATGATCTGTGAATCTTGAAGAGCTAATTGAACACGTGTTACGTCACGAACATGATTATCAAATTTTTAGTACATCACTATTAATGATGGGATAAAATAATACCACCTAAGTTGGATATAATTACATGAGATTAATTATTCCAATCCAAATAAATGTCCAAACATTATATAGCATATCATGTCTTTTATCCAGATCAAACATGGCCGGAAGCAATTAACTCTAAATTTACAATGGATTAATAATTGCATTTAGTGCTCTATTCTCTCTTCAAAAGTTAGACTCTTCTTATGTAAATTTAGTTGTCAATTTCTTAATTTTTAAAGTTTCTCTTATTTACTTATATATATTTATTTAAATACACATTAGTACTGTGTATATATCAACATAAAACCCCATTATAAATAATCATAAAATTCAAACCCATCAAATATATTATGTAAGAACTCACTCTCTCATCGTCGAAATTTTTAATGATTTGAGTGATATTGCATACCTTTCTTTATAAAAAAAAAGTCAAGATTTTAAAATTTTCAAACAAAGCCAGATATATTATGATATACTTATATATCATTTGTGAACTAGACTTATAAGTGATATAAATATATATTTTTTTTAAACTATAGAATGAATTTGTTTGTAAATTATATTTAAAAATACACATTTTTTTGGTAATTAAAAGAAGAAAAAATATATATCTTTGTCATACAGTGATACTGATTGAATGTCCAATTGTAAGTGAATAAGAAGTAGTCAAAGGTTTATCTGGTAAGGTTGACTAATAAGTAAAAAAATGAAGAATGCATTGTGAAAGGGAGAGGGACTCATCATATATATTATGGACATGATGAAAGTATTTGTCTACTTCTTCCAATTTGGCACATGCCATGCATGGGTGGAATGTTCCTCATGGTGGCCACGTGCCTCCACACTAGCTTGGCGACATTCGCCATTTCTTCCTCCTCCATTATTTATATTTCCCAGGTATGTGTGTGTGTGTGTGTGTATATAATCATAATTTACTTACGAGGGGCAGAGTAGGATGGACCATATGGAATAAGGTAGGTTTGTCGCATGAAATGTGTACCTTTAAACAATGGGGTTGACTTGCATACATTTTTTTATGTCTCCAAGTCTTTATTTATTTATTTATTTTGACCGTACATGCTTGTAAATTTCTGCCAGCTCCTGTAATATCATATAAAATATGAGACTTACATATTTCACGTATGCAATCTTTAGAATTAGAAATTTTAAAAAAAATCAATCAAGCGGTGATCCAACTTTCATGGAGTAATTTGATCAACATGGTAATTTTCAATTAAATATTTCCATTTGAGAACCTTCTAATTTATTATGTTGGGTCCAATGCCACCAATGATGTGCCATTATTTTTTATTTTTATTTTTATTTTTTTGCTTGTATGATGTGCCATTAGTATAATCACAATGCATGACAATTAATAAATTCATGCTTAATTAAGATTAATTTTGAATGTTATAAGGCACGCCTACCCCTTTTAAATTTGAAATCATTGCTTCCATTTTGTAGCATAATGCATGTATGCTTCTACTAATACAAAAAATGAGAAGCACTTGTCAACTAAGCATAATTGTACGTAGAGATTAGACTTTAGAGATAGAGCTTAAGAGATGCTCTACAATACAATGATTAATTTGTATAATGAAAAATATGAGTACACTAGAGCATGCTTGTATTAGCATTGCATGCATTTAGGAGATCAAGAAACCAAATTAAGCTCAAATTATGTTTTTGGACCCAAAGCCATTTGAGCGGTGGGGTTTAGGATGCCAGATTATATATTGTCAATTGTCTATGAAGGAACAAGCAGCTTAAATGAGCTATTTATTGGCAAATTCTTAAGTTTATGCTAAGTCTATTGCTTGAGATCTGATTTTAGCATCACCCAATAAGCTAGCATTCCCTTTATATATATATATATATATATATATATATATATATATATATATTAACCTCTCTTGAGTTTTCTAATAATTACATTGACTGTACCCGAGGTTTTAAAATTATACTGACATTTTTTACTTTACATGACAATATACAAATACTTCTCTCTAAAATTACAAAATTGCTTCTTTCATATTTTTTTTCACTTTTTTTCGATTAAATATTGATTAAAGTCTTAAATTTATTTTTATATAAAATAAAAAAATCTTTAAAAAAAGTTAGAAAAAATTGTTCAAAATTTAAAAAATACAAATAAAATAAAATAATAAGGACAATTTTGTTATTTTGATTAACAAGTTTGACTAGATGAGATATTTGTTTATTATTAATTAAAGTATAGAAGGTAAGTGTAATTTTAAAAATTTTTAAAAATATTAATATAATTTTTAAAAAATTAATGTAATTTACCCATATATATATATATATAAAGTCCCCCCCCCCCCCCCCAATAATCTTGACTGATCTCCTTATCTTTCTACCGATGGCCCCCCTCCCAATTTTTGCAAGAAACTTTTTCAGCAAAAAGATATAAATAACAATCCAATGAGGCCACCAAATTTTTTCAAGTCTCTAACCATGACAACTGTCTCACTTAATTTTTTTTTTTTCCACCCTTCCTTCTCCCACGATAGCACTCTTTTTGTTTTTATGGTTTGTTGCTTTCTAAACTAATTCAAATCTTTACATTATTGACAAGACAATCGTAACACAAATAAAAAAGGAGAAAAATATTAAAAAATCTTTTAAATAAATTTTTTATTCCAAAAAATTTATAATACATTTTTTTTATCTAAAAGATTCAAAAAAAAAAAAAATTAATACGAAAAAGTTTAATTATTAACTTTCATCTTAATACAATTTAAAAATATTATTGATTAGAGTAAAGTAACCTTCAAGATACATTTTACAAAAAAAGTAAAAAAATATATAAAATAACTTCTTTAATAAAAAAAATCATAACATTCTATGAAGTAAAATTTTCTTTTTGTGCTTTCTAGATAAATAAAAATGTTATGTTTTCTTTTGTATTAAAAATTTTATTTTATCAATTATTTAGTAATTGTTTAAAATGTATCTTGAATCTTATTTTAATTTAATCAGTGATATTTTTTAACGGTATTAAAATGGAAGTTTATGGTTAGACTTTTTTTTGTAGTAAAATTTTATTATTTAAATCTTTAAATTATCATAAAGTTTTTGGATTAAAAAAATTATTTTAAAGACTTTTTAATCTTTTAGCCTTAAAAAAATAGAGTTTGGAGTTATAATTTTTTTTCCCTTCCGACTTTCTCTATGGTTTTTCCATCTCCTAATTTTTCCCTTGAACTCCAAATATAGGGAAGCAATCAAGCTGAATTCATCAAATTTTTGGACTTCTAAGCTCTTTTTTTTGTCCTTCTGAAGAGGAGCAAGTAGTAGTGTTTATTTCACAAGGAGTTTATTTGTCTAATTTTGATTTAATATTTTGATTTGTTAATCTGTTTTGATTTGTTGCACAATATGTTTGATTTAAAATCTTTTGGGACATAGTTTCTTAAATTGGCATCATTGCATGGGAGACAATACTTAGAAAGAAAATAGAAGAAGAAAAATAATAATAGAAAAAGAAAATGAGCTAGTGATTGAATAAATTCATCATATAATTTGAAATTAAAATATAATAGAATTTGTAAGAGATTGAATATAATCGATAAATAATTTTTCAAGTTATCAAAAAATTTTAGGTTACATAACACAAACAAGCCAAAAACAATTGAGGCATTCTTTAAGAAAGAGGGTGTTGATTTAAATTTAAATAACAATGTTAATATATAAAGAATTTCATTTTGTATTTTTTCTTCTTGCATAGAAATTTATAATGACTCTTTTTCATTGTAAAACCTTTTTTTATTAGATTATCTCCTGCAAACGAATCTTGACTCTGCCCTGTATATAGACACACAAGCATGTGGATATATGTAAAATAGGTCATGTCAATTATGTCACTTTTAGAAAGAATGTTGTTCTGTAAAATAGGTCATGTCAATTATGTTACTTTTAGAAAGAATGTTATTCTAGTAAGTCGTGGAGGTTGGATCTCCACGATCTCATTGATCTGTGCAATACACGTGTAAAAGCGTGTATTATACGGATTAATGAGATCGTGAAGATCCGACTTTCGTAACTCACTACAATAAAAATGCTGGAAATTGATTATATGCCATTTTTGGATTGACGGATAATTGATTAAATTAAGAGGGATATTAATCAACCTTTACTTGTTTCTTCGTGAGCCCTCTTGTCCTCCCACTCCAAAAGAAAAGGTGAACGCCTTTGATCGGCATCCAGGATTTTAGGGGTCACGGACTGACCATAAAAACATATTTTATATATATATATGTGTGTGTGTGTGTGTGTGTGTGTATATATATATATATATATAAAATTATATATAAAGAATTGTTTTCACCCTTTAATTAATAGGCATTATCTCTTACGCACTAACTTGTGCATGAGCCGTGACACAAGGATACTTATGTATGTCCATTATCATCAAGACAAAGGCATTGGGACATAAAAAACAGTGTAGTGATGTTAGGTTACCAGTCATTCATTCCATGATCACCTGCATGCATCCATGTTGCCGCCCCCCCCCCCCCTCTCTCTCTCTTTTCTCTTTTCTCTTCCTTCTCTCTCATATCATTTGCTAGGGTTTTAACAAAACTCCATATCCAAGAAGCCAGAATATCATTTCCTCCCATAACACACAGCAGTCTGCACCTTTTGGAGTTACATGGGGTTGGTCCTACCACATAGAATAACTTGGTCAGAAATGGTGGCCTCTTTGGGAAACAAAATCACATAGCCCACCTTGTACATCATTAATTCTTGAATATATTTTCTGGGTTTCTATGGTTGTAGTGATCATATTAGATTAGAATCCTAAGTTATTGATAAGAGTTTCAAAGAGTCTTGAAAATGAAAGATATATATATATATATATATATATATATATAGTACTTCATGGTTGGGTCTATGCCCAAGTTGATATTGTTATATAGCTAAACGGTTTGCCGCCGCCTATTTCTATTATATGGAATGTCATTAATTTCTCTTATCAAAGATCTGATAATTTTTTTTCAATCATTTTTTATAGTTTTTTCTTTGTTCTTTTGTTGGCCAAGGAATATGTATATGTAGGTCACTGTGTCATAGTATCACCATTAATTCACCATGGAGATCGTTGCATCTAATCGTGTCGACAGAATCATCTTGTCAACTGAGAATTTCACATGGATGTGACCCATCATGCACATGCGATGTGCTTTTCATATGAAACATCTCTCTCACTCTCTCACACACACACACACATTTTAAGTGACTAGTATAATTAGACAAGTATTGCTTGCTTGATGTGAAATTGATGCTAAAACTGAGAAGTCGTGACAAAAACATGAAAAACAATTTTGAAAATATAAGCATGAATGAAAAGAGATGAGTGCTAGTCAAGTCTTCTATATTCTTCATGTTAATGAAGGAGATGGCTAGTTATAAATGTACAAAACCATAACTGAAATTGTTCTTACCTACCTAATTATTGAATAATTGAGTGACCATCAAGATACAAGTTTCTATTTTTAAAATCTCAAGATCGAGTAGTTGTTATATGTGTCTTGCATTCTTAAGCCGACTTGCACCCAAATCGTTCTGGGTATTTTTGGTGGTCTACTGATCGGCACTTGCACCCAGAAAACTCTCTTCTCTCTTGACCAATCGATACAAAAACTTTCAGAGCATTTAGAGAAAGTCAGGAAATGGCCCATCGGCACTAGAACTGTCAATGGAGCGGATCGCGACCCGACCCAATCTGAGATCCGATCCGCTAAGTCCAGATATGGTTTTAGAAATAGTGATCCGCGACCCGATTCGATCCGAATCTGATTATCTCAAATATAAACGGACCGGATATAATATAGGCTGATCTGATCCGTTTACAATCTGATCCGATTCGTTTATATAATATATATATATATATATATATTAAAATTACTATTATATATATTAATATATATATATAATTAATTAATTATAAGGACCATTGATCTAGATCTATCCAATGGTTATAAAAGCTTTATATAAAATATCAACCCTAAATCCTAATGCCCACAGCAGCACAACTCAATCTTCATTTCTCAAATCTGAGACCGAGAGAACTCATCCAATCTCCGTCACTCCAGCAGTGCAGCGGCTCTACTTCGGTCCTTCTACTCTCAATTCTCAACTTTGGCCCTTTTACTCTCAACTCTCAACTCTCAAGTCTCCAACCTCCAACTCTAGTGATCAGTCATCGTTGACGGTGACAAGCATAGATCTTATACTCAATCAGTGACATTAGCGATTCTTGCCACACTCCATGGCAGTGACAGCACTCAATATTTTCTTATTATCAGTCCAGCCGTTGCTCAGAATCCTCAGATCCTATACTCGCAAGATCTGGTCGGCTTCCGCTTCCCTCTGTTGCAATTTCCAAGTTAGATTTCTTTTTTTTATTATTATTTATTAGTGTATTTCTTGCATGATGATAATGGTGACCCAACTAAAATAAATAAATAAAATTTATAAATAAGTGTTGTTGTGAAATTGTTTCAGATCTGGATTCTGGAATATAAACAATCTACGAACCTGAATTTATTTTTTTTCATTTCTCGAAAATTTTGAGAACTTGAACATGAGTTTTTTTTTTTTTCTAAAAATTCTGAGAACTTTGATGCAATATTTTCGTAATTCTTGTAAAAAAATTTGAGATATGTATGCATCTATAATCTGTTACTAATTCTTCTAAAAAATTTGAAATCTGAGATATGTTTGTACTTCTTGTAAAAAAATCTGAGATATGTATGCAATATGTTTGTAGTTATTGTAAAAAATTTGAGATATGTATTCATCTACAATCTGTTAATAGTTCTTCTAGAACATTTAAAATCTGAGATATGTTTGTAGTTCTTGTAAAAAAATCTGAGATATGTATGCAATATGTTTGTAGTTCTTGTAAAAAATTTGAAATATGTATTCATCTACATTCTATTAATAGTTCTTCTAAAAAATTTGAAATCTGTATTCAACTATAATCTATTCATAGTTCTCTGAATTTTAATTAGAATTTTTTACAATTACTTGAATTTTGTTGTTACTTAGTGGTTGAATTTTGATGCAGTTACTTAGTGGTCGGATTAAGATATCAACCTTCAGGAATTGGTGGTGAAGTAAATATAATTGAAGTTGATGAGACATCTCCAAGGAAACGCAAATTAACTTTGCAAGTATGGAAAGAGTTTACAAAATATAAAGGACCAAATGGCCAAGATGTTGCCAAGTGTAATCATTGTAAAAGGAATTTTGTTGGAGAAAGTAGCAAAGGTACTAGTCAATTGAAAACATATTTAACTAGATGCCCTGCAAGATCAACTAGAGACATTAAACAACAGTTGTTAATTGGTGTTAAAAATGCATCAGATTCTTAAGTTAGGATTCAAAACTTCAAGTTTGATCAAGAGAAGAGTAGAAAAGACTTTGCTAGAATCGTTATCAAACACAATTATCCCTTTAACATGGCTGAAAATGAATTTTTTGAAATCTTTTGTAACAATCTTCAACCAATGTTTAAGCTAGTCTCTCGAAACACAGTTCGGTCTGACATTCTAAATTAAGAAGAAAAGGATAAGTTGTATCATCTTTTGGATAACCTTTGTTGCAAAGTTACATTGACAACTGACTTGTGGACATCGGATCATCAGAATTTTGCATACACTTGTTTAACGGCTCATTATGTGGATGATGATTGGGACCGGAAGAAAAACATTATTGCATATAAATATATTAAGTACCCACATAATGGGGAAACATTGTTTAGGTTTATTTCTGAATTAATTTTGGAATGGAATTTGGACAAGAAGTTGTTTTCAATGGTTGTTGATAATGCCTCAAGTGATGATGTCATGGTTAGGCTTTTAAAGAATTGGCTTTGTGATAAGTCTTTGTTACCTTTGGATGGGGATTTGTTTCATGTGCAGTGTAGTGCACATATACTTAACTTGATTGTACAAGATGAGTTGATGATGGTTCGAGGCCTTATTACTAAAATTTGAGATAGTGTGAAATATTTAAGTAAGTCTCCATATGGAAAGCAAAAGTTTGATAATGCAATCAATCATGTTAAGTTGAGGGGAAGGAAGAAAGTACCTTTGGATGTGCCAACTAGGTGGAATTCCACTTTTTTTATGCTTGATGCCGCATTGTCATTGAAGGAAGCATTTTGTCGCTTAGAGTAAAATGATAGAAACTATAAGCACAACCCATCTAATGAGGAGTGGGAGGTGGCAGGGGTAATAAGAGATTGTTTGCAAATCTTTTATGATATGACATGTTGTTTTAGTGGCACTAGTTTTCCAACATCCAATATCCTTTTTTACAGATATTTGTGTAATTCAACTCCACTTAAGAAAATGGGAAATTAGTGAGCATGATTGCCTCCATTTGATGGCTGGTCCAATGGAAGAGAAATGTGAAAAATATTGGTATGAACGTAGTTTGGTGCTTGCGATTGCTCTGGTTCTTGATCCAAGGTTTAAAATGGATTTGGTTGAGTTCTATTACAATAAAATTTATGAAAGTAATGCAAGCAAATATGTGCAAAGAGTCTGAAATGCTTTTGTTGATTTGTATAATGAGTATGGTGGTAGCTTCAATGCTTCATATGATGTCCATGATGATGGTAGGTCTAGTAATGCTAATTCGCAATTGGATACCATTGAAGATCATAGGTTCAATGAGTTTGATAATTGGTATACGCATGCTCGATCCACCACCATTCATGCTTATCAAAAATCTAAAATTGAGCAATATTTGGAGGAGCCAGTATTTCCTAGGAAGGAGGAGTTTAATATTTTGCATTGGTGGAAAGTTAATAGTGCTAAACTTCCCACTTTAGTAAGAATGGCTCGAGATATTTTAGCACTCTCAGCCGCTACAGTTGCATCAGAAGCTGCTTTTAGTGTAGGCGGTAGAATAATTGATGAGTCATGTTCTTGCTTGCTCCCAGATATTGTAGAAGCATTGGTTACTGCGAATGATTAGATGGAATCATCCCGAAAGACAAGTAAGCTTCTACCTAAATTTTTAGTTTAATATATTTAAGTGCAGTTTTTTGTATATTGCAGTGCATTTTTTTAGTATATTGGAGTGCAATTTTTGTGTATTGCAGTGCAGTTTTTTGCCCATTGGAGTGCAATTTTTTGCCTACTTTGAAGTGCAATTTACAGAGTTTGGTACAGGTTTTTTTATTACTTTGAAGTACTTTTTTTTTGTGTATTGTACTACAGTTTTTAGTATATTGAGTGCAGTGTTTTGCCTACTGCAGTGCAGGTTATTTACATATTTTAAGTGTAGATTTTGTATATTTTAGTGCAAGTTTTTGCCCAGTGTAGGTTCTTATGATATTTTAGTGCAAGTTTTTTTGCCCACATACATTTCTTAAGGAAAATAGAGTCGTGCCTTAGCATTAAAACCTTAATTCATTCCTTGATATTTTTGTTACACAGTAGGGATTTATTTTAATTCTTTTTGTTTCAGGTTTGGAAGATTCTACAGCAGGGAATTTGAGCATCTTGATTGGATGGATGGAGCTAAAGTGATGAAAATTTGTAATAAAAAAATGTTATTATGGACTTTGGTTATGTATATTATTGCTTCGGTCATTTCGTGTATCAGTTTAAATGTGCTTAGTGGGATGTAAGTAACAAGAAGACTGGAATACAGATCGATAAGCACTTCATAAGTGTAAATACGTCACGTAAGGCATTTAAAGATGATTCGTATGTATTGGCATCTCAGGCAAAACAAGTTTTCTATTTGAAAGACACAAAAATCAGATGTGATTGGCATGTTGTCCAAAAAATAAAGTCCAGAAATGTTTGTGATGTACTCGAAATTGAAGAGGGAGATGAAGATTTAAAGAGGATTCAGGAGGCATTACAAGAAGAGTCTCAATCTGCCTACGATGGTGTTGTCTGTCATGATCAAGAAGATGTTACTTCGTATCAGTTGCATAGAACTGATGTAGAACCAGATCATGTCGTAGCTTCTGACGTCACCAACACCACACAGTTAGATGCGAGGGATGCAACTTTCATTAATGATGATGATGATGATGATGATAATGACGAGAAAAGTGATTTTGACTGATAATACATTGTTAGAGTATTGTACTAAGAATGAAGAAATTTTAAGAACAGATGATGATACAGACTCAAATGAATACTTGTAATAGGTGTTACATGTGTTAGGATCAAGTGTAATAGATTTTCAATTTTATGATGTAATGGATATTCAATTTTATGATGTAATGGGTATTCATTTTTACTTCGTAATGGATTTTTATTTTTATGATGTAATCGAATTTTATTTTTAAACTTTTTTTTTAGATATGGTTGGACCAGGATCACGCAGACGCACAGCCCAGTCGGACCCATCAACCCCATCATCCACCTCATAACTGATAAAATAGACTTGCACGAACTTACGGCATTCGGTTCAGATGCCCGGTTTGAAACTTTTGCAAGTTTCAATTCCAAAAAGGCTCATTTGGGGGTTTGACCGACCAAAACACTGAATATTGGCTTACCAACCCCAAAACCCCATCACCCACCTCACAAATGATAAAATAGATTTGCACAAACTTACGGCACTCGATTCGGGTGCCCGATTTGAAACTTATGCAATTTTTTGCTTGGAAAATACCCATTTTCGGGTTTTGACGGACCAAAATGTCGAATTTCAGCCTAACTATCCCGAAACCCCATCACACACCTCACAAATGATAAAATAGACTATCACAAACTTACGACAATCAGTTCGGATTAGTGGTTTGCAACTTAGGTTACTTTATGTCATTCTTACTATTTATGCATGCAAAAAAAAAAACTATTCACATTCTATGTTCATATATATTTAATAAGTGTTCTAATATATATCATTTGATCTTTATTTCAGATTGATCAGGATTATTGCGCCGCCGTCTTTATGTCTTACATCGAGACTTATTATTTTTATCTATTTTTTTTCTTTTCATAGACATCTGTAATTATAGTTTTTTGAGACAATTTCTTATTTTTGTATTTATTGTTAAATTGTACTTTTACGAATGTAAGTAATTAATTAGTATAATATATATATATATATAAATGTATTTTTATTTTTTAATAAATTCATTTCAGAATGTTTGGAATTTTACTTATATATCAGGATGATTGATATAGGTTTAAACATGAATAAAATAACAAATAAAACAAATAATTCAAGTAAAAAAACAAATAACTTTTAGCGACACACAAAAGGCGTCGCTAAAAGATAAGAAATAAATTTATAGCGACACTTCACATTCGTCGCTAAAGATTGGCAATACACTATTAGCGACGCACAACAAGTGTCGCTAAAGGTTGGATAAATATACAATTTCTGACGCACAATCTGCCCATGCATAGTATTAGCGACGCCTATTCCCAATTATTAGTGACACTATTTGTACATCGCCAATAGTTACCTTTAGCGACGCATAGAGGTTTGTGCGTCACTAATAATATTGGCGACACGACCTTTCGCAACGCCTGTAGTGACACCCATTCGTGCGTCGCTAAAGAGCTTTAGCAACGCATATGACTACTATTAGCAATGCACTTGCGCGTCGCTAATAATGTTTTCTCCTGTAGTGACTTCTTGATTTCAGTATTATGTAAGGATTTGTTATGTATTAATATTATGGACATGGTAGTTTTATTATATTTTAATTTTTAAATAACTATTTATTA
The DNA here is from genome assembly GCA_008638375.1 of Nyssa sinensis. Taxonomy (NCBI): domain Eukaryota; kingdom Viridiplantae; phylum Streptophyta; class Magnoliopsida; order Cornales; family Nyssaceae; genus Nyssa; species Nyssa sinensis. The sequence goes on along the minus strand of CM018041.1, from coordinate 16,033,147 downwards.
TAATTTTATGATTAATTTATTATTTAATTATGGTTGGTCAGTGCAATTTTTATTTTAATAATTATTTAAATAGCATATTTTAGTTTAATACAGATTTATAGCCATGTAAAGTATTATAATTTTAAACGGATCGGACCGGATTAACAGATCGAAGATCCGATTATTAACATATTCGGATACGGATCAACATTCAAATGATCCGTCGAATAAACGGATCGGATTGGATCGAATTTTATATTAAACGGATCAAATTAGGATCACCTCTGATCCGGTCCGAATCCGATCTATTTACAGCCCTAATCGGCACATGTGTCGATCGGCACGCGGGGTCCAGTTTCACGATTTTTGCCGCTTTTTCGTATTTTAAGGTTTGAAAACATTATATAATGTACTATTGCGAGAGTGAGAGGAAGAGCGAACAGGAAGTCTTCTTAGACATTTGTGAGCAGGTTTTAATACCCCATTTTGTATTCTTCATTTTTTCTAAGTGGATCTTTTGTTGTGCTTCGCCCGTGGATCTCAGTTATTTGACGAATCATATATATTTAGTGTTCTTTTGTTATTACTTTGTTTGTTTTTTTCTCCTTCAGTTATTTTGGATGAATCAACTGTTGAAATCCTCTTGAAAGAATATTCTTGCAAATTAAACAATGAAAATAAAAATATTACCGGAGAGGTCCCAATGATAACTACTGTAATGATCAAGTCAAATGAAAACAAACAAGAAAAAGACATTCACAGATATTGAGAATTAGACTTAGGGTTAAGTACATGCCTTACCCCCATTATATGGTAGAGTAATTGCCTTTTTTTTTTTTTTATAGAATCTCTTGTAATGTAAATTTGGAATTCTCGTTATATGAGATAAAGTTTAGGTATGTAAATTTAACTGTACCGAAAAACTTGTTTGACACAGACTGGTCATTGAGACGATCTGAACTATGAATTCATTGTTCAGAGCTTTCGATTTGCAATATAATATGTTTTAGAACAATACGCAACTTTAATGTTTACATATCCTAACCTTAATAGTGGTGCTATATTTTATCGTATCAATCTGTAAATAATTGTCGCAGTGAACTTTCCCTCCATAATAACAAAATCTATAACTACCAATTTGTATGTTGAATGATACATGGAGTTAGATCAACGCCTATCATTTAAGATAAAGGACAAGTTTCAAAGTCCACTATATTTTCACAATTACGTCATTTTGGATGAAAATTAATCTTGTTAAAATTATGTTTGCAAATTATTTTTAAATTTAAAATTAAAAATAATAAATTACACTGATCTTCTCTGAGATTTCTGATAATTACAATGACATTCTCTGAAATTTTTGATAATTGCACTGACCTCCCCTGCTTTATCTATTAATATACAGATGCACTCCTTCCAGTCAATTTTTTTCTTCAAAATGACATAACTACCCCTTTTAATGTTTTTTTTTTATTTTCTAAATAAATATTGACAGAAATCTTAGATTTATTTTTATATAAAATAAAAATAAGTTATTTACCTTAAACTTATTTTTACGTAAAATAATAAAAAAAATCTTTAAAAAAAAGTATAAAAAATGGTCAAAATTGAAAATTTTAAAAATAAATAAATAGAAGGGGTAGTTTTGTCATTTTGAAGGAAAAATTGAATGAAATGGTATATCTGTATATTATCAAGTAAAAAATGAGAGATTAGTATAATTTCATAAACTTTAGGAGAAATTAGTGTAATTGTCATAAATTTTAAGAAAGATTAATGTAATTTATTTTAAAAATAAAAATAAAAGAAGTTGGAGTATGACCATGACTTGTGAGTTTATAAATTCATCATTGCTGAGGTTGTGTCATGCTTTATGAAGACAAATGATAAAAAGTGAAAACGTTTTGTTTGTGTTTGCATTTGAGAGGGATATATGGTTCATTCCAATCTCATTTTATATTTTTCTTTACAACTTGCTGAAAACAATAACATAGTCAAAATGACCCCTAATCTACTCTTCATGTTCCTTCATGTCATTGACATTTTTACCCCTTATTCTTCACTTGGGAATGGGATGATGTTTAAATCAAACATTCTCTCTCTCAACCATTGAACCATATTGACCCGTGCTTTGACTATTGTGTGAGTGTGTGTGTGTGTGTGTGTGAGAGAGAGAGAGAGAGAGAGAGAGAGAGGTGTGGAGGCTAATTATTCAACCAAATGAAATTATATATGTTTCTTCTTTGTTTTACACGACCAAATGAAATATATATTATATATCTATGTATGATTGAATGGAAATTATAATTGGATAAGATGGATTAAGGTTGAGTTTAATCTCTTTACTACTTTATGATCTCTGGATAAACCTTAAAATATTTCAGTGGTGGATATGGGGGCCTTTCCCATCATCGCTAAAGCCCAAACTCCAACCAATGGCTGGATTTGCAAAAGCCCGGCCAGGCCAAATCGTATCTCATAGTCTTTCTTAAAACTAAGCTTTGCCTCATGCATCACTTTCCAAGCGACGGATTTGAGTTCAAATCCCTTCTCACTCTTCTAGTGTTAGAGTTTGTTTGAATAGAATGATTTGAAAAGAAGAAAAAAACTATTCAAGGAAAATAATATCACTCTCTCTCATTTGTATTACTATTACCATTGGCGGATTTGGGGTGGCCAAGGGAACGTAGGCCACTTCTCCTTCCAAAGGTTTTGCTAATTTGGTTTTTTATTAAAAGTTTATTATAATTTAAAAATTGTCTCTTTTAAAATTTCAAAATCTCTATAATAGTTTTTCTATATATCCCGACACCCCCCCTCCCCCACCTCTCCCCTTCGAGTAGCCTCTAAATCCGTCATTGATTATAATGGAGAAAAAAAAAGATTAGGAGAAAAAATTTAAATGATTAAACTCCTGTCTCCAATCTCTCTAAAAAAATATATATTTATATTTTCCCATTTTTATTTGACTTTTAATATTAGACTTCTACGCTTTCTTCTTTACGGTGACATGATCCTCGTGTACAATCGATCATCTAATAATTTATATTTAATAAATTAATAAATTTTAGAAAAATTAATTTAGTTATGCAACAGATAATTAAATAATTTAAAAGGGAAGTAATAATATAGTAGGACCAAAGAGGGAAAATTACTTAAAATAATTACTTTATTTACTATTATTTTACTTGCAAAGTACCCCTTTTTTCAACCAATATTACGGAGAGTAGATACTTGAACCATTTGAATAGGACCTCGGTCTTTAAGTACAACATTAGTTCCTAAGGTTTTTTTTTTTTTTATACTTCTGTCGTTGAGAATTTGAGATCTCTTAATTTAGTAATTTTTGTGACCCTTATTTGTAATTTTAAAACAATAGCTAATAATAATTTAGTACAAGTGCCTTACTGAAAATTTTGTTCCATCTACTTTATTACTTCATTTCTCATACCCTAACTTTTTACTCAACAAATCTAAGACCTTTTGAAATGAATAAAACAATTATAAGTCATTTCATATTTGTGTGCTAATATGACACTAATATTATTCATGACAATGGTTAAGGAATAAAAAAGAAATTTTATATATATATATATATATATATATATATTGTGTAGGTTTGGTCTTTAATTTTATTATTCTAAATTTCACATTTCTTCCTTGATTCAACATTATATTTCATTTTAATGATTACATTATTTTAGTGATAGTATCAATCTCTCTATATAGGTCACTAGAGACTTTCAAAGGCATGCTCTACTTATAGCAATTTGGACTTGATTTTATTTAATATATACACACACACACATTATAACAGTAGTGCAAATCTCCAATGTTGAATTACTTTTATACCCAATAATTATTGATCTCCAAGTTTTTTTACTATGAAAAATGTCATTATTTAATGTCAGTGGCATTTACATAAGACGCTAGGAAAAAAATATGAAAAGAATCTAATATTTAATATTATTTTTACACAATATGACTATTCTTAAACTCAAACCCATATTCTCATGATTAACATTCGGAAACTAAGCAATGGCTTTCAAATGTTAATTAATCATTTAATCTTATTAAATCAAGTTAGTATAGTTTTAATAGGACTCTTAATGTTGAGTCCTGCGAGTGTAGGATTGATTGTTTTATCTATTTAACTAGTGAAGTATATTATATTAAATGATTAGATAGAAATGAATTTAATATATATATATATTTAAATATATAACATGATTGTGGTTTGCCGAAGCAAAAAAATAAAAAAGGGTTATCGTAACCAAAAAAATAGTGGGTGTGAGAGCAACTCCATATCGGGGGCCAAAGGGTATATAACGCCAAAATATCACCCATATGTACTGTTTTGACTCCACGAAGGTGCATGGAAATGCAACAATGTTTGGGGTGCCATTTCCAAACCTGAGAAAAACCGAGAAGTCGGAGTGTCTGATTTCCATTATGTTCACTCAACGCTTGCAAGGCATTCAATAAAAATTTCAAATTATTATATAGAGATTTACGAGAACCCGTGAAAAAAAAATAGTTGTGTGGAAAACTCCAATCTGTATTGATACGTTTAATCCGTTTATTTTTATTTTTTATTTTTTAAATAAAAAAGTTGCTTATCTTTTAATATGTATAAGTAATTTTTAAATTTAGCAAATTTTGGACATAAGCCAAATTAAAGTAGAGACTTCTTTTATAAGTAAAAAATCTTCAAACTGTCATAAACTTTCGATGTGAGACGAATTACCTCAATTTTTGATTTTTTTTTTAATTAAGCGTGTTAATATATGTTAAATGGGTTGACACTACTAAAATCTAAACACAACATAATCATTAATTGTATTTATACGCGTCAACCCGTTTATAATCCAAACTCGTTTATACTCAACTCAAACCTATTAAATTCGTGTCATGTTCGAGTTGTGTTTTCGTGTCGTATCAAAAATTGGCAACCCTAGTTTTGAGCCTCTTAACCACACTAAAATTGATTTTGAAGCTATTTGGAATGAAATTTCAAACCACACTTATTAGTCAGAACTTTTTCATTTAAATGCAATTTGAATTTATTAGTATTTATATTTTTTATTTATTTTTATTTATTTAATTTATTTTTTTAACTATTATAATTGAAGAATTTTTATTTTAGTTAATAAATGTTATTTAGCTTAATTTAAATATAGTTTTTATATTAATTAATTTTTAATTTTAATTAATTATTTTTATTTAGTTATTTATTATTAGTTAATATATTTTTAAGTAAAAATTATATAATTTCAAATGTGCAGATTTTAGACATCGACTATGGAATTTCATTTATTTATAATAATTGAGTGCCAATTTAAATACTGTAATCAAATTAAATTGAAGTTTTAATTTTAGTATTATTTATTAGGTGATAATTTTTCCCCAAAAATGCAACTAAATATTCCTTGGAGTATTGGAACAAATTTTATTAGAGTGCAAATACGGTTGAATAGTTGCCCCAAATGACTTTTGCTCTGAGTCTCTGGAATACAGTTGCCCAGCTTTGTGAAGCTTTGGTTTTGGTTTATATTAAAAGTATTGATTACACGTTTCCCGATATAACATTGTTTCTTTGATAGTTGATTCAAATTCCATTACTGTATCTTCGTTTCATTTTTTTTTTTCTTTCATTAGAATTTCATCCTTTTATTATACAGTGAGCAGTAATTTTTTTAACAAATTTTAGATTACTTTTAGGTCTAACAATTGGTTTCAGAGCCTGATTTTCTTAGTTCATGAAGATGACTTCACTTATTTGTACGGTATTACAAATTTGATAAAAAATCTCTTTTTCATATTTAGGAGAGTGCGATGATGACCTTTTTTTATTCAGGTGGTTTAACGACAAAGTTCATTAAGGAAGAGCTTGCACAAGATGCAGATGAGCAAACAAGGCGAGTACACTTCAAAACTTTAAATTGCATTCATCAAGTATTAGATATTTCTGTTTTTAGTAAAATTGCTCATATTCAGTCTGCAAAACAAGCATGGAATATTCTTAAAAATATATATATATATATTGGTGTTGATAAAGTGAAAAAGGTTAGATTACAAAAACTGTATAGAGATTTTGAGTTGTTGCAGATTAAAAAATCAAAAACTATTTCTGATTATTTTTCGTGGACCGTGACACTTGTTAATGAGATAAGGACTAATGGTAAACAAATAGTAGGACCGTTAAATAGTTGAAAAAATTCTTCGAAACTTGACACTGCAGTTTGAATATAAAGTGACTGCTATTGAAGAGTCTATTAACTTGGAATCCATGACAGTAGATGAACTACAGGGTTCGTTGACCGTTTATGAACAATGCTTGAATGAGAGATCAAAAAATTCAGTTGAAGAAGCTTTGCAAGCTCAATTAAATTTTAAGAATGAAAAAGACGAGTCTCAAAATAATAAAGGATTTAATCAACGTTTTCAAGGCTACCAGAAGAGAGGGCAGAATCATAACAATAGAGGAGGCAGAGGCAATCAGTGACAGAATAATAATTGGCAGCACAGACCAGTTCAAGGAAGAGGAAACGGTAACAATTCTAATCCACACATCTCATAAATCCAATATTCAATATTTTAATTGTGGCAAGTTCAGGCATAAAAAGTCTGATTGCAGATCTAGAAGGCCGAATAATAGAGATCATCAAGCTAATATTGCTGAAAATAATCCTAGTGGTAATAATCGTGTTGCTTGGCTTGTAACGTTGTGGATAATAAGTGGTATTTAGATACTGACTGTAGTAATCACATGTGTGATAAGAAAAACATGTTTTCTGATTTGGATGAATCCGTTCGATCAGAGGTAAAGTTTGAAAATAATTCAAAGATATATGTGATGGGTAAAGGTAGAATAGCAATCAGTTTGAAAAATGGGTCTTACAAGTATATTTCAGATGTGTTTTATGTACCAGGTCTGCAACAAAAGTTTGTTGAGTATAGGGCAACTTTCAGAAAGAGGTTATGATATGTGAATCCACCATGGAGTTTGCACAATCAATGATGATCGTATGGAGCTAATAGCAAAGGTAAACATGACTCCAAATCGTTTATTTACATTAAGTATTAAATGTGAGAATTTACCTTACTTTAGTTCTATGATTGATGATGATAGTTGGTTATGGCATATACGTCTTGGACATGTGAATTTTGGCTGTATTAATTTTCTTGCTAGAAAATATTGAGTTTCTGGTTTGCCTACTATTAATATCCCTAGATAGAGTTTGTGAAACTTGTGTTATGGGAAAGAAACATAGAGATGTTTTTCCTACAGGAAATTCATGGAGAGTTAATAGGCATTTGGAGTTGATACACTCAGATTTATGCTCTGTGGAGGTACCTTCTAATTGTGGCTAATAGGTATTTATTACATTCATTGATGATTTTAACAGAGAAAATATGGGTTTATTTTTTGCAACATAAATCTGATGCTTGTGATACTTTTAAAAAATTCAAGGCTTATGTTGAAAAGCGAAGTGGATTTCAAATTAAAATTTTGAGAACTAATAAGGGTACAGAGTATCTTGTTTGTAATGATTTTTTGGAGAAACATGGTGTTAGGCATCAATTGACTGCTAGATATACTCCACAGCAAAACGAAATGGGCGAAAAGAAAGAATAGAATTATTATAGGATACGGTTAGATGCATGTTGAAATTTAAAAATTTGCCTAAATAATTTTGGACTGAAGTGGTTGCTTGTGCTATTTGTGTTTTGAATATGTGCCTTATTATAAGTGTTTCTAACAAAACCCCACAAGAAACTTGGAGTAGATAGAAGCTTGTCATTAAACACCTAAGGGTATTTGGATGCATTGCATATGCTCATGTGCCAGATCATCTTAGAAAGAAACTTGATGATAGAGGTGAAAAGTGTATTTTTATTGGTTACAGTCAATTGTCAAAAGCCTACAAGTTGTATAATCTAATAACAGAGAAGGTAATTATCAGTCGTGATGTGACTTTTGATGAGCAAGGAGTTTGGGATTGGTCTTAGAATGATCAAATCCAGCCAGCTTTAACTTTTAATAATACAAATCCGCAAATTGAAATACAAAGTGAACCTCAGATTAGTAATCCTCCATCTTCAGATGTGTCATCACCTTATGTAGAGTCCTTTAGGTGTCCTCAATGCCAACGCCAATTGTTTGCTCGTTTATAGGATTATGTTATTGGTAGTGATAATGAGTTAACTAATGAAGATTTGGTGAATTTTGCTTTATTTACAAATTGTGATCCAGTAACGTTTGAAGAAGCCTCTCGTAATGATCATTGGATTAAATTCCATAGATGATGAGATCTATATAATTGAGAAGAACAACACATGGTAACTTACTACTCTTCCTAGTGGTAAGAAGCCAATTGGTGTGAATTAGGGTGTAAATGATAAAGTATAAGCCCAATAGTGAGATAGATCGCTTTAAAACAAGATTGGTGGCTAAGGGTTACAAACAAAAGCCAGGTATTGATTACTTTTGAGGTGTTTGCTCCTGTTGCTAGACTTGACACAGTTCGTATATTTGTTTCTCTTGCTGCTCAAAATAATTAGAGAATTTTTCAAATGGATGTTAAATCTGCGTTCTTGAATGGTGTACTTAAAGGAGAGGTTGTCACGACCCGAAATCCACCCTTCACGGATCTCGAGTCACGACCTGCCGCCCTCCGGCCCGAGGGCCTCAGGACAAGGCTCACATACGCTGCGGTATCGAATAGATGTGCGTCATGTGGTTTGCGGAAGCGTGAAAAAAAATTTTCTTTTCTTTTCTCATTTTAAAATTTGCATATTCGTCCGGTACTGCCGCTCTTCACATTGCAGTATACATTATCATACATTCAGAGCATAATAAAACTTAAAAGACTTTATAATTACAATCATAATTCAGTTGCCCCATGGAGCTTAATACATATCAGTGTACCCACTTTACTAATACAAAAATTAAAACTTAAAGTTCATAGCACTTAACAAAAAAACCACTTAAACACTATTTCCAAAAGAATGGCTAGACTTATCGTCATCATCCTCAAATCAGTACTGCTGTCAATCACCTGAAAGGGGGGTCCGAATAAAATTCGGGTAAGCTAATCTAAGCTTGTGAGTAATTCCTGTATTTGTCATGGGGTTTTCAATTGGTAGTGATTTAACACATGAGAGTTTGTAAAATACTCACTACCAATTGCTCATACGTTTAGAACACAGAATATATGCATTCTTAAAACAGATAACTTTGAAACAGTTAAAGTATTCAAGCTAAACATACATTTCTTCAAGTAGAGTTTATGAACTTCAAAAACATATAAATATGCATAATAGAAATAGGGCGTGAAAACCTACTTCATTTCCAAAATCATTTGTTATATTTTCTCTTTGATTAGATGGAATCTGTTTCGAACCAGACTCCTATTTTACTGCCAATACTATCGATCTCATTTGCCTGGGGGATTAGATCCTGCTACCAGGGCATTAGTCCTAGTTGAATCTCGAAATATTTCAACATCACATGCGGTACTTAAGTACCATTTATCTTGTAAAACATTTATCACATGGCTTCTTAAATAGATACTTTTCATGAATATTTAAAACATGAAATATATAGCTTCTGCAATAGGACTTCAAATACTTGTAATAATCAAATTCAGAATATTTAAAGAGATTTGCATTTTACCCCGACATGCTAAACATTCCAAGAAAAGGAACTGAATATAAAAATATTTAACAAGCATGTTGTAACGGAATAATTTAAAACAGGAATTGTAACAAAACTGAATTTGATATTCAAATGCTTCACATAACTTGAACTTAAAACTTTTTCAAATATATGGAGTTAAATCTCCACTTCAAATACAGGGTTACTCACCTTATATGTCTGGGGTTAGTGCTAATAATGCGCTTTTCCACTTCCTTTGTAGTTCCTAAGAACAATTCATAATAATCTCATTAACTTCACACTCACCTGTAATAACACCTATTGATGCTGCTTAACTTATGCTTAGTTCGTATTAGATCCTAAAACTATTTCATAATTTTATATGTATTTAATTTAACCCGTACTCTTAACCTATGACACAATTTAATGTGTTAGAAATTTAATTTATTTCAATTTATACTCTTCTGGTAGCTCCATAAATTTTTAATTTAATTTATTTACTTCACATGCTTACGTGTCGTGTCTTTTCGTATCTTATTTCCTTCGTATGTGCCTTAGTTTAGTACTTTGGCGATATTCTAGTTTATAATTATCTGACAGATACTATTCATCAAATTTTATGTCTTTTATTTTAGACATTTCTTTTGGTCGAATAGACTCTACCATTGAGTCCGGAACGTCGAAGAAAGTCAGTTTAGGCTTTCTTAGAATTTAATTCGGACTTTTGTATGTAAAGGGCAAAATGGTCATTTTATCCTATTTTCGTGTCATGTTTTTTCGTACTTCGTTTCAGTAATTTGGACTCTACCATTGAGTCTAGAACGTCGAAGAAAGTCAATTTAGACCTTCTCTGATTTTAATTTGGCTTTAGGGGTACTAGAGGTAATTTGGTCATTTTACCCCTTTATGTATCTTTATTTTTTCGGGGCCCCGTCTCCCAAAACGGACCTCCCTATTAGTCTCATAATATCCAAAATAGTTAAAATACAATATTCATATGTTTAATTTGGACTTCATTTGTTTCATATATGACTCAAGGGTAAAATAGTAATTTTACCTTATTTATTAAATAATTAAATAATTTATTTAATTATTTTTCTAGGGGTGTAATTGCATAAAATTCTCAAAACAAAATCTCTCAAAGCCCTGGGGTCAAACCGTAAATAACCAAACTTTTGGTTTATTTATTTTAATTAAAATCAGAAAACCAGTGGATTTAGTTCAAATCTAAGTGAACCGGTCCGGTTTCCCATTGAACCAACCGATTTGGTCGGTTTACCATGTGATGCTGACGTCAGCCCTAATTTTAAAAATTTAAATATCATCACCTCCATACGTCACCGTTTAATTAAACCCATAACCCATTGGACCCGGTTATAACCCAAACCCAAACCCGACCCTTTGTCCGACCCGAACAGTGTCATCTTCCCCAACGGGGTCGACACTGTTCATTCAAAACCCTATTTTTTCACAGTCGAATTTCGTGATGTTTTACAAATCTATTTCTTCTGTTTTCTTTTTTAAAACGTTTCTGGAGTATCAAAAAAGTTTTGATATTGTTTTAAAGCTTCGAATCTATCTCAAAATCACAGTTTGGGGGTTGATAGACCGAACCTGCAACTAACTGGTTCATGCTTATTTCTTGATTATTTTTTATGAGGTTGGGCTTGTTTTGTTCCTCAGTTCAAGGGGTTTCATATTTCATTAACAAGGATAGGTTTAACAGTGAGTTTGTGAAGTTGGGTTTTGAAACCCGTACCTGCAACTCGTGTTATGGGGGCCATTTCTTTTGATTTTTTATCGCGGTCCTAGGTTTTCATGACCCTCATGACTTCTTCTTGAAGCCTCGACACACCAATCTTGGTTCAACTACCATGGGTTCAGACCTGCTTCAAGCAAGGTCTTCAATGGCGGTTGTTTGTGGGTTAGGTGTTTTTAACAATTTTTAAGCTCAAATTTCATGCTTGAACGAGTCTAATCATAATCTAAACATCATATATACATAATATAGTCAAATTTACTTACATGTATGCAAGTTATTTTAGAGAGAGAAAAATACGGGTTTAGGCATTTTCTTACCTTTTTCACTGTTTTTCTCCTTCTTCTTGTTCTGAATCTCTTCTTAGCCTCTTGGTTCTCCTTTGTTGATAATGGGCAAGCATGCAATGCATGAACTTGCCCTTATACTTGATTCCACCGACCCTTCTCTCTCTCATCAATCTCTCTCTCTCTCTACACGACTCAACCCTACTCTAACCTCTATTTCAGCCTCCCTTCCCATCTCATAAATTTTGCTTTTCTCCTTTTCAGTTTGCATTTAAAGTTTGGTTGAGATTTTGTGTATATATATACATATTATACTAAAACATACACTAACTCACTCACTTACACACACACACTAGCTGCAGTCTCCCTTCCCATCACTCCTCTCAAATCAGCCCACCTCAAATCAGCCCACTTGTGGCTGTATTTATGTGTAGGTTGATATTTTGAATATATATATATATATATATACACATATAATATAACACACACACTAACACACATGGACACACACACACCTTAACCGATACACATACATTCACACACTGTTCACTAATTGCACACATTGATCTATCTATATATATATATATATATATATATACTTTATTTCATACGTACCAAACACACACTTAGTGTGTGTATTTTACTTTATTAGAATATACATATTTAAGATTATATTTATATATGTACTATACACATAATATAATGCATATAGATACAGAATTAAATTTAACACCCTTCGATCCTCGGTTTATCCATAGTTTATTTTTAACTACAGCTTGTTACCTCGTAATATGTGCCATATGACCCGATGTTTTTGGGTCGGGGTATTACAGGTTTATGTTGAGCAACCTGTCGGCTTTGTGATAAAAAGGCATGAAAACAAAGTTTTTAGATTGAATAAGGCCTTGTATGGATTGAAGTAAGCATTTAGAGCATGGTATACACGCATTGACTCTTATTTTGTTGAGCATGGTTTTAAGAGATGTCCTTATGAACATACTTTATATGTCAAGTCTAATTCACATGATGATATTCTTACTGTGTTCTTATATGTTGACGATTTGATATTTACTAGCAATAATCCAAAGTTGATTTCAGAATTCAGGAAGGCTATGGTAGCTTACTTTGATATGACAGATATGGTACTAATGTCTTATTTTCTTGGCATTGAAGTTGTTCAAACAGATGGAGGAATTATTATTTCACAAGAAAAGTATGCCAGTGATATTTTGAAAATGTTCAGGATGGACAAGTCCAATCCAATTTTGACTCTAGTTGAGGAAAGGTTGAAGTTAGTGAGAAATGGTACAAGTGATCTTGTGAATCCAACCTACTTTAAAAGGTTGGTAGGAAGCTTGAGATATTTGACTTCTACTAGGCCAGACTATTGTGTTTTCTCCACATCAATCTCACTTGCAAACTGCTAAACGGATTTTGTGATACATTCGAGGTACGCAAAGTGATGGTATTTTTTTACTCATCCTCTAATAGTTTGGGACTTGTTGGATATACAGATAGTGATTGGGCATGTGATACTGAAATGCGAAAAAGTACTTCAGGATATGTCTTTCATCTTGGTTCTGATGTATTTTTTTGGTCTTCTAAAAAGTAGCAAGTTGTTGCTCTTTCAACAACAGAAGCCGAGTACATTGTAGCAGGAAATACTGCTACTCAAGCAGTTTGGTTACAACAGATGCTTGGTGTTCTACAACACAAGCAGAATGATCCTACAACAATATTTTGTGATAACAAGTCAGCCGTTGCATTGATGAAGAATCTAGTTTTCATGGCTGAAGCAAGCACATTGATATCAAGTTTCACTTCATTCGTGACTCGATGAATGATAAGGAGATCCAGCTTAATTTTTATCTTTCTGAGGAACAAGTTGCAGATATTTTTACAAAGTTATTCAAAACAAATTCCTTTTTGAAGTTGAAAAGATTACTTGGCATGGTGAAACTTGAAGAACTTAGTTTAAAAGAGATAATGTGAACTAATTAAATCAAGTTAGTATAGTTTTAATAAGACTTTTAATGTTAAGTCTGGTAATGGAATTTTGCGGCAAGCCAAAAGAAATAAGAAAAAGCAGTGGTAGCCGTAGCCCAAAAAAAACAGTGGTTGTGAGTTGCTGGAATACAATTGCCGGAATACAATTGCCCAGCTTTGGTGAAGCTTTGATTTTGGTTTATTTTAAAAGTATTAATTACACGTTTCCCGAGATAACACTGTTTCTTTGACATTTGATTCAAATTGTATCTTTGTTTATTTTTTTCTTTCGTCAGAATTTCATCTTTATACAGTGAGAAAGTAATTTTTTTTTTAACAAATTTTAGATTGTTTTTGAGTCCAACAACTTTTACACCATTCAACTACAACGGACATTTAGTATTAATGGCAAACATATGTTATGTGGTAGTGGATAGGACATAAAAGTGATGATGCAAGTTTTTTTTAATTCCACTTTCCAAGAAACTGCACTACTAGAAAAGGGGATGCTTAAAAAGAAAAAAGGGTCACAATGATATGTTTCTTTTTGGTCACTTGGAGGTCTCTTCTTGTCTTGCTGTATTTTGTTTTGGCATTCACTTATTGAAGGGGGAACATGTATGGATTTGCTAAGATATCCATGCCCTACAACATAATGGATCAAAATCACTTGTTCCATCATTGTATACAATAATATATTAAAAGGTTAACTACTTTCTGCATTTTATTGTTATTATTATCAATTTCTGTCTTTATTTTTATTTCTCTTTTAAAAAATGTGATATGAGAGATTCTTTTACTTTGTGGTTTTGGTGTTAGGTTTTTCTGTAAATTCTACATCAATATTGATAAGAATACAATTTTTAATATAAAAGTAAGAAATATATATATATTAGCAAGGGTAATGAACTTTTCTTAAAAAAAATTATATTATATTTAATTTGAATAATAAGAAAACTTCGGATTTCTTCTTTACTATTAGAAATAATAATTTTTATTATACACACAAAAAATAATGTATATTTTTTATTTTAACAATTAATAATACTGTGAAAAAAAACTTACAAAAAATTAGTCATTATTATGTAATAGAGTCATCTATTATTTATTATGAAATCTTAAAAAAAAATATTAATTTTTAGAGGACCAAAGTATTTTGGTGTTTAATTCGAATATATGACATTGTGAACAGATGTCACCGAACTGGGCTTCTAAGCCTCTATGAATATTTCAAACCTCATTTAGGTGGGCTACTCTAGGCTCCTAGTAGACTGAACGTTAGTCGGCCCTCTAATAATTAGTAATATTAAAATTTAATAAAATTATTATTAGTTATTAAGTTTTTAATAATTTTTATTACTGCAACAAATTTCTCACAATTATAAGATTTTAAGCACAAGGACAGGACTTATATATATATATATATATATATATATATATAAAGCTGAAAAACTTTTTCACAATCGAAACTGTATTATATTTAATTTAAGATAAGAATGCTTGTGATCTCTATTTTTTATTACTAATAGTTTTATATGGTATTCTAATAATTAATACAAAGAGAATTGTTCAAAAAACTATTAATATTAATTAGAAGAAAATATTAAAAAGTCTTTAAAATAAATTTTTTATTACAAAAAGTCCATGATACATTTTTTCTATATAAAAGATCCAAAAAATAAACTTATAATACAAAAAGCCCAATTATTATCTTTCATTTTAACACTGTTAAAAAATATTAATGATTAGACTAAAAACAACTTTTAATATACATTTTAAAAAATACTAAAAACACTAAAATGTATTTTGAAGGCTATTTTAGTCTAATCAATAATTTTTTAAAATGGTATTAAGATGAAAATTAAAAATTAGACTTTTTTATATTAAAATTTTTTTTAAATCTTTTAGATAAAAAATATATATCATCAACATTTTGAATTAAAAATTTTATTTTAGGAACTTTTTATTATTTTTCCCTAATAATTATTCACCCAAAAAAACAAAGTTAGTTTCTAAAAAAATATTTATTAATAGAGATTATTAAATTATTAAAAGATTCACTATATTTGTTTTTCGTCTTCATAATCTAAATTTAAAATGAAGCAAAAAAATTTAGTGAGATGGTATGATTGTCACTTAAATTTGAGTGTTATGTGAAACTCACATGAATCTCACACTCACACAATGCTCAAATATGAGAAGATATCACAATTGTGAAACCGTTCCATTGAATTTTTTTCCTAGTCACCCCAAATTAGGCCATTTTGCATAGTCATCGCTCCAATTTGAGGATGCATTCTCATTAATGTTTTGTTTTTAGACGTAAAATTATTATCAAAATTGTTTTCAGATTTTCAAGTATTTGCTTGTTTGTAAATGTTTGCATAAATATTTAAGGAAAATAAACATAACTTGCAAAACTTGAAAATGACTTGTTACTTTTTCCCATTCTACTAGAAACTTGGGACATATACCCCTAAGCATAGATATGTAAATACAATATATATATATACGTATATATATAAGTGAAAATGCACCCTCCAACTGGAATGGTGACCCTCTCCAAAACAACCTAATTGGGGGTTGTGGTGGTCTTTTTAAAAAAATGCAGATGAAATTTTGCACTTCCCTCTATTCAAATCCCATCATGTGCCAGAAATCTGTTTTGTGAAAGGTTCAAGTAACAGCAGCCCATGGTTTTACACAACAAAGGAGCTCCTCCTCTAGTAACCAAGAAAACTTGATATTGTCAAAACACCAAAACAAGTATGGAAACCAAACATCTGATGACCCATCTTTAGCATACCTAACAGTATGCATTTCTCACTGTGAAATTGCCAGAGATGCTTATTGCTATCTGATGGCTTCCCATTTTGCAAAACCATGATTTTAGTTAAAGTCACGAATGTTATCTGGGCAATTAGAAGTAGGCTAATACAATCTCCTAAAAAAGAGTAACATATGCATCCGAGCAAGTAACCATCTTGAATCCATTCCACATAATGAGTAAATAAAATGATATCTTAACTTGAGGTTTTCAGAGTCTCTTGTGGAAATAGAGATTAAACTATCGGAAAAATCAATTAATGCATGAACAATTTTTCTATCCACAGATCAATTTCCTCTGATTCCTTCAACCAATACCACTCTGAATTTTATCCGTCGCGAATTCGATGAACAAAGTGAGCAAGTAGAAAATATATGCAAAGGATTAAATTTAAAAAAAAAAATTGATTGAAACAAGTTGGGAGTTCCTTTCTGATAGAACAATTTATTGGTCTTTCCACCTGAACAGTAACAATGATGTACCTAGTCGTAGTACTCTCAGCTATTTAAAGTACAATACAAACAAATAGCTGAAAACTAAGAAATCAAACACTGTGGCAGAAAGCACCAATTCCTGCAATCTCAAATCTCTCCTGTTCCAAGAGGCTGCCTTGAGGTGTCACCTGAAGCCCATGCTTGATAGTCCTTTACTAGCTGCATATAATCACCATAGGAAAGAAAATTATTGAGCAAAAAATATCCAAAATGTGTAAGAACTCTAGAATATCAACCAAAAATCAACCTATATCATCCAATCATGGTAACCTTTTTAAGTAAATGGTATAGGTTGCAAAATAAAAATAAAAATTGAACATTGATTTTCCCCCCTTCTAGAAGTTGAAACCCACGAGCAGTCAGGCGAGATTGTCCAAGCACAAGCAACAGTAGTCTATTTTAGCAAGAAGATGACCCACAATTAAGTTGAATCAAAAGAAGGAAAAAATTACTGATATTCCTAAGTCATAAAATCTCCAAGATCCTCTAAGGTATGATTTCGGTTTGGTGCATCCAAGGCATGCTGATAAATATTATAAGAAATGAACAATCAGCTAGTCAAATCTCGTACAAATCTATCATTATGAATGATGAACCCCATCCACACAGATCGGTATATTCTTCAATTTTCACTACTAGATTTTGCATTCGTCAGATGCCTTACATAGGGTTTCTTTCTATTTCTGAGGGCAAAAGGTTCCTTACAAAAATGACAGGCAACCCTCCAAATAAAAAGGTTCCTTACAAGACCAATATTTGTTTCTCAAACCAACCCTCCAAATAAAACTTGCATTCTATCTGTTTCCATTCAAGAATTCTGAATTGAGCCAACTCCATATATATAAGAATACTAAAAGTAAGAATCAATATCATGATTGTACGAAATCTAAAACTTTCTTATTCAAGAACCACACAGGTGAGATCTCCATCTTTTAACCTATTATCTCTTTCAGACTGGGAAAAAACTCCACCTGATCCACAGCAGCAGAGCCAGAATTTTGGAATTGAGAGGACCAAAATCTAATAACAATTTTTATTGGGATTTGTTTTTTGGTGGGGTGTGTTGAAGGGAGGTGGGGGGACAACACCTTTGGAAAAGTGACCTTAAATTTAAAGGCCATAATAATTTCCAAATCATAGCGGTCCCACGGCCCCCCTTAGGTTATATGTGGCTCCGCCACTCATGATCCAGTTCGGATGGTGTAATTTTGCTTCCTTAAGAATTCTTTGGAGCATTCACCTATCTGACTGAAGAAGCTAACAGAAGTGACAAGTGAACATAAACTATTAGGACTTTAAGTCTATGTTTGTGTTGGCTAATCTGTGTTGTCAAAACTATATTGAGTTGTAATGTGCTCAAGTCCATATGCATAGTGTTCTCAAGCCTTCTGTTCACTTAAGTATTCGAGCATCATGTTCAAATTCAGATAGTGTAGTATTCGCAATGGTAATGGTTTGAATGCATTGGGTTAGGTTTATACACACACTTCATACATTAAAATATTTTTTTAAATGAATCTTTGTTCAAGTGTGAGTGGGTATAATTGAATAATGATGGTTCAAGGTTTTATAAGGTACAAATATTTTGAACTATAGTTGGACTATTATATTTCAATTAGAACCAAAGAGTCACTATTCAGGGTTTGTTCGAACGAACCTCATATTAGTTTGAACGAAAATTCCAGAACATATTCAGTTCGATTTCTTCTGATCTCTCATTCGAACGAATATTCCAATATTCCAATTGAGTATTCGTTTGAGCTCATGTGAAAACGAATATTCCAATGAGCTCTCATCCGATTTCGTTCAATCGAACATGTTCATTCAAACGAACTTAAATTTGTTCACACAAATGTCGCGCAGATTAGTTTCCAAATTCGTTTTAAACATCGCGAGTTGGTTTCCAAAACCTATCCTGTATAAGGATTTGAACTCTATTTCGTGGAAGACTTTTGGTTGCTATCAAAGAGAGTTTCTAAACTTTTTTTAAAAGGTTTTCTCCATATTCATTATGCACATATAGATCAAATCCATTGCATAAAAACCTGAAATTCATCTTCTACAACATCTTTAGAGTGCAAGTATGTAGTGTTCAAGTTTGTGCAATCGGCAGAGTTCGAGGTTATGTCGAGATTCGCAATTGTGATTGAAGTTGTCCGTTCATAGATTCAAAGCAGAGATCTACCTGAAGAGCACTCAAGGATTCAACTTCAAGGAGATCCAGATCGTGAAAAAGACTTGAGCGACTAAGTTGTTCTGTCTATTAAGTTTGTAATCACCAAAGCTTATCTAGTGGATTGTGTGTATCTAGGTCAGTGAACCGAAGTTTTCCAAAGCAAATTCAATTGAACTGTAGCAATTTCCTCATCAACAAATTCAGTGTGCTCTCCTATTGCTTTTATTTTTACTTTTCAATATTGATGCATGCCACTATTGTTGATCACACACACGTGAACCTAATATGCACTTAATTGAAGTGATAATTTCAATCTCCTCAAAGCAAGTTAAAATTGATCAAGATAATTTCTAATTTGTCATATAGACCTATTCACCCCCCCCCCCCCCCCCCCCCGGGTCTATTTCATATCATCTAGATACATATAGGGCCTTTTCAGAAACTTTTACCACACCTTCATATTCTTCACTCAATTATGCAATCCAATATCATTACCAGGAGTAAGTGCTACAGCCAACTTCCTCTACTGCAATTTGATTTAGCCAAAGCTCCAAAATTTCATAATGTACCTAAATTTCGAAAGAGTGAGATCCTTCTTTTGGGCAGTTTCTACTCATCTTACCAGCCTGCATAATACTTTAAATATATTGTGAGAGTTTTCACAGTTGAAAGTAAACAAAATATCCTTGATATAGCAATCCACAAATTAGAGCGAGCTACTTTGGAAAGGAAAACCTTCCCCAAAGAAGAAACTTCTTAAACATTTCACCCAACTGGTTCTAAATTGCCATCCCTCATCTAAACCTATATGGTTTTATCACTCCTATTCTACAATAGGTAACCAACCCTTAATTGCAAATTTTAAAAAGATAATTCTCACAGGAGATGAAGAAGAAGAATAAGAAGCACAAGATCAAAATGTTGGCCACAACCTCATTCTTCACTGTGACAACCATATTCATAACCACACCTCAACAAGTCACTATCTTGATTATCATAACCAGTACAATTAATGCACCCGATGGCTCCAAAGAAATTCTTCACTGTAACAATTCAATGCAGCTCATGAACCTCTTTTTGCTTTTACCTGACAGTCATTACCTATGACTATGAGAAATAATGGGTATCTTGCAGAACAACCCAGCTCAAGTTACTTGCCAAAGCCTTGTTCTAACCATTTGGGGTGAAGTGGCATATTTTGCTTTTGTCATTCCACTCTATCTAGGCCATATCTTCTAGTAAATCACAAGGCATCATGTCATTTCTCACATTCGCAGCCCAGATCTTTTTGGCCCAGTTGATCTCATATCTCCACAACCACATCACACTATTTCAACAGTACTAAACTAATTGAAAAGAATGAACATTTGGGAAAAAGTGAGTCCTAGGGAGAAATTAGGAAAAGTAAAATAACATGTGAAACTAAAACTCCCAGGATTCAGCAAGAACCTTATGTGATAAGGCAACATATTGGAAAATTATATTTGACTGTGGATATGTTATTTACCCAGGAGATTTTCAATTTAATATAAATAATCATATCTTGTAGATTTATAAAGCACCAAAGTAAAACAATATAATCAGCTAATCATAAAATAATGATGAAATGGTAACATGAATTTGAAGCATTTTACAACTAGACTAGACCAAATTGGAGTTGTAAAGGCTACAAGACTAAATCACCCAGAACCCAGTTTCATGTTTGATATGCTTTCAAAGAGCAAGAAAATAAGAAAAATAATAAACCAATATTTTCACAAACCTGTGCCATAAAGCGGGGAAGCATAATCCTTAGTATTTGTTCAAGGACTTGGGTCCCAGTTGATTCTATGGCTTGCAATGGGATTGCTTGAAACGCAAAAGGAATCTCAATGCTGACCTGGAGTTCACATAATAATGCCAACAAGCAATTCTGAGAAAAATTCATAATGATTTAAAAAATGACATGCCACAACTAGAAGAGAAGCCAATTCACAATCAACACCTCAATAACTGCATCAGAAGTGAGTTGCTGCACTGTTGAGTCAAGTTGTTTGCTATCACATGATACTCTATTCTCCATAGAAGCTGCATGCCCAGACCAAATCAGTGTCAAAGCACTCCTGAAAAAGCATTACATAGTTTAATTCAGCACCAAATGACACAACCTAATAAATGATCATTGATCTGGAAAAGAAACTCTATCCCAACTTTTACCATTGTGAAACAAATCATTTAAGTGATGGCACATAAGCAGGGTCCACCTCCTCTACCATCTTGGTAATTGCCAGGAACTACAATAGAAATATTGGGGGTTTTCTCTTGCAGCATAACCAGAATTATGCAGTAGAGTGATAGCAGTACCCATCCGTAACATGATGTCTTCCATTTGTAATCCCCCCAAGTTGGCAGTTGCAATGATTGTAAGTTTTAAATTACTGATAAAGAGCACCATTATCGAAGAAGGAAAGGACTTCCATTACAATTATGACTTAGTTTGAAACAAATTTAATTCAAAAAAGTGTGTGGATATTGGGTAGTCGGAAATATTTGGAATTGTTGTTATGGATGAAAAAAATTTCTAATATAAAAATTCACAAAGATATTACAGCCTTATTTTCCTGTTGTGTTCACCAATTAATTATATGAAACAAAAAAAAAAAATATGACTCAATTCCTGTGTAATGGTTTACTTGGACATGTTACCTAATTAATCAATCAAAACAAACAAATCCCAGTGCTTAATTTCGAAGGGGACGCAACCCATAACCATGGCCATAAAAAACTAACACCTTACGGATGTCACAAATCACAAGCTTCTAGGGAGGTCCATTTGATATCCGAAAAACTGCTTAGTAACAGTAGGACTAGTGGGGAATTTGGGTTACTTCCCTTCATCAAACTAGGATTTCTCAGAGAAAGAAGAGCCAATGCCTAAATTCTCTGAACTTGGATTGTAACAAAATGCATTACACCAATTAACAAAAACCAGAAAAAAAGAATTCTTCCACAAGAAGGTGTTTTCTTTAGAGATGGTAACAACAACCAAGTAAAAATTTAGATGCAACGAGATTCAGATTGCCAGTTTGGTCACAGATCTTTTCTGATCTTCTACTGTCTTACTTTTTTATATAAACATCAGTTTTTATCTTACATAAAAACCACAATATTATATGCTAAAAATTTTCTTCCAAGGTGAACAAGGAAGCGGGAAAAACCCATCTTCCCAAACTCCTAGGTTGTAAAAGGATTTGGAAAGGAATATGCGTTAATCATCTATAAGAATGGGCACCCACTATTGTCATATTAAATCCTTTGAGAATATAAAAAAAAGTACAGCCATAAGCACTATGATTACAATTAGAACAAATCAACAATGGCCTTACTTCTTCCTTCAAACATAAGAATTTAGCCAAGTATATATGAAATTTCCATTTTCACTTCAATCTTTTGTCTAGAACATTATCATGACTAATGCCTACCCTTTGCACCTATTGGTTTATTCCTCAATAGTGCAGAAGTTATTTGGAGAGCTTTAACAAGCAGTCAACAATAAGTACTTGCTTGGAGGCTCTGTGATGGGTATCTCTAGATGGCATGACAGGAATTTCATGGCATTCTAAAAACATTGAAGTTTGCATCCATGATCCCTCTAATTGCAATTTATGATAAACAATAAACAACGTACAAAACAAGGGGACTAGTATGGCAAAACTCATGAAATGGCTCCCACTGGCTGCAGAATAACACATGAAGTTGATTGGCTTGTAAGGTGTAGGCAGCTGAAGAGGGGTTATTCAAGCTCTCAATCATTAAAGCCTACTTTACTATTTTCAATCAACGAACACCTTTTGCCCATGGTGTTGAAATTGATACCTCAAATAAAAACATGTCATCTATAGACTTTAACATTTAGGGACTGCAGGGACATTCCATTAAATTTGAATAGGCCCATTCACTTTTTATATGGGATCTTTAATCTAGGAATTGGAGAAAATTGGAGCCATTTCAAAAACAATGCTGGAAGTATTGAATTTTGTCAATCTAAGTATACAAAGAAATTAAGTCAAGTTCCATATTTAGTTTCCTCGATGGTTCAACTTACAGTAATAGAATTCTAAATCAAATTCATGTTAAAAGTGAATGGGGCCATTCAGATTCAAGGGACATCTAAGTAGGTCCTCAAATCCATCCCAGTAATTATGCTGTGCCTCCCAACAAATTAGACCCCAATAAGATAAGCTTATTCAAAACATTGTCGTGCTAAGATATACAAGATAGAACCTCTTGAAGTACAGCCATTCCTCTGCTTAAAAGCTATAGTCAATAACCAGGAAACACGTCTGAGCATTTTGATTTAGCTGGCCAGTATAGTTACATTGGATGAATATGCCAGACAAGATTCTAGTGAAGTTCATTATATATACAAATGTTAGTTTCCAAAGAACTAATCAAACTTCGCATCAACCATGGGATCTGCTAACATGACATTCTTATATTTTGATCTGGGTAGGCAAGCATAACCAATAGAATGCTAGTTCCAATTTCCAAATCCTAAAAGCTCTTGAATCTAATTTGTCCGAAAATTTCCACCATCTATATTACACATTTGATTGCTATACCTTACTCATCTTGTCTGAAAACATTAGAAAGCCAAAGCTCTTCCTTATAACATTAGGGTATCAAAATATCAAACTAATCCAGTTAATGTTTCCATAATATAAATGAAACATTTTGAAGCAAACAAAAGAGAAACTGAAGGAATTCCTCACCATCAAACTTCTCATTTTGTGCAACCACAATAGGTGAGCCTTCAAGCTGCAAGTTTGAATAAAAGAAGCATCAAAACAAAAGGATATATCAAATGCAACAGCAAATTAGTTGAAAAAAGAGCATGTAAACATGCATACTTGCATATATATATATAGACACACACACACAAACCTTGCATGACAAGAGCTTAATGCAACAACCATCTGGTTGCTCTTCAACTCTAACTAACAGAACAGGGCACACTTCAAAAGCAAAGAACTTGAACGTATACACGTAACACTTGAAGGTGTTATCATCAACTCGCTCAATCCTTTCAGCGTCCAGCACAGAGTACTGGCTTGCAGGCAAGCTCATATACTCAACTGCAACCATACATAAAACTCAAGTCAAAAAACTTCAACTATACCATTTTATAATCCAATAAAGACCATAAATTCAAAACGGAGTGAACATTACTCAGAGGCCGCTCCAGCTGTCGAACGGACACCGACTCCTTTCGTCGAGCAACAAATCGAGCTTTTGGGGCTAAATCGGCCGAAATGCGAAGTGAAGGTTTTGGAGATTCATCAGAAGAGGACAAACTCAACAGATCATGTTTAACAGAGAGAGAAGTTCTAGGGTTTTTGAACTGGAATGGAACGGAGGAAAAATGTGTGGAAGAGGTTAATGCCATAATCTTTTTATGGTTAAGAAGCAAAATCCGAGCGCCTCAGTTGTATAGGCGAATTCGGACTGGAAGTAGAAGAGAGAGCCGGATGTGGTTAGGATAAGGCCACGGCTATACCTAGGATGGTTGATGCCACAACCAATGCGTACTTTAGCGAAAACCGCGGCCAATTTGCTAACATCCACCAGTACGCGAGTGTTGACGAAAACGTGGGGCTAGTTTTGCTGTACATCGTGACAAATGTAACCATCAAGATGGGTAGGTTAGAATATTATACATACGATTTGACTAGAAAGAGCATGACGAGCACACAAGCTTTTCATCATCAGCAATCAGACCGTAAAACAAAACACTCCATAGCTTTCGATTTCTAGCTAAATTAGGCCGCTGAAATTTAATTGATCCTAAATCTTGGATGAAAATCACATAACCGAAGCAAAAATATCAAATAATATCTTTCACTTAGAATCTGCAAAACCTTGATAAAATGCAACACCAAATTAAAACAGATTGTTATCAATTCAAGAGATTTTGAATGTGTAACAATTTCAGAGCAAGAACTCGAATAGGCAAACAAAAATAACTATTAAAATCAAACTTCCATTCATTACAGCCCATTGAATTGCAAGAACTTTGATTAGTAAAGCAAAAAACTTTACATTCATAAAACCTAATTAATACAGGTGACTTACTCCCCCCTAACCCATCCCTATCACCACGGATTGATCCAAAACAACTAAAACATCACTACAACAACAAACCCTACTTTTCAAGAACTAGTGAACTTCGTGACGGCCTTAGTGCCTTCAGAGACAGCATGCTTCGCCAACTCCCCAGGCAAGACAAGCCTCACAGCAGTCTGGATCTCGCGAGAGGTGATTGTAGGCTTCTTGTTGTACCTGGCGAGCTTGGAGGCCTCCTGAGCCAGCTTCTCGAAGATGTCGTTGATGAAGCTGTTCATGATCCCCATGGCCTTGCTAGAAATCCCGATATCAGGGTGGACCTGCTTCAAGACCTTGAAGATGTAAATCTTGTAGGTCTCGACGCTCTTCTTCGACCTCTTCTTCTTCTTGTCTGTAGACGACGCATCCTTCGGCAGCTTCTTATCTGCCTTCGGCTTCTTCTCCGCCGGGGCCTTCTCTGCCGGTGCCTTCTCCGCCGCCGGCTTCTTCTCCGCTGGTTTCTTCTCTACCTTGGGTGCCATCTCAGAAAGAGAAAATTACCAAACTCTAGAGACCGAAAAGTTAAGTGAATTTGCAGGAAGAACGAAACGCCTAAATTGTAGAAAAACAGAGAGTTATTTATATAGATGTTTGGGGGAGGATTTTGATTGGTCGGTTTTGAGAGGCTCGGATCGTAGACTAAAACCGTTGATTTATAAGATATAATGGACGGTGGAAATTGTTTGGGTGAAATGTTTTTGGTAGGAGATTTGAAATTGAATTTCATAATAATAAAAAAAATCCAATTTTGGCGGTTCCTTCCAAGGTTAAGCACTTGGAGCTAGTGTGCGCCGGGGGGCGCAATTGCTTGTCTGACGTCCATCGGCGGTTGAGTTCCTGTCATGGCTCCATTGGCTGACCTTTTTCACATGGACCTTCACTTCGTTTGCTACAGGGTGCAGCTTGCTTCATCGAATTGATTTTTTGTAATTTGTCAGTATAATTTCAGAAATTTCACAGAGAGTCAGTATAATTGATCTTATTTTTTATATTATATATTATAAATAGATTTATGTAATAAATTGTATAAAGATAAAAAAAATGATAGATATTTTATGTATATAAATAATGATGATAGTTTATACCTATAAATATTAGATACAGTGATGAATCTATACATAAGTATAAGGGTAAAAATATAAAAATTAAAATTTTTAGAAATTTATTGTAAAAAAAAAATTAGGGATAACTCAAAATTCTTTAAAAAAATATATATCTATTAAAAGTATAGGTTACGAGATTAAATTTTCAAAAATTTAGTGGATAATAGTCCCAAACTAATAATTTTGGAGAAAAACTGTAATATATTTCATTCATTATATATGCAAAATATATACAACCAAAAGAATGGATAAAAAGTGAATGAACTACAATCAATACTAGAATAATTCATAGAAAAAATGGACCATAACATATTGCCATGAATAAAAGAGATTCTATAAGACTTTTTATATACATTGATATGTACAAATATTGTATATATAATACTCCCCCTAGAGTTGTTGCGACACCCAACTTCAAAATTAACGTGTGAAATAAAGATGCACCAAGTCGTTTGGTAAGAACATCAACAATTGTTGTTACCAGGATAGAAATGTAGTACGAATCAAACTAACCTGAAGTTTGTCACAAACGATATGACAATTGATTTCAATATCCTTCCTATGTTCATGAAAAATAGGGTTGGCAAAAATGTGAAGGGCTGCCCATTGTCACAATAAAGAATGGTGTACTTGGGACATAAACAAAGATTTTTGAGTAGATAAGATGACCAGGTGATCTCACAGTAAGTACTAGTCAAGGAGCGATATTCGGCTTCAACCAAATAGTTGAAAATAGTGGTTTGTTTTTTCGGTTTCCATGAGATACGATAAGGTCTAAGAAGAATGTTGTAACCAATAATGGATCGGTGAGAATCAAGGCAACTAACCTAATTAGCATCACAAAAGGCATGTAATTAAAGATCACTAGATAAAGAAAGCAAAATTTCATAACCTAGAGTTTGCTTGATATATAAAAGACTGTGAGTAGCATCATGTTGATGAGTTGACAAGGCTTATCAAGGAATTTACATAGCATGTGCACAGAATAAGCCATATCAGGATGAGCGATGGCAAGGTAAGCGAGACGTCCAACTAAATGTTGATAACATGAGCTATTTGAAAGCAACTCACCATCATGATTGTTCAACTTTAAATGTTGTTCCATGAGGAATGAAGAGGGTAGAGAACCAAGAAGGCCAAATTCTTCAAGAATTTCAAGAGCATGTTTGTGTTAGCACAAGAAAATACCCTAATTGGATCGTACCACTTCAATGACAATAAAATGTTTCAGAAGTCCAAGATCTCTGAAATTGAAAATGTTATGAATAAAGTTATTGACATCTTGAATAGCAGCAAAAACATTTTCAACAATTGTGATGTCATCAACATAGACCATAATAGTAATGTATGAATTGGTTGTGTTTCTGGTAAATAAGAAATAATCAGCTTTAACTTAGGAAAGACCATCAATTAATAAAGCTGAGGATAGCTTGACAAACCATTATCGAGGTGCTTACTTGAGGCTATATAAAGTTTTTGAAGCTGACAAACAAAATTCTTCTCCCCCTAGCGAGATAAGTTTGTAAGGCGTTGCATATATACTTCATCGTGTAAGTCTCAATGAAGAATAGCATTATTAACATCAAGTTGATGTAAATGCCAATTTTGAACAACAATAACAACAAAAAGACAATGAACTATACAAGCTTAGCAATAAGTGCAAAGGTTTCTTGGTAATCTAGGCCAAACTTCTTAATGTAACATTTACCTACTAAACAAGTTTTATATCATTCAAGACTTCCATCATAATTATATTTGACCTTCTAAACCAGCTTGTAACCAACAACCTCTTTGTGAGGCAGAAGGATGGTGAGAGTCCATGTATTATTTGATTCCAAGGCTTTGATTTCCTCAGCTATGATTTGTCTCCAATTGGGATCAAGGATAACCTATTTAAAAGATTTTGGCTCTACAATTGTACAAATGGAAACTAAAAAAGAACGACGTGAGCAATAAATTTATGGAAAAATTACACTTTTCCCCATATGGTTAAGCTCGTTTTCACATAACCCCTTACGATATAAAAGTGGATAGTTACCCCTCTATGTTTAAGACCAAAACTGCAACACATAATGCCGTCAACGAAAATTATGAAAAGACCAAAAACCCCTAATGGTTAAAAACTCAAGACATCATGTTAGGTTAATCAATTGAAAAGAAAACGTGATTGAGAGTTTTATATATCTATATACATATACATATATATATACATAATTTGTGACTAAATCAAAGAGAAAAAACTGATGTTGTGTTCATATTTAGGGATGAAGTTGAAAATCGTGATTTTAGATAAATTATTTTAGAATGAGGAATAGAACTGGTGCCATGACTTTCACGTTTGGCTTGAGACACCAAGCTAGTATTATTATAGGAAAAACATTGACGGGAAGTGTAAGGCCCTTCATCGTTTTTTATAAATGAGCATTGTAGCAGTGAAAATTGTTATCTCGTGGCTCTCCTCATTTGAAGATGACATGTGTAGAGGCGAGTTCATGGTGGGAAGATGAGGCTTTGTAAATGACAGAAGTGGATGAAGGTTATGATTTGGCCTATACCGATTTGATATTTTCACTAAGTTCAATTTCTTACAAAGCGATTGTCATGACCCGAAACCCATCCTCTATGCATTAAGGGACATGAATGACCCTTAGGCCGTGCTTAACCAAATGAATTGCACAAGACGGTAAAAAAAAAAAAATTTAAAATGTGAAAAATACACATATGCAACTTGTCTGATCACCCAATCAACTTCAACATTTAGTATTAAGATCATATCTAAGTACAATTTTAATCATCATTAATCACAACATAAGTCTAATTACATCATCTAGTAACACTATGTCTTAATGCCTAATAAGAGTACAATCCTTACAAGATTAGCTTAAGTTAGGGTTATAGAGTTGTACATCGTCAAGATTGTCTATCAGTACTTCACTAGTTCCATTAGTCATCGTCCCTGCTGTCACGACCCAAAACCCACCCTATGCGGATCCCGATAACGTGATGCTAGTTGGCCACCTTGCCGATTTTCTCCACTGACAATACGACCAACCAAAGGCAACTTCTAAACTTTACAATGAATTGCATTCTAAATGTAGGGTCAAAGCAGCGGAATTAAAACATTTTATTTCATAAATGCAACTCATCCAAATACATCAGAGCACGTCTAGAATCAGTCACCAAATATCTCTAGAGCATCAATATACATGCTCCAATGCATCCATTCTATATCAATGAATTACTTAAAGTGGAAGTTACACCAATACAGTTTAGCTAATCAAACTCATCTCCAATGATCAACAATCAGAATGTCTCCAAATACAATTTAATCATAGTGATCCAACATACTAGACTAACCTCATCACTAATGATGTAACATTATAATACAATTGTGAACTTAACCTTACAGAGTACGTAGTTAACTTGACTTGGAGTTCATCTCGTCAGTGTAAATCATTTATGCTTCACTAGTTCCACTAGTTATCTCACTGCATATCATCCATCATAAGCTACTTGAAAAATGGTTATAAATAAGGGGTGAGCTAACAAAGCTCAGTAAGTAAAGTCATTTTCTCTGTTATGGGTCAAGATTAGTTCAAGAAGGTAAGTAATAAACAAATACCAATCAATGCATGTCGGAACAGAAGACATGATAGAAGTCACAATAGCCAGTCACCAATGTATAAATCGATAGAAATGACCCCTAGGTCCTATGGGCATATCTCAAGGTGAGTACACAAAACCACAACAAGGAATAACCAAATAATGTGCTGCCGAAATTAGAAAACGTCTACATAGGCATGTCATCGTGTCGAATAGTACAACAAGGGGTATTCCAAGGAAAAGCTATCAAGCATATCAAGAATCCAAGGAATACGATATTAACGATGCTCAAAAGTATATAACATATTAAAAACCAAAAGCATGTCATGTAAGAGATAAAAAGGAAACTATTTGTTAGATGTTATCTGTCAGGGCCCAGCATACCCTTTCGTGCTTACAGCACAGCGCTATCAACTTTTCGTGTCCTCCAGGACTCAAGTCATTCGTCATGCCTTGCATGACTACGTGTCAATCGTGCGAAATGACACTCACACCCACGTATAGCCCGGTCGTGCAATGTGACGCTCACAACCACGTGTAGATTGTCAGCATCTTGCCCCTAAGGGCTGAAGTGTGTAACGAGTCAAGTACTACCACGGATAAAATCAGGTCATGAATAGGTAATTTCACAAGTTGTGGAGTAATATTTTTCTTATCATGTGACATGTACTGTTCAATATTCAAGCATTAAAGGAATACGTATGATCACATCAGGGTATTAACATGCAAAACTCATCAAGTCCACAAGATAGAACAGTATCAATTGTGGAGATCAAGGCATATCAAATAATAGAGTACAAGGTGGCAGCATGAAGAAAGAAATGTGGCATGGCTAAGGAAAGACCACATAACAAAGTTTAGGATTTACTTACCTCGGTTTCTTAGTATCGCATTCTCCATTTACAAATACTCTGATAATTTTCAAATACTTCAGGCATATCCTTGCATGGCTTGAATAATCATCATTAATCACAGACAGATCAGAATTCATTCATTCATGTCTTATTCATCATCTTAGGAGTCTATTAGATCCCCTAATTAGGTTCATTGGCCTATTACCCACTCATTGCGTTTCAACTTATGTTATTAAATTCCTTAAGTAGGCTTAGCAGCTGTCAGAATAATATTTTAAGTCATTTTGACTCCAGTCGTTATCAATTAAGCACTTATTTGTCCTCAGGGCAAAATGGTAATTTTGTCATTCTTGCCCCGAACCCTATTGTGATCCTTAAAATATTCCCGATAGCTTACATGTAAAGTTCTAAGTCTTTTGGACTTCATTTAGTATCTGCTTTTGACCATCGGGACACATCGATCATTTCTCATTTTATAGTTTGACTGTTCCGGAGTCTTATTTAGCCCCTTAATTTACATCATTATACTTATGACAATTAATTACATCAGATTGACCTTTATTCGGCCTTTACTTAGCATTTTCTATGCTTAGGGGTATTTTGGTCATTTCAAATTTTATGAAATTCTGACCCCGATTCATCATTTAATCATGTGAACAGTTTCATGAGTATTTGGGCTTCTATCGGTATCAATTTCGTCCCATTTGGACTTCATATGAGCTTCGTATAGCATCAGAGGCATTTTGGTAATTTTATATTCTCATACGTCACGTTTTCGGTACTTCATTTGTCAATACGGACTCCACCGTTGAGTCCAGAGTGCCCAACATAATTAAAATGGACTATCTTTTATGTTTAATTTGCCCTAGGGCAACACAGTCATTTACCATTTGCGTGTCTTTATTTTTCGGGACTTAATTTTATAAATCGAACTCCACCGTTGAGTCCAGAATGTTCGAAATAGTAAAAATACACTACTTATTTATTTAATTTGGACTTCGTTTGACTTATTTAGTGTCCAAGGGTAAAACAGTAATTTTACCTAATTAATAAAATACTTAAAATAATTATTTTATTATTTATTTATTTTTCAGGGGCCTAATTAAATTAATTTTCCAAAATCTAGGCTACAACAGAATTTATTAAAAGTTTGGGGGTCAAACCGTAATTAAATAGAAAGTCTTGGGGTCATAATCTAATTTTAGAAAAAATGGTTCAGAACCGTCCGGTTTTAGGGTTCAATCATTTGAACCAGTCCAAAACTCTTAAAACCATCCAATTCATTTCCCTTCACTGCATCATGCTGACATCGCGATGACATCAGCTACATTAGACAAAACGGCAGCGTTTTGTTTAAGTTAAGATTTGTTTTAAACAGTCAGGACCTGAACTGATTTTTGACCCAGTACCTGACTCGCAACACTATTCATCGTCTTCCTTATCGAGGGAGACGTTAACAGTCTAAACCTTAAAATTTCTTTCTCAATTTCGTGGGTTTTCAGCCATCGATTCTCATTATTTCCATCTCTAAACCATTACTGGAAGGTTTGTAAATGTTTTGACATTCATTTCATGGCTTGAAGCAAGGTCAAAAGCTTGATCCAAGCTTTGATGGGCGACTGATAATCGGATCATACACCTTCATTTCTCAACCAAATGTGATAATTATTGGTTTGTTGTCACTATAAAATTATAGGGATTGTTATCTTATTCATAAAACTGAGATTGAGGTTCGGTTTAAGATGTCACAAGCCAGACCCGCGACCTGCAACTCCAGTTTTAAGGCTCGTCTTTGAGCCATTTCACTAGGTTCTTGTTGGGTCGTGCCTCTTTCTCTCCCTAGTTTCAATCCCTATCCCTCGATCAAGGTTTAGCTTAAGTCGGTTCAGACCTGCTCCAATAGAGGTCATTAATGGCAAGTTTTTCACTAGTTTCTGCATCTCAAGGTTCCTAGGTTCTCCCGTTTTACTAAAAAGCATCCCTTAGTGACATTTAAATACATACATGCAATTTACAAGGCTTATATAAACTGAATCAGTGAGCAAAATTCAAAAAGGAAAAATTCTGAAGTTATACCTCCAACCGTGTCTACTTCTTCTCTCTTAAGGTTCAATGTGAGATCTTTGGTTGTTGCCTCAGTCCCAGTCAGGTACTTCTCAGTCCCTTCCTCTTTTGTGCACCTCCATGTGCACACACACAAGCACACACACACTTGAAGCTTTTTCCTCACACTAGATCTCTCTCTCTCTTCTAGATTTCTTTCTCTAACTCTCTATATCCGTACACAAAACACACATACTATTCTGATCACACACACAGCACACATTTTAACTAAATTGAATTATGATTTCCATATATAATATATGCACACCTATACATATACATATATGCATACACTTGTAGGGCTTTAGGTGTAATGATGTAGGCTAATGCAGGAGCTAATGTGGGATGATGTGGGCTGATGTGGAGTGACTCAGGTGATGATGAGGGGTTTGCATGTATGGCCATTGGCCAGTTTGGGAGGTGGCCTTGGTTGAGTTGGGCTTATATACAATTCTGTTGTATATTTAGGCATAAAGTTGTTGGCAGCCCACTTGATTTATTTGTGGGTGCCTAAAATCTTGCCCCACTTGGTCAAGGTTTCAAATCCTCTTGGCCTCACTTTTGGGCATTTTCTCCATTTGGGCTTATGCCTTGTTTGGCTGCGCAGAATTCTGTTTTAGCTATTTCCTTCGTAATTTCTTTCATGTTACTCTTTTTACGAAACTGGTTTCTTCTGAGGGTTTTGTATTTCGGTTAGCTTTGATGTCAAAGGTCTCGTGTCGGTTATTACTTATTTGTGGTCGTCATAGTCCGCTAATTCGAGTTTTCATAGAGTTACAATGACATCATTTCACCTAATTAATTGGTAATTAGTTTCGGGTATTTCACCCTTCTCTCTGACGTGTTTAATTATTTTATTGGTCTTATTGTGACTGTCGAGAGATTCCCAATTTACTTTCTTGATCATTCTTTATGTCGCTTCTAATTAATAATTAGCGAACTAATTATTAATTAATCGGGTCGAAGTGTTACACCTGCCTTTCCTTCTATATTGTATTACGTGAAAAATTGTTATAGTTTTTTGGTGAGCTAACTTAGCTCAGCAAGTAAATCCATCACTCTGCCATGAGTTAAGCAAGGGTATATGAATAATTGATATTTACAAGATGTCGATTTCAATAGAGTTGACCATCATGTCAAAATAGCACAATCCATAGAGTTCATAACTACAGATGACGGCAACTAAACAAGTCAATGAGGTATTGAATCAACAACGTACGAGCAATTAAGTTGGCTGACAAAAAAAAAAAACATAAATCCACGCATAACTCAACATTTATCAACGGTAAGGTATAAAGTTAATCACAAGTTAGTCATCAAGAACCACATAGTTGAACCCACAAGAAGATTGATACAAAAGATGTCATAATATGTATAACATAATGGGCCCAACTACGCACAACAAAATGTATATCCAAGTGTACCGTTATCACTTGGCCATCCTGAATAGCATGCTGAGCTCTGGTAAATATAAATCGTCCTTATCAAGGACTAGTGTACCTAGACATATAGAATATCGGGTGGTATACCCTAGACATTAGTCAAAAAGGCAAACGACATCTATAGAGAGATAGAGGGCATTATGTTAAACACAACCCCAAATGTACACAAAGTCTTCGGAATAATCGCAGATGTCCTACAAGGCATGGACTTACAATAGATCACCAATTCTCATTACAAATATAATATTCACAACAAGTGAGTCCCAAAGAGATATCGGCACTCAGTTCAAAAGGTTACAACCTGATTGCATCATTCACAACAAGATATTGTAATTCAAAGCACAATAGGAACAATATAAAAGTCACAATAGATACAAAATTGAAGATTCAAGGCAATTAATGAAAACGTAATTCAAAGAGTGAGTTGTTGACAACTATAGAGAATATGCTCACATAGGCAAGTAAAGGCATTCCCCATTTTAGAGTTCAGGTTTACTTACCTTCGGTCATTAGCATTGGATTTCCATATTGATTCCATAGTAACTATCCCATAGCCTTTGTTCCATTTTTCATCATTTGGTGATCCTATAATCATGGTTCAAAAATACATTATATATTGAATTAGAATACATTCTAATTCAAGGCACCTCTAGTTAGTATTTTAAGTTCTTTTGAACTTAATCTGCTTGATTATGAGACCCTTAGATTCCCATTTTATGGCTTATGTTGCTTTATGGCTTATTCGGTCCTTCGATGGCATAATAGTAATTTTATACTTTTGTGTCTTGTATTTCTCCATATATGATTTACGTGTTCAGAATTTATTCTTGAGTCCGGTAGGTCCTAAAAATATTACCATATGACTCTTTATCACTTTTGTATTCATCTAGTAGCTCGTTATGTCATTAAAGTGGTCAAAAAATCACCAATTTTGTGTCTCTATTTCTTTGGTACTTTATTTGATGAAATGGACTCTACCATTGAGTCTGGGATGTCGAAAAATGCTAGCGTAGGTACCCTTGCGATTATTAGAGATCATTTGGTAGGCTTAAAATTAGTTTACTTCATTTGTTTATATATTTTTTGGCATTCAGAACTTGATGGCAAAGGCCGTTTATCATTTTACCCAATCCTAGGGACATCATTGTAATTATACTTTTAATGTAATTAATTTTTCAGCGTTTCACTTGTCAAAAGGGACTCTACCATTGAGTTTGAAGCATCAAAAAATGTTATTAATAAGCCAATCTACCTAATAGCGACATATGTCTGAGTTGGTATGTTTGAATCGAACGAGTTGGGTGGGTCAACTCAATTAACTCGCCGCCGCTGTCGTCGTCGTCGTCTTTGCGTAGGGATGATGTAGCTCTAAAATTGTAGGGTTTCAGAAGCTATTTCAGGAGATTCAAGCTATCGATTCCAGTTCTTTTCAATCCTAATTGATTTTTGGAACTCCAACCTTTATTTTTGCGTTGGTTTTGGGGCTTAAATCAAACCACAGAGCTCGGTCGAGCTTCATTATCGTGGTTCTGAAACTCGGCTTGTTTGAGTTGGTTTCTCAACCATTTCACGTGAAGTTCTCTCATTTTGATCCTTATTTCAAGGGCTTTCAATCCCCGTTCTTGAATCCAAACTTGGTGCTCAGTTGATCAAATTTTCATTATTGGTCGATTCTACAACTCATAGTTTCAGGGCTCATTTTTTAGCTAAATGGTAGGATCTAATTGGTTTTGTGATCCATTTCATACGTAGATTCTGGTCTACTTCATAATTTTGAGCTTTCTTCAAGTTGGTTCTTGTGTAGCTTTTTCAAACTCGTCAATAACGAGTTCTGCATGCACGGGTTCCAGAACCCTTCAAGTCTTAGTTCCTTCATCAACTTACTCTAAATAACCTCATAATTCACATGAGAGGGATAGATCAAACTTAAATTGGTTGAGCTTTGATCTTTCCTAGCAATTCTTCATTTTCTCTTATTCGAACTAGGCTTCATTCCTTTACTGTTTCATTGTCTTCTTCATCTCTATAAACTTATGCTCTAAGTTTTCCTTGGGTTTTAAAGCTTGCATGCAACTGAACTTCTCACCCCTCTCTCATTTGGCTTCTTTTCTCTCTCTTTCCCTCTCTTTTCCATTTCAGTTGGACTGGTTTGAAGACTGAATTGTTGCATTTTAGTGCATGCATGTATATATAGGTATTGTTGAAGGGAATATGACACATGTCCCAACCTCCCAAATTGACCCTTCAAGGGTTTTCATCCATCTTTAACTACATAAAGGCTTGACACCTTATTGTTTCATGCAATCTATACATGTATGTTATAGGTTATATGCATTTAAAGTGACTATTAAGACATAAAAGTGTTGGTAGCCTAGTGGTGACTTTTTTTGGCACTCTCTACTTTTGGTCTTGAGTTTAAGACCTAGCCAAGCCTTTTAAAACCATTTTCCTCTCTTTTTCTTTTCAAGTATATGTAACATTGTGTTCTGAGTATCGTATTCATCACCAAAAATTTACATTTTTGTCTCCCAAAATTTCTCTTATAATTTTACCATTTTCCCTTGATTAAAGACACTTTATTTATGTGTCATTAGCCTTGATTTACTGCATTTGTGCACTATTTTCTCCATAATTGCTCACTTACTAGTCCTCAATTTACGCCACTATAAGGTTTATCATCAAAACTAATCTTAACCATTAAATCACATTATTTAGAATAATTGTCACCAATTTATAGCTAGTTGCTCATATTTATGCATTTGTCTCCATATTTATAAACTAATAGCTTCAAATAAAAATGCCCATAAATATTAAGTAAATTCTCCAATAATAATTACCATTGTCCCTAATCACTCCACATAATTTGGCCTAGGGTGTTACATCGACCCATTAGGTTCACTTGACTAATCTCTGGTTTAAGGGCTCAATAATACCAATATATAGAAAACTAGACGGTGGCATTACTGATTCCTCATGAAATTTTTGTAAATGTTAATTCTTGTAAAGAAGTGGATGCCAATATATGTTGAACCTTGTTATTCCAAGACAAAAAATAAATTTCACCTTAAGTAACAGATCCACTACCCAAACAAATTTCACCTTCATCAACACCAGAAGCAAGAGAAAGCATTAAATTCCAAACCACGAACAGGCCACCGGTGATGAGAGTGAGAGGATTCTAAATACCAATGTTGTTGTTTACAAGGCCACCAACGAGAAAACCAAGAAAGAACTCTTTGGAGCCCTGTTGGGTTCTTCCCTTAAGATAACTGATTGAATCGCTCAAAACTTGGTTACACCCCGACTATGGGGAGCTCACGATCATCAAAGATGGAAGCGCTCAGGTAGGGCTCCTTTATACTTGTTTCATTCTATTTTCCCCCTAATCCTAATTCCTAGTTTGAAATAAGGGATATATTTGGAAATCTATAAGTGAAAAATGATTCAACTCCATCCAACATAATATATTTCACGGCAGTGAAAAATCACATATTATGAATTTGGATGGAAAACTCACAGTTTCACTTTTGTCTTAACCTCAAAGGGGTTAAGTGTCAATTTTTAAACCACAAGGGTTATGTGAAAATGGGCTTAACCCTAGAGGATAAAGTGAATTTCCCTAAAGTTTATCATAAGACAAATGATGAGAGAAAAGATGAGAAGTGCTTACCATGGATGATGTAGAAGATGGTAGAGTATGGGCAACCATTTTGCAATGATAGTTAATGAGATATGATGATGGTCGAGATGGACGCAAAAAGCAACATGGCAAGGTTATGGAAAAAGCTGGAGGTATTATAGTGACACTTAGTGATAGGGCTTGTGCAACATCTAATACTGGGGAAGAAACATCAATGGGCGGTGGTGCAATTAGAAATTTCTAGTGACAGTCGAATAATTTTTGGTGACATCAATGTAGTGGCAGGATACGGGTTGCGACATTTCTAGCTTCACTAAAGTCATACTCAAGATATTCAATTTTCATCTTACTTATCTTGAACCCTTTTGATTCAGTTGTTTCGTTCCTGAACTTCTACTTTCACATTTATCCATCTTTTAGTTTCATCAATTAAAATAATATCATCAGTAAAAAAACATACAGTATGAGATTTCATCCTAAATATGCTAAGTTAGTTCATCCATTACCAAAATAAAAAGGAAGTGACTTAATGTTGGCCCTTGATGTAAGGCTACAATTATAACACCCTGATCCGATTATCGGGAATTAAGTCACTAATTTAATATTAGAGACTTTACGAAAGCAAAATGAAATTATGGGAGATTAAACCTAAGATAATAAATATCACAAAAAAATACAAGTAGACGAGAAGAAGAATAAAAGCAAAGCAAAAAGGGAGAATGGAATAAAATATGTCAAATGCCAAACAAGGCATAAGGAGAAAAAGATTGAAAAATAAGGCCAAAAGTGTTGGCCAAGGGACTTTAACCCAAGTCCAAAAAAAATGAGGGAGAGACTTATACCAAAAAGAATAACCAGCTTTGGTGCAACACTTTTGTGCTATTTATCTCAGTAAGATATATGTATATACAAATATTAAACCTATTCCACCACCCAACACAACCAATCAGGATACATGCAACACATCAACAACACCCAATTAAATATCTAAATATATGTATGTGTGTGTGTATATATATATATATAGGTGATATGCGTGAGACAGAAGTATGTGTGCATGTGTGTGTATGGTTAGAGATAGTGTGTGTGAAAGAAGAAGAAGAAGAAAGGGAGAGAAGGAAAACTTGAGGCAGATTCCAAGAGACTCCAAAAAGCTCAGAACTGAGCCAAGAAAGAGGGAAGCTTCATTGTAGAAGTAAAACACCTACACTGATTTTCTCTTGTATGAAAAATATTACTGTTTATATACTAATTGATGAAGATAAAGTGCATGCATGGCCTATGTTAGCATCATCCTATAGCGTCAGGGTGAAAAAAAGGAGACCTAGGAGGCTCAAGACACCCGAAACAGCAAGCCAAAACCCTAAAACCGCCCTTGATGACCACCAAAAAGGTGGGTTTAAAACGAATGGTGGGAAACTGATTTTTATTACTTGGGTTTTGATCCTGAGGCCACAAGGATTCCGAAGCAACAAAAATGACTCTGAATGAACCTAAAATAAGGAAGATAGATTGAGTTTCAAGTCACGATTTTAAAATCGAACCTTCATGAATTGAGCACTAAGCTTGATTTCTAGAACGTGGTTTTGAAGCCACTAAAATGAAGATCATGGATAAGCTAAGAACCATACATTTTCATGGCAGTATTGGGCATGAACAAACCCACTACTCAGAAACGGTCCATGAAGCTCCAATAGGGCTTTTGAGCTCCATTCGATGCCCTAAACCAACACCAAAAGTTTCCCCTATATCCTAGAAACTCATAGGAATTGAAAGTAGGGGGAAAGAATTACTAAAAAGTCATGAAATAGAATTCTTAAAAACACTTGCAACTAGGGCAACAATGGCGTGAGGGATGGGGAAGACGATGAACAAGATGGGTTAGGTTTCGGGTCGGTTCGAGTTCGGGTCGGAACCTACCCAGTCACACATCCAGTTAAGTGGAACGGCACCAGTTTAGAGTTGAATTTTAAATTAAAATGGAATAAGGGTCTGTTTGGTAATAGTGGATAAAGGCTTAATTTAATAGCCACGGTTGGAACGGGAATACCCTATTCCTGGATTACATCTTTATTTGCTATTTAGCTACGAGGTTAGGAGATCGATTTAATAACCCATGCGAGGTTGGGATAACCTATCCTAGTTTAGGTCCTTATCCGTTGTTTGGCTAATGAAAAATCAGAAAAAAAAAAAAAAATAAAATAAGGAGCCGCAACTCCCAGGTTTTGAACCCCCGACCTATATGCGTGTGTGAACTTAAAACCCAAGTGTGTAGCCACTGTGCCAACTTCACACACGTGAATACTATGGGTTGAA
Organism: Nyssa sinensis; assembly: GCA_008638375.1. NCBI lineage: Eukaryota > Viridiplantae > Streptophyta > Magnoliopsida > Cornales > Nyssaceae > Nyssa > Nyssa sinensis. The sequence continues at coordinate 15,992,776 of CM018041.1, read as the reverse complement.
TAAATATATAATATAAAATAAAAATTAATTAAATAAATTAAATTGGTAAAATGGTTCTGATACCCAAAAAAAATAAAAGAGATAGTGTAACTCAATATTTTTGGGCATTCTAGGACTCAATGGTGGAGTCCGATTTGTGAAATTAAGTCTTGAAAAATTAAAACACAGTAAAATATAAAATTATCATTTTACCCCTAATGATAGTCAGAGCCAATTAAATATAAAAGGTAATCTATCTTGACTATTTTGGACGTTTTGGACTTAATGGTGAGGTCCATTAAGCCTAAATAAATTCTAAAAAATATGAAACAACAAATGAGATAATACCCATTATGTCCTGAGCAATTATTTAGCTATTAAATGAATTTAGAAAAAGATGATGGGACCTAACTTTAAGTCTAAGGCCACAAAAATAATAAGTGGCCAATAGTAATTCCTTGGTTATGTTATAATGCATAGTTATGTATATTTGACTTATGATCTAGGAACTACATACAAAGAAAAGGGGATTAACATAACTGATTGAAAGTTTGAAGTGAGTAACACTGCACCCTGAATCGGTGGTATTTCGATCATCTTCAATCTGTCAAATGCTAAATTTATTTTGTGAGTAATCTTGTATCCCGAAGCAGCGGTATTTTATCTTCTATATGAAAAATGCATAACATGTTTTTGTGAGTAATCTCGTACCCTGGATTAGTGCTTTTATACATGTTTAAATGTCTATCTTATGATTTTTATACATGTTCAAATGTCTATCTGTATTTTGTGAAATATTCAGAAACTATGATCTTCATGACTAGATTTTGAAATGGCATTCATGTGTATCGATCTGAAAAATGTCTGTAAACCATGGCACCCCTTTAATGAGAAATAAATGATTTGTGTGAACCCATTTCATTACAAAACCTGAATCGTATGTGTTTTGAATCCGATCATGTGTCTATTTCGAGGCTTACCCGATGAGACTTACCCACATGGTCTTCTAACTTAATTTCTTGTATCTGTCCCCGAGGCCTACCTATGTGGCAGTCCGACTCTTTATGAGACTTACCCACATGGTACTCTGACTCGATTCTTGTGTCTACACGAGGTTTACTCATGTGGCGCTTTGACTTTTGATGACACTTACTCACATGGCGCTTTAACTCGTTGTGGAATTCATGTATGAGACTTACCTACGTGGCACTCCGACTCTTGATGAAACTTACCCACGTAGTGCTCCGACTCATTATGTGAATCTTTGACGTGTGTAATACGCTGTCTGTTATCCGTTATTCGAAATTAGATTTTTTAAAAGCACCCTCTTATGTGTGTTTGTCATTCGTAGTCATGTTATATATTCCAGTAACTTATTATCTGAATCATGTTTTAAGAATTGTCTATGCTATTATACAATTTGTGAACAACTTTTTACTATCTGCTTTGTGATTTGATATTTGAACTATGTTATCGAAAAATAATGTGTTTTAGAAATGCTTCCGTAATATCTGCCTGAATCTTTAGTATGTTTTATATGTGATCTGCTTTGAAAGCATATTTTAAGTTATCCTTATGAATATGTTATCTGTTTGAAAAACTTGGTGCCCATGATATTTTGTGCAAAACTCTCTCTTGCAAAACCTATGACAGGATGAAGGAATTACTCATGAGCTTAGTGAAGTTCATATGGATTTATTCAATATATTTCAGGTAATTGAATTGGCATGAAGTAGCAAAGTCCACACTATATGGCTGAGAGTATAAATGTGATGGACCTTTTGTACTAGTATTTTGATTAGACGTGAAGTGGATTATTTTGGTAATCATGTGATGTATATTTTTGGACTTGATGACAGTTGTGACTTTCGAAGATTTACATTTTGTACTTTTGGGAATACGTATCTGATGTATATATAAATATTGATGACACATAATGATAATAGTGGTGACAATGATCTTACTTTGAGTATACTCTATAAATGATTGGTGTTGAAATTGTTATCAGATGAGTTGCACACGTGTAGCTTCCACAATTAATATAAAAAAATATATATCACTCTTGTGCAATTCATTTGATTTTGTATAGCCTGTTCAAGTGACAGTGTCGGTCACCAGCCCTAAATCGGTGTAGGGTGGGTTTTGGATCGTGACAACTATGAGTGAAAATTCACGTGTTTCTTCAACAATTATCCTTAGGATAGTTATAATACCATCCTACATATCTTTATTGTTTTGATATATCATTTTATTATTCATTCTTTTTACTTTTTTAAAAAAAATTACCATATTATATTTCGGGAGACCCTTGTAGATGCCTTATTTTGAGACCCTCGATTGTATAAAGTTAGTTCTACCATTTTTGGTAAGTTGCTACATTATGTCCCACCTAGGGGTATTTTAGTAATTTCATATCTTTGCCTACTAAGGGTGTTTCGGTCATTATGCCCATTAATGGCATTTTGGTCATTTTGCCCACCGAGGGCATTCTGGTCATTATGCCCACTGATGCCATTTTGGTCAGTTGCCCATAGAGGGCATTTTTGTCATTTGAAACATTAAGAGCCTCGAAGGTATTTTGGTCATAATGCCCACTAAGGATATTTTGTTAATTTATAATGTTTCCCTACCTTTTAGGGGTAGTTTGGTAGATATCATAGGTTTCTCACCTTTTAGGAGTATTTCGTAATATTAGTGTTATTCTGCCCTTTAGAGGGCACTTTGAAAATTTTAGCATAATTCTATCCCTTATAGGTTATTTTGGTCATTCATGGGCATACATATAATTTTCATATCATTTTACTCATATAGAATTAATTTGGCAATTTTAGCCCTTAGGGACAATTTTTATTTTTTATGTCCTTAAGTGGCATTTTTATAATTTTCATGTCCCTGAATTCTCTCCCGAATTAGGGGTTGTATAGTAAATATTGGTTTGTGCACAAAAACTTGTCTATTTCCCTTCTTTCCTTGTTCCCAAGTAATTTCCAAAGTAGGTTCCTTATTTTAAGGGATTTGTTTTGACTTGTGTAGAAAATAATTTCAATATCTAAATTACTTACATAGTAAGCATTAATCTTAACCATTTATCAATTGAATTCATTGTGAGCCCTTGGATCAAACATCATTACTTTTTCATTATAAATAAGACCCCCTTGGCCACCATAACCATAATTAGGGATAGAAAAATTAAAAGGCCAGATGTTGTTGCAATAATTCTCTCTCATCTCCCTCTTTTATATTTCTTCTTCCATATTTTTGAAGCCTTCTTCTGCACAAGCAAAAGTTTTAATCCATTGAGTATGAAGTTTATACCATTGAAGATTCAATTCAAGTAGTTCAAGCTCAAGCCTTGTCTAATTCAACACAAATAATTAGGTACGCTCCCTAAAACCTTAATTTTTTCTCTTTTCCTAATTTAATTCATCCTACCACTCTTGATAGAATCACTTGAATCAAAGAACTATATTGGCTATGATTCTGTTATCTAAACGAATACGTAGGACGTCTCATGGGTTTGAGTCTACTATTTTTCTTTAATTTTATTTACTTTTATGTCCTTTTTCCTTGTTTTATTAGTCTTTTTTTTTCTTATTTTATTAATCTTGTCACTCTCTTTCTGTCACGACCCGATATCTAAAACTCGATTGTGACTTGTGATTCTTTTAATCACATTCTATTGAAAATATCATCTTTTTAATGAAATTTTATTTTTCAAATATCATATTTTAATATCTCAAAATAATGCCTTAAAAGCCCTTTAAAATAACCCCAAACAAGGCTTGAAAAGAAAGAAGAAAATAAAGAAAAATATGCCCGGGCCAGTCAACTAGTGAATAGTACCAGTCAACTAGTCTGCTCAAAATATTAAAGTGTTGCAAGATGCAAAATAATCGGTCAACCATTGAACAGTATTGGTCGATCGGTCAGGTTGACCCATTACTTGTTTTCTTGTGACTTTTTCAAGCTATTTTGGTTCCCTTTTCAACTCTAATGGTTTTCAAGTATATATTAAATATTTTTTTTTATATTTTTTGCATCAATTTCATGAAGTTTCATACATTAAAAATAACAAGAAGTATACTAAATTTTATGCAAATTTCTTGTTCCATAAATTCAAAAGGGATCAAAAGCTAGTCAACTGCCCTACCATAATTACATAAACATAATCATTAGAGTTCATACCTATTCTAGATATAATTCACCTAGTCTATTCCAAGAAATATGCAATCAAAAGTTTCCCAAGAGTTCATGACATTCAACTATACAAAAATAGTCGTTCCAAAGAGGATTTCGATGATCTTCAAGTGTTACCCCAAACATGACCTATGAAAATTACATATATTTATATATGTTCAAAATAAAAGTCACTATGAGTCTCCACATATGGAGGATCATCCAGGTGCACACAAAAATGGAGTTTTTCCCAAAATAGCTTCAAGGGTGTTCTTGTACTCGGGGTCGTCTCCTTGGCCCCTCCTAAATCTAGTAAGGGTCATTACAACAACCCCAGTAGGAGAAATCTAAACAGAGGTAAGAAAATGTGGTGTCAAGTGTAATGCTTATACATATGTCATGCCACACATGTAGTTTCAAAGCATGTATTTCATCACAAGCACAATAAGTCGATAGAGAATATCTTATCACATCATCACATTCATAATTATAAAAAAAGTGCACTATGTAAATCAATGAATGATAAGTCAATTAGAGGAGTTCGCAATTATTCAAGTTCTTTCAATTCTTAAGCTTTTCTCTCATCAATTCTCAAGTCTTAATCCCAAGACTAATTTCTTGGTCAGCCCCCAGTAAGCCTTGTGTGCTTTACGGGTTACTAACCCGATGCAATTATTCGACCACCCACATGGGTTTACAACTCGTAAGCCGAAGGGAGACACCATCCCAAACACTAATCAAAATCCCAGGTAAGCTTAATCTCACCATGCTCAAAATCACACAATTGACGTGCCCCAATTCTAGCCCATGTTCATTACTTTTCAAGTTCTTATTCTCACATTTCCAATAGCTTATCATTCACATTTATATTCACAATTCATCATATGTTCATCAATAAGATTAAACATTCAAGCAATTCCTTCAATCATCATAAATCCACATCAAGCATGCATTAAGGCATTTTCATAAACACTTAGTGTGCAATTTGAATTATTAAGCATAGTACAAGTAAACTCATTTCATGATTTCACTAATCAAACATTTTTGCATTCAACCAGGGAATATATTCAATAGAAAGACAAAGATAAAAGAAAGTCATTCCATGGTAGGAATACAACTAATACATGGATTTCCAACACACATGCAAGATATGCCCTAATATGCAAAAATGAACAATTCTATAGCAAAAGATAAATTCAGGGCATGATGAACCTATTTACACAAATCCTCTACCTAGGTTTAGAAATCCCCTACCTCAATCCTTCAAGTAGTGGTAGAAATACTAACTTTGTTGTTGTTGATTTTGGCTAGAATATCCAAAATCTTCAACTCAATGGTGCTTTTAGGTGGAGTGAAGCTTGTTCTTCCTTCAAGTTTCCAAAATAGAGATTCAATTCTTGATGATCCTTCAAGAATCTCCAAAAGCCCCAATTTCTCCCTCTTTTCTCTCTTTTCTCTTCCTCACTTTCTCTCATTTTCTCTCTTTTACGTAAATGCTTGTGTGTGTGTTTCTAGTGTGTGTAGGCATTTTGGTTTTATAAGCCAAAAGTAAGATGAGGGTTGAAATTCCTTTCTTGCCCCTCATTGTTTCCACACTCTTCTTTTAAATCTTAGGCCATTTTTTAGTCTTTTCATTTAACTTCTTATTTTTTAATAAATTTTATATTATTATTTTCATTATTATTATTTTTAAATTTGTAAATTAAAAAACAATTCGGGTCTTTACACTTTCTACTCATTTTTTAGTTTATTTACTTTAGGTATTCCATTTATTTTATTCGATCATGTCATTATTATTATTATCTCTTTCTATTATCTCTCTCTTATTTTATGTCATGGAATTTATGTCTTGTGGATGAACACTTGATGCCAGTTCATTCGAATTGGGCGGGATGGGTGCCTAACCCCTTTCCCATCTCATACCTTAGCTTCCGGATTTGTAATTTTGTAGTTCATTGTAGACCAATTTTGATTTACTTTATGTTAACCCATGTCAAGGGTTTAGAATGTAAATAGGACCAAAGCATTGTAATCTTAATTTCTAGACTAATTCTCTTTACATGTATTTTTCATAACTTGTATCAGGTTTGTTTGTTATTTAGCCTAAAACAAATTGACTGACTCGTTTGTGTATTCCCCTACACCCTAATCCAAAAAGAAGGCGTTCTTCTCCCATCTCAAGGGTGTGAACTTTTAAAGTCAAGATTGTTTGACTCTTCTTTTGGTGCCTACGCTCACAATCCTATCATAAGCTTTATCCAAACCAATAAATACCATGTGAAGATCTTCTTTATTTTCTCTATATGTCACCACAACTCTTATTAATAAATAATTAGTTTAAATTATTGACTTTCCTGATATAAACTCGAATTGATTCACCTATATAGTTGCCTCAAGTTTTAATTGATGTTTGATCACTCTCTCTTAAGATTTCATAATTTGACTCATTAATTTAATACCACGATAATTTATATTCATTTTGGATACCCCTTTATTTATATATTTAAGTACTAAATACTTTTTGCCATACATCATACATTTTATTAGTTATTACAACCTTATTAAATAAATTTGTTATTCAATACACATATACTTCATGTAAATACTTTCAAACCTTAATAGGAATACCATTTAGTTCAAAAGTCTTATTGCTTTTCATATGTATCAATGCGTTTTTAATAGGATTGGGTATTAAACTTATCTATACTTAAATTTTCTATATGATTTTCATGTAATTACTTCTCAAAATAACTTTTCCATTTGTCTTTAATTGAATCATTATTCATCAAGACTTTACACTATTATAGATGAAAAATTCATTATTTCATGATTATGATTCTAACAAATATTATGTATTTCATTCCCACACCGAAATTGGTATTCTCATTCCTTATTTTTGTAAAATCAACATATCAATATTAAATGACATACGAATGTAAATTTTTTTTGAACTCATTCATGTATTAACAAAAAAAAATTATAAAATATAATATTAATGTTATTTAAAATAATGATCATTAATATGAAAATAATTACAGTAGGTTTGATAAAACTTTTTTAAATTACCTTTAATAAGATAAAGTAACTTTTCACTATTTTTTAGGTAATAAAAGGTAGTATACCAAAGTGCATTTAATAATCATCTCTTGAAATAAATTAAGTTAAACATTACTTCAAAATTCTTGTTAGTTATGAAACAGGGTATTTAAAAAGTATTATCAAATGATACCAACATTTTCTTTCAAAAAGTAGAAATATTTTAATTATTACAAAATAAATTTTTACGTTTAAATTGTTATACAAAAGTAGTAATAAACAAATTAGATTCAGTTTACTTCCAAGTTCTTGTTTGATAGATATAGGATGTTTAGAATTCAAATATATAATTTTTATTATAAACAAATTTATAATTTTCAAGTTATTAAATTTAAAAGTTTTGTAAAAATGAAATAAAATTGTGTCTGCTCCTGATTTCATGAAAAATTCATTAGAAATGATATTTTTGAAACTGAATAACTAAATAACTTTATTAGTTAATATATTTGGACTTAAAATAAATGATAATTTTAATCTTTTTTTATGTACTCTTGGTCGAATGACCATTTCTTTAAATCTAATGTCATATTTATAGATATTAACTTTCTTGATTTTGAATAAAATTTATGTACATTAATCGAACAACTTAACTGTCTGAAAAAGTCCACAAATCATGACTACCGAAAGTCACTGTTATCTCTAATGAAAAAATATTTCCGTCCTATCCAAATGCTAGAATAAAATAATTTAAGAAATTTTATTATTAGACATTCTTCAGTCAATTCTTTTATAATTAATAAACATCAAAAATTAAAAATTTATTAATTATTAGAATTATTAATTATTAATTTTTTTCATACTTTTAATAACCAATAATTATTTATTTCATGTAAATAATTTTCAGTACAAAAAAAGATTTTATATGCAAATTTTCATTGACATCTTGTTTTTTTTTGGAAAAAAAATGAATATAATGCTGAACTTAAGGCATAAAAAACAATTAATTTTATACTTTCGCTGATATGAAATTTTACAAAAAATGAGAGAGTAGACAAGTTGTGCTTCCTTATGTCATAATTTTTTTTCACTTACAATATTCAATTATATTGTTTAATAATTATAATTATTAAGACATGTATAAATATATATATATATGTGTGCGTGTGTGTATTGAAAAAATGGATTATTGAGCAAGAATTTTTGGCCATCTTTGAGCCAAAATTAAAATGGCCCCACACATTATTTTAGGTGAGTTCATATGAAATTATGTTCTCCTATATGAGGATATTAAAAACATATATTGGGTTGTTCAAAACTATTAAGGAGTGAATGAGAAGTTGATTCCAAATATCACCACTTAAAGACGGTAACAAAGCTTGAAACATTGTGAAAAGCTTGTATCTCATATAGGTTGAGAACAAAATTTTTAAAAAATATATATACAATTTCATTGGGTTGGGCTTGGGCCTTGACCCGCTATATATATATATATTTTTGGAAAAAATTTTACTTATTTAAATTATATTTTTAAAATGTTACGTTTTTTAATTTTAATTAAACACTCACCATGAACATGTGCATTCCTTTAAATTTAAAGAATAGTTGTGTCTCTTCGGATTGGTGCGTCTGTTCACCAATGGATGCATATATTCAAATTAAAGTATTATATCTGTTCGCTGTGAACAGATACACCCTTTAAGTTTATGTCTATTTGAACAGACACCAAAGTCATCTATATAAACTCAGTCCGCCCTCATTATTGTTCATTCAATTCACGAGTTTTAGAATTAAGTTCATGCATACTGTGAGTCTCCATAATTTGAGAGAGTTCAAACACAAGTTTTGGTTCTCTGTGCACAGAAGATTTAAGTACTCCTTTTATTATGCGTGAACATTATATATTGAGAGACAACCACCATTCAAAACTAGAAAGCACCAGTGCGAGACGATATTGTCTTGAGGACATAGTGTAAGACACTAGCCTTAATCAATCACAATTGCTGTACTTTTGGTATTTTTCGTGAAAAACTGTAAGTTCTAATTTCTGTTTGTTTCCATTTAATTTTAATTTTTGTATTTACAATATTTTGAGAATTTTACTTATTGTTTTATGTGATTATAAAATTAGTTTTACAAAACAACTTGCAATATTATTTTAAACTATTTTTATTGTATACTATTTATTAAAGTGTTGTAAATTTTTTCAATACAGTATTTTGATCAAGTATAATTTTTTCTAAAAATATGTATATAAAAGTACATATATCACTATTATATCTCTCTAATAATTAATATTTTATATATTTTTAAAAAATATATTAATTATTAGGTAATAGAATTATTAATTATTTATCATATAACTAAGTTGGTTCCTTAAAAATGTATTAATTATTAGAGATTATTAAGTTAATAAATATTAATTATAAGATGGTCGATTATATTTCTAACAATGAAATTTCATTTATCCTATTTTCATTTTTGCCTCCAAAGGGATCCTATGAATCACCATATTTTTTTTCTCTTTCCAAAATTCCCACTATTGATCTAATTTGGAATAGACAATTAAATTTAATTGAATTAAAAAACGAGGGTTTAATGCTCATTTTAATCTAAATCCAAAGTATTTTTTTTTTAAAATTAGGTTTAGCTAAAAACTTAGAATATACACTCAAAATTTTTCAATTTATCCAACTTATGCAGAAAATCATAAAATTCAATACACTGGATTAATAAAAAAAAAATCTAAACCAATAAAATAAAATATAACTTAGAAAAAAATTACAAAAAACATTTTTTATATATAATTTTACTTATTTTCACTTAACTTTCTTATAATGTAAAAGTCAAAAAAGGCACATCTTCATTTGTTAAAAATATATTTTATATTTATCAATTGAATTTAATTTTTAACATGTGAAAATGTATGTTAATCAACTTCTAGATTACAAGAGTTATATGAAAATAGGAATAATGTTCATATTTCAAATAAGATGACATAGTATTGTTTATAATACTTTAATCAAAATTTTATTTCTCAAACAAGTCATTATACAAAGTAACAATGTATTAAATCACATAATTCATGGGCACAATCAAAATTTAAGAAGCGTTCACATCACACAGATTTGGAGAGGTTAGTGACCCCCAAAATTGGAAAATCTTTTTTTTTTACTAAGATTTTATTATAATTTAAAAATAATTCCTCCTAAAACTTGTGAGATTTTTCCTACATGGGTGGTGCATTGATACATTACTATTTAAAAAATAAATTTGAGAGGTGCATCATTATTGAAAAATGAGTATAAGCATTTGAGATTATGTGTAATTTACTATTTAAATTAATAAAGCTTTATTAAGGATAATGATTCATATATAATTTTTAAAATTTTGTAATTAATTTTTAAAATTGTAAAAATATATTTGAATATAATAATCTAAAATATATAACCTTAAAAAAATTAAAATTAATAAATCTTACATTTTAAAATTTAAAATCTACGTTTAAAAATCTAACCACACAACCAAAACCTAAAGCTTTATTAATGAGTTGAAGGAGGATAGAGAGTCTGATATGGAGGACAAAAAAGTGGTCTGGTTAGTTGCCATGACGTGGTTGAAAAGAAATCGAGAATATTACAAAGAAGCGGTTTTCACGGCAGAAAACAGAGAGGAGAGAGAGAAAGGGAGAGATCTCTGAGCAAAACTGGCACAAGCGCACAGCTCCGCACATGCTTTTGACTCTTATAGCCCCCCCCTACTCAGTCTCCATGTCGAGAGATTACGCGGCACAAGCAACACCTAAACACCTCTCTTTCTCTCACACACACACACATCACATCTTCAACTTCAGCTTCTCTCTCTAAAGTTTAAACCATTCAAACAGTGCGAGTGTGCGACTGCTTTTCATTCTCTCTCTATTTATACATATACCTATACGTGTATACATAGATTTATCTTGTCAGCGAAGGCGCGGAGATAAGAATGGAATCGCCAGATTCTCGTTACGCTTCATCTCCAGATGTTCCACCGAGGCGATCTTCGCCGCCCAAATCACCGACCCGAGGTGCGGTTTTCTTTTTTTCTTTCTCTCGATCTATCGTCTCTGATCTGGTTTCTTTTACCATTGCCTGTAATTTGCCTAAATGTGTTTTTTCCTGTCGTTTTCTAATCGTATCTCTGTTTTTCTCTGTTTTGAAAGACAATTACAATGCGAGTTTCTTCAAAATTTAATTGCTGCTGTTGTCACTTTTAGCGAAATTTGAAGCCCTAGAAAAGGTCAATTTTTTGGGTAATTTGCTGTAATTGATTAAGAAGGTGAATAATTGGTTGAATGATGAAATTAAGTTGATTATGCCCCCTATTTATTATGATTTAATGGAATTTATTTTGAATATAAAAAATGTATCTAAAAAATTGGCACATGAGCTTAATGTCGAGCTGTTTCTACTATGAATTTTATCTCCATTGCGGATTTCTAGAGAATTTTAGTCTTTGCATCATTATTGTTGAGAATATCGTTTTGCTTGACAAATGTGGTTAGAGTTTATTTTGCAATGTCACATGATATCCTTTGTAACAACGTAGCTATCATCTGGATTCTGGTCACATTCTGGAAATACTTTTATTGCTTTTGGAAGTGAAGTTTGCTTTATTATTGCTTGAAATATCAGCAACGGTACTTTTTAAAAGGCTAAAGGTAAGCGTGCAGTATCTTACCATTACACAATGTAGTGCATCCCACATAGCAGGTTCATTCTAGGATGATAACTGATCGGGACAACAAACTTTAGTCTGTGTCTGTAGTGGAGCAAGGTTGAAATATTGTTTATGCTTGACGATAGGAATTTGAAAGGAGATAGAAGCAAGCTTTAACAGGATATAATAAAGGTTGGCTTCCGAATTTTTAAATGTGAATTCTAATGGAAATTTAGCATGTCTTATATCTAGAAAAGCATTGAAAGTTTGAAACCATGACAGCAGGGTATAAAAAATTTGCAAAGATCAAGAAATGAGGTCAATTATTCCATTATTTTGGTTTATACATTGGCTGGAAGTAAATGCGCTTAAAAATGATGTCCCCATGAATTTCTTTTTTTGTTCTATTATTTTCATTTCCTTGTATTTATGGATTGCATTTGATCTGAAAATGCTTTTGGTATTCGGAAAGTTCTTCTGGTTTGTAATGTAATGCTTCCTGGTTTATAACTTCTAATAAATTTTGCTTGATTAAATATGTAATGTAGTGCTTTGGATGCTTTGAGCCTTTGATTTATTGATTATTGTTACGAGTAAAATAATGGTTTTATGGAGGCAAATGCTCTAAACAGAGCTCATTCAGAGATGCATCTGATGTTGAGTCCCAGTGGAGAGTAAGTGTGGGTTGCTTCACTTTGTGCTGCATCAGGGTGGTTAAGAATAGAATTGACCCTCATCAAATTTTTCCGTGACAACAAACCTGTTAGGATGCTTGGGTTACTTCACTTCATTGCACTTGTGGACTGTTGCATAGATGGAAGAGTGTTATGTTATTTATGATGCATTATGATTTTGTGGCTATTGTTAGGCTCAGTGACCATACATATTGGATGCCGTTGTTGCATTTGAGGCTTCAATAATTTGATGCGACTTTTTATGTTTTTCTCTATGTTTTCTCTTGTTCGAAAAAAAGTCAAAGCATGCATGTATGAAGTCATACACACATGGGCTGACATCGTGCATGAATGCAAATTTGATTCTTTTTCTTGTTGTTATTTCTGTTATCATGATTGCTATTGTCAGATAATACGGAGAAGAACACACACATTAGGTTCCTTGCGTCAAATGCTGAAGCTGGCTCGGTTATAGGAAAAGGTGGCTCAACAATTACTGATTTTCAGTCTCAGTCTGGAGCACGGATACAGCTGTCACGCAATCAAGAATTTTTTCCGGGAACATCTGATAGGATTATTATGGTATCTGGAACAGTTGATGAAATACTCAAGGCAATGGAACTAATTCTCGCTAAATTGCTAAATGAGGTAATCTAAATGACATAGTCTTATTATCATATATTTCTGAATACACTTCTTTTTTAAATTTCTAAATGAGGTAATCTAAATGACATATTCTTATTTAGCATATATTTCTGAATATACTTCCTTTTTTTGCCTTTGTTGGTCAGTTTTACATTGAAGATGGTGATGATGCTGACCCAAGAACAAAAGTTAGTTTAATTGCACCAAATAGCTCTTGTGGTGGAATAATTGGGAAGGGAGGTGCCACGATCAAGTATGAGCACTGTTCCCTGTGTTTTCTAGCTTTTAAAGCATTTTTGGTTGCTAAATTTTTCATATTTTGCTAATAGAAGCAGCACCTGTCGCCTAATTATTATTATACTTGAAACATTAAAACCTATGTATTTGTCATGCCTCCTGTTTGTTTTATTTTTCATTTCTATAAAGCAAATGATTCTCCCATTAGTTTTGAATTTTTTTTGTTGAAATAAGTATTTAAATGTGTTATCTGCATATGAGGGTTGATTTAATGTAGGTATTGTCATAAGAAGTAGCACTGATCCTTGAGAGGATATAGCAGACAATAAATTTGTTTATGCACTTTATATTCTTTTGTTTTGGTTTGGAAATGTCATAACAATATATGGTGTTTGAATGTCTTATTCTTGTATTCATTTATTTATATTGGAGGTCAATATGGGAATTGAATTAGGCCATTTTGAACAATTGATGGGTGTGTTTGAGAGGGTAAGGATGAATCAAGTAAATGTAAAATGTGCATAACTAGGGTTGTTGGATTTTTACATGTTATAGAGACTTTGAGGTTAAGTGAATTGGAAAACTTTGGATGGGGATGGCTGGAGGAGAGGAGAAAATATTTTTGTAATGGCTTGCACAAAAGAATTTTATAAGGTAAGATGGTAATATTTACTTACTAATGAAAACAGAAGATGATAATGTTAGTTTGATGTACACCGATAAAAAAAAATGTTAGTTTGATATACATTGTTAGCTCATTCTCTAAGAGTTTAACCTTTTGGAGCAACTGGTTATTTAATATGGTATCAAAGTTGTGGTTCTTAGGGATCTTGGATTAAAGTCTCTTCTCCTTCATTCTGCAAGGTTTGTCTCTCTTTGTGTTACCAAGATTTGCTCTCCCACGTTGTTATGTCAAGTGTGCCAACTCTCCAAGTACAAGATAGGGTTGTATGTGAGAAAGGGTGTTAATTTGATATACATAGTTGGCCCATTCTCGAAGATCTTAAGTTTTTGAGTAACTGGTTATCTTACAAGTAAGGGTGTAAGATTCTTTTGTTATTAAGAATTCTGATGTCCAACCTTCATTTTCTCATGAAGAGAGGAGTTGCATATAATTAGTTACAAATAAAATTTGACTGAGGGTGGTTGTTGCTTATTGTCTGGCACTTATGGTTTCATGTTGGCAGACTTGAAGGTGTTGCAAACAAGGAGTTTAGATCCTGTTATACAAGGAGGTTGAATAGTGCTGAGATTGATGTAGTGAAGATAAAAAATGGTATAACAATTATTTTTGAAGGTGTTTTTTAATGCTTCAACACTAAAGATACTAGAGATACTAGATGAATTCTTTTGCTTTTTTCCAAGTGATAAAAGTTAAAAATCTTAATATATCATCTGACCTTTGAAGCTTGTGAGATCTTTTAGGCTTAGTCGACTTGGGTAAAAATCATATGTTGCAAGAGCTATCAACTGAAGAATGGATATTATGGATTGATTTCAGGCTATCTAGAGATGTTGGAGACCATGGTTGTGGCAGTGGGCTTCCTAAGCTAGTTATTCCGCATCAAGCAATAAAAAAGTGCTTTCTCTCTTCCAACTAAAGTCTTAGTTGAAAAAAGGAATGGAGTTGTATAGAATTGTGCAGGAATGTTATTTGGACAAGCCATCATTTAGATTAAATGGCAATCGCTTCTGGCAATGGCAAAAGCTTGGACTATCAAGCATGAATGTGGGAGGGCTGCCACTTTGTCAAAGAAGTTCAAAGGTTAAGCATATCCAGTCTACCCCCCTGCACCTTGCATTAATGAGACTAGCAGTCTAGCACGGGGTAATGGCCTTGTAATGGTTGTTTGGATAGGCCTTGTAAATCACATTTTTATGATTCTTGTGCACCAAAAGGTTTACTATTGATCTTATAAAGTGAGCTGGCTCATTTTAAACTTAAGATTAAACAAATTTGGTGTGGTCGCTTCTAAATTGTTGAATGCAACTCATGCCATGTTAGTGAGTTGCATGAAATCTCTCCAACAATGAGCAGTTGCTTATAAGTGGAGGTGTAATTGATCTATATAGATCTTTATAGAGACTGATCCGGAAAAAAAGATTTATAAAGAGAAACATTTTCGGTGGTGAGATTGTTGACATTGACATCAATTTGAGAACCAACCTTTAGACAACTTCTTGTGGTGTGAAGAGAGCTCAAAGATTATTTCTAATACTTATTGTGGTGTGAAGGGACCTCAGACTTATTGTGGGTTGTGCAGAAAAGTCTTGCTTTACATCCACAATTGCATACTCAATCTGGGACACCCTGCTCATCTTGCACTCAAAATCATTGTACTAACACTGAGATTGCTATTTGCAATCCATGCCATGTTGGCGAGTTGATAGGGGTCTTTCTTGTTTACAAAAGGTAACACATAACTTGAGTTATAATTGATTCATTTGGATCTCATAAGAGAAGCATTTTAAATGGTGCAATAGGCGGCAGTAACACTGATTTGGTGACCAACATTGAATATGTTCCCACTTTGGTCGTCTTTGAGCGGACTGATATGGCTAATGGCATCAAAACCTTGTTCCAAAGACCTGATTTCAAGTTGTTGCATGTCTTGTTATATTTTTCTATGGTGTTTTTCTTTTTCTTTTGTGTTGAAATACTCAGTCTTCGATGGTGGTGAATGAAAAGTTGAGTGCTCTTTCATTTTTTTCCATGGAGAGACCTGCATGTGTAAAATTGCTGATGCATTTTCAGAAGCTGTTCATTTGAAACAAGGGGAGCCATGTTGTCTTGTATTTCAATATAAAGCACAAGATACTTATATTAGACTTTCTCTTAAACTATAACACATGAATATGCTCCAATTAACTTGTCTTTCTGATTAGAAGATACTTGATTTTGTGATACTTTCTTTACTTTTGAGATTATCTTGCCTGGGGTTCAGTCTCTTCCTTTGCCAGTAACTCTTTAAGATTAGTTTTGTTCTTATGATAGGGATCTCATGCATCTTGATCTATCAAATTTGGTTGCATAACTAATTTTCTCTTGGACACTAATAATCTACGCCACAATTGATTACACCTTTTTTCTTTTGGTCTAGTGATATACCGCACTTGAAATAATTAAATCTAGGTGGTTTACCTACTTGATTCTGATGTCTTCATTGGATTTTGAAGTTGTTAGTTTCCAAACATTAGCTGACATAACTTTATCTTTTGCTCGCGTTCGCCAAGCTAAATTTGTTGCATCCCATTTACCCCTGTGTTGTAGCCTGCTTGGGCTGACCCTATATCATAAGTGGACGAGGAAACACATCATTTTTGTTGTAAATATTGACCGAATCTGTAGCTTAATTTAGGCATTAGAGTGATTGATTGATTGTAGGAATTAATTTAGGATAGTTTCCTTATTTACTTTTAAGTTGTGACTATGGTATCAGAGCGGGTTTTCTAAACCATATCTTCTCTTTCTCGGTCCTCCCCTTCTTGGTGCCTCTCATCTTCCTCGGCCCCTCTCGTCTCCCTCGGCACCTCTCGGCCTCCTCAGCCCAGCCTCTCGGCACCCTCGACAGAGCCTCTCGGCTTTCTCAGCCCAGCTAGTTTCGTCCAATTTCTTTCGCTTCCCAAATTTTTGCTCTAGCAATTTCTTTGTCTTATTATGGCTGATAAATTGGACACCAAGGACAACAAAGATTCATTTTTTATTGGATCACTGACCAATACAAAATTGAAGGGTTCCAATTACCTTCAATGGTCTCGCATTGCGTTGGTTTCATTGAAAGCTCGTGGTAAGGCTTCTTATCTTACAACCACCAAACCTACTGATGCCACCAAGATTCCCGCTTGGGAACAAGAAGATGCTCATATTATGACTTGGCTTTGGAATAGCTTGAAACCAAATATTTTCAATAATGTCGCTTGTTTGGAATCTTCTAAAGCCATTTGGGACACTTTGCAAGAGCTGTATTCTTATGATTAGAATCTCTCTCGTATCTATCAGGACATTTTCTCCTTCCAACAAGGAGATCGCTCAGTGGAAGAATATTTTTCCATCTTGAAAACTATGTGATGAGTTAAATGTCTATCAACAGTTGACCACTGACTTGAAAACTCAACAACATAGGGAGGAATTTCGAGTTGCTAAGTTTTTTTCCGGTCTCAAACTAGAACTTGCTTCTATCAGCTCTCAGATTCTATCTGGTAAGGATGTTCCTACTGTTAGTGAGACTTTTGCTCGTGTTCGGAGAGCTGCCATTCATTTTTCTATTCTAGAGAATGACACTCTTTCCGCTCTTGCTGCACTTCCTAGAGATCATGGTGGGCGTGTTTCTCCTAGTAGTAATCGTGGCGGTCGTAATGGTCGTGGCTCCAAGCAGTGCATTCATTGTGGCCAAAATAATCATTCTGTTGGCCACTCTTGGAAACTCCATGGCAAGCCCACTTGGGCTAACCAGGCTACACTTGAGGGGGAACATTCTGAGTTGTTTTCTGAAGATCAGATCCTTATTTTCAAGATCGGGTATGATTCTATTCTTCAGCATGCCAATGCCTCTTATACTTCCACAGTCAATTTAGTCTTGTCAGGTAACACTTGCCTTCATTCTTTTTCCAAGTACTCCTTGGATTTTTTATTCTGGGGCTGTCTGATCATATGACTGATAATTTGTCTCTTCTTTCTAATATTTTTCGTCCTTCTTCTCCCTCCATCACTATTGCTAATGGGGCTAAAGCTTGTATTCAAGGAATTGGTAGTATTTGCACTTTTGGTCTCACTTTTTCATCTGTTTTATATATACTCCAATTTTATTTTAATTTGCTATCTATTCAGTAAACTTATCTAGTCCTTTAATTGTTCAATGACCTTCTATCTCTTTTATTGTGAATTTCAGGATCTAAAGACGAAGAGAATGATTGGTGGGGGATATGAGAAGAATGGACTCTACTACCTTCAGTCATCTTGTCAGTCAACTCCTTTTGCTCTACATTTCGTTGTTTCTCCTTATCAGTGGCACTGCTGCCTTTGACACCCGTTTTCCACAAATCTTCGTCACTTAGTTCCTACTTTATCTGATTTTTCTAGTTTTAATTGTGAGACATGTGAACTTAGTAAGCATCGTAGAATTTTGTTTCCTCTATGTGCTGACCCCCCTTGTTTCCAATCTCTTGCACTAGTTCATTATGATATTTGGGGACCATCTCGGACCACTAGTTTACGTGGTCCTCGATATTTTTGTTACTTTTATTGATGATTATTCTCATTTGACATAGGTGTGTGTGTTTAAAAATCGTTTTCAATTGTGTAATGCTTTTTAATCTTTTTATGTTGAAATTTCTAATCAATGCAATGCCAAATTGTTAGCTTCTCGAATTGATAATGCTCAAGAGTATAAAGACAATCATTTTAAATAGTTTCTCGAGTCCAAAGACATTATACACCAAACATGCTGTGTCACCACCCCCCAGCAAAATGAGATTGTCGAAAGAAAGAATGGTCCCATCTTTGCTATAGCTCATGCCCTTATGATCCAGATGCATGTTCCCAAGTATTTTTGGGAGGATGTTGTCTTTACAGCTACGTATCTTTCAAATAGGATGCCTTCTCGCGTTTTACAGGGAAAATCACTTTTTAATATCATATTTCTTGATAAAACACCTTTCTTCCTTTCCCCTAAAGTTTTTGGATGTGTTTCCTCTGTGTATAATTTGTAGCCTAGTCGTGACAAACTCAATTCTCGTGCTCATAAATGCATATTTCTTGGTTACTCACGCACACAGAAAGGTTACAGGTGCTACAGTCCTATCTTACGTAAGCACTTTGTCAATGCTGATGTCACTTTTTTTGAGACTGTTCCCTATTATTCTGTAAAAGGAAGTCAATTACATGCACCATTATTTCCTGACCTTGTTTTACCTATTAGTGTTCCTACTCGCCGTCCTATTTCTTAGGTGTATGTTCGTCGTCACCAGGCTGCAGCTCTAGTCATTATTTTTGCTGGACCTTCTCTCTCACATCCTTCACCCACCCCGCCATCTGTCGATCCATCTCATTCTTCTGACTCTGATCTTGATTTGCCCATTGCATTCCGTAAAAGTACATGTACTTGCACTGCTCATCCTATTTCTAACTTTGTCTTTTATAATAATTTATCCTCGTCCTTTCAACCTTTCTCTTTATCCCTGTTATCTCTCGTTGTTCTTAAATCCTATAGGGAAACTCTTTCCCATCCTGGTTGGCTAACCGGAATGGAAGAGGAAATGCATGCTTTGGAATTAAATCGTACTTGGGCTTTTGTTCCTAAACCTACTAGTGCTAAAATTGTTGGCTGTCGTTGGGTCTTCACAATCAAGGAGAATCGTGATCGTACTGTTCATCGGTTGAAGGCTTGCCTTGTGGCCAAATGTTTTACCCAAACCTATGACATTGATTACACTGAGACTTTCTCTCTTGTTGCCAAATTAAATTATGTTCGGGTTATCATATCTCTTGCTACAAATCTCGATTATCCTCTTGATCAACTCGATGTCAAAAATGCCTTCCTACATAGTGATCTTCCTCAAGCATTGTTAACAGCAAACACAAACACTGTTCGTCTTCGTCCCATCATGAGTCATCACCACTTTCACAAGATGAAGACGAGAGAACATTAGATCAAAGAGCAGCCAAGCCAATCCCCAATATCACCATCGGAAAACCATTATCCAACACAGATCGTAAAGTCAACACTGACAGATCAACAAGTACTATTGTCACTGCCAAGTAGATCAACCTCCATCGTCATCATTGATCTTGGCAAATGGAACTACATTGCACCTTGCTGTCAACACAACTATCAATCGCTGCTGTCGATCGCAAACTCTGTCACAGAACCGTCGCGATCAAGCCCTGTAGCTTGCTTCGTCGTTTGTTGTTGTTGTTGTTGTCCTTGTCGCAACTTGTTGCTGTCATCATCATAGTCATCGTTGGCTCCTCCACTATTGTTTTGTTGCTTGTCGTGCCTCGCCATCGATGTCTGGTCATGGAAAGACCCTTGCCCTGTGTGCTGCATGAATCGGGTTTCAAAACCCTAAGTCAATAGAGAAGAGGGAGTAATGATCTTTCACCTCGAACTGTTTCATTCCTTACCCTACCCATTTTAACTTTTTACCCAATTCTAATCCTTTGACCTGGATCCTTTTCCAAGCCCATAGTCATCAAATAACATACCTCGACCCATTTAACAAAAAGAAAAAAAAACCCAGCCCATTTAACTGATAACCGGACCCAATTCGTAATCCCATCCAGGTGGACCTAATCCTTTGACCTTGTGACTAGGCTCAAATCCATTAGTATTACCTACTTAATTTAACGCCAACCAAACCAGCCCATATCCACATGCCAACTAGTCAACCGAGCCAAGCTGCCGAGTCGTCATACAAGCCACTGAGCCAAGTCTTCACTGAGCTGTGCCATCGTTAAATAAAAAAACAGAATTCCACGAACTGTCCATATTTTCAGAAAATTCCTTCAGAGAAAGGTTTCTTGGATCTTGAAAAAGGTTCATAAACTCTCTTGAAAATTGTGATTAGTGCTATATTTAATTTGATGAGTGAGTAAACTTTGCTAAAAGTCTTACATTGAACCTCAAACCTTGTTGAAACCCTTACTTGCCTTTCTTGTTCCTATATCACCATGACTGTTGTTTCTAGCCACACCATGTTGCATTGGATCTTGCATCCTTTTCTTTTACACTTCTAATTCTTGCGATTGTGCATTTGAATTAATTTATAATTTAATTTCTTTAGGCAATTTTAATGCATATATCGGCATCTTTCTTTTGATTTGTAGTTTGATTTTGCCCCCCCCACCCCCCAACAACAAAAAAAAAAACCTATTAGAGGAAACATCACGGACTATCCTTTCTTTAGGCAGTTTTAATGCATATATCGGCATCTTTCTTAATAGATATCTAAATTCTTTGAGGGTGACATGGGAGGCCACCTTTAGACCTATTCATCCATATGATAGGTATCAGGATTCAAGATAGATTATTTGAGGGTGACAGGGAGACCACCTTTAGACCCATTCGTCCACAAAATAAAAATCAATCTTTTAGAGGAAACACCATGGACTATCCTAGATCCACCTAGCCATGGAAATATCATCTTAATAGATATCTAAATTCTTTGAGGGTGACAGGGGCCACCTTTAGAGCTATTCATCCATATGATAGGTATCAGGATAGATTATTTGAGGGTGACAGGGAGGCCACCTTTAGAGCTATTCATCCATATGATAGGTATCAGGATAGATTATTTGAGGGTAAGAGATTGGGAGTTTAAAGTAGCAAAGAATACACACATATGATGAAAGAAAGATTGAACCAACATGTGCATCTATCTTAGACAACCTTTGATAGCAAGATGTTTGCTCAAATCGGTGGAAAAACTTTTGACGTCGTCCATGATCTGGAGACGAAAGTAGAGCAATTTCAGATAGTGGAACGAGGGCAAGGGGTGGTCAGAAGAATTTGGGTGTTACGAGGGGAGCTCGAATGGATATGCAATATCCTGGATGCTCTTTCTACAGGAAATGTCAGAGTTGTGCTTCCAATTAGATTGCAGGGAAGAAGTAGAAACATCTTCCTGAGGAAAGGTTTCAATCGGCGAGGGTGTTTTATACGGCTCGAGGTTCGCTCTCACAGGGGGGCCCGTCTTTTATTTTTGCCGGAAGATGATTCGGGAAGGGGATGGACACAATACTCTCAAGCTTTCAGGTCTCTAGGTTTATCCAAACACAGACCTGTCTCTATCCCCAAAGGAACATACCTGGAGGTCTGTCGCATTAAAGAGTGGCCGGATGATCCTGTTTCAGTGGACTCGAAGCCAGCAGTCCCCGCAGACTTGGAGGTTCACTTGGATTCTTGCGAAAGTCGCCTTAATCACCTTCGCAGATGTTTAATTGGTAGGGTAGGCGATCTGAACACTCCTATCCCCAACACGTCAAAGATAAACAACTGGGCCCTCAAAACATGGGGGATTCAAGCAGGGCTGACGGTGCGGGATTTAAACGGAGCTTGGTTCCTGTTCGAGCTGCCGTCGATGAAGGAAGCCAACCGGATTCTTAATCGGAGGACTTGGACCTTTGAAGGTTTACCAGTGACTCTGCTACCATGGTCTCCGACAGGCTGTTGCTCGGGATTGGAAGAGGAAGAGGAAAGCTTAATATGGGTTAGGTGTATGGGATTACCAGCATTTTTGTGGAGTTTGGAGGTCTTCTGTGCTATCGGGGACCACTGTGGCCAGTTTGTCACTCTGGACGAGGATACAGCTGAACGACGCCACCTACGGTGGGCTAGGCTGTTGGTCAGATGCCGGCCGGAGAACATCCCTGCTTCTCTTAGTATTAAGTGTGGAAGGTGGTTTTTCTCTCTTTCGATCTGGTCGGAATCTGGCCCGGTATGTTTGGAGTCTGATCTCTGTCGGCCGGAAGTGACAGTGGTGATCGGCGACGACGGCGAGGGAGCATTGGGCTCTCACGCGATGAAAGCGCGTACGAAATCTAGTCGACAGTCTGGCCCCCACACCAGACGCCAACGCCCATCCGTCCTTGACATCTGCTGCCATCGTCAGACTGTTTCGGCAGGTGGCGTAAATCAGTCCCTTTCATCAGAGGATATCAGATCAGATCATATCTTCGCGCAGAGGAGTCAAACCTCAATTCTGGTTCTTGACGACAGGAGAGATGGGCGCCTGTGGACAGGAACCTTCCAGAAGCATGGAGTAGAAGGGACGTCGACAGTTCTGAAACGAACGGAAGGGGCCAACAACAAAAAGAGGTAGTTAGGTATGGGCCAAATTCAGCTGTGTCTCAAAGACCGTCTGCTTTTATGAAACAAGTTGAGTCGGCCCACTACCAGAAGCGGCCCAATACGGGGCGTTTTGAGCTAGCGCAAGCAGTGAAGGCTTCCTCAGGAAAAGTCTGGTCTGGGCCTCTCCCAATCACTCTTGAGGCCCAAAGGGGAGGAGATGAAAAGCGATGGAGACGGGTGGCCCAAAGAACAAGTCAACGAGATGAGAGGGCCCAATACTTTAGGTGGCCCAACTCGGGGCGCACTGATCTTAATCACGATTTGAAGGTCTCTCCAGGGACAGCTTGGACCGGGCCACTTCCAACCCCTTTTGCGGCCCAAAGGGGAGGTGAAGTTAAGAGATGGAATCAGCCGGCCCATGGAACAAGAAGAACTGGTTCAGGAAGCAACAGAGCAGTGCAGTCCCAGGCTTTCGTCGCAAGGTCGGCTAAAGGCAAAGAAAAAGCGCAGGTGGATGCGCAAGCTGGAGTTGGATGCAGGGGTCAAAAGAAAGAGCGGGAAATGGTAGTGGAAAGGAAAAAGAAGCAGGCAATGCATGAAGATACTAGCTCAGAGTGGCCAGATTCTGACCACACTAGCATGATGGAAGAACGGGATTTGCTTAAGTATCTGGAGAGTTGCTATTGTAAAGATCTCCTTCAATCCAATTGGACTGCATCTTGTCCCTTTGAAGCAGAGGTTGAATCAATTACTGCCCAGGCTTTGCAACTTGTGCCAGCAGATCAGGATAATGAAGTGAAGCTGCTGTATTCTATGCCAGATGACCAGAGGGTTGAAGCGCTGGTAAGCAGCCAGGAAAACCCTGAACAGAGGGGGGATTTGGAAATGCTGCAGCAGGAAATTGTAGATATTGCGGATGTTTATAATCCGTTGGCAGTAATTCTCCCGGCGGGGTTCCAGAATGGATCGTCACAGACCGCAGAGGAGCAGTCATCTGAGCTGTTTTGCCATCAACAAAAACTCTCAGACGGGTGGGTTCTCAGGAAATTGGGGAAAGTCAGTAAGTTGCTAGGGGTTCCCTGTGTTGGGTTTGAAGAAAGACTAATGGATTTATTCAGAGATATAATTACGAGTAATGCCCGACCCAGTTCTAGTAATGCCTCTGATAAAGATAGGGAGCACCAATCAGCCAAAAGATTAAAAAGAGTTATGAAAGAATTGTCCTGTTCGGTAAACTATGGGGGCAACAAATCAGCGGTGGCCTTGGTGGAAGGCGGCAACAAACTATAATCTTTCCTGTTTTTATGAACTTAAAACTTTTGTCTTGGAATGTGAGGGGTTTAAACGACCCAGACAAGCGTGCAGTTATTAAATGCTTATTGCATGAATGGAAGCTAGCAGTTATATGTCTTCAGGAAACCAAAGTAGAAAGCATTTCGAGGAGCTTTGTTCGCTCCATTTGGAGTTCCAGGTGGATTCACTGGGCTGCTCTGGATGCTCAGGGTAATGCAGGAGGTATTTTGGTGGCCTGGGACTCCAGAGTGATTTCCAGTATTGAGCAAAGGGTGGGTGTATTTTCTATCTCATGCAAGTTTAGAATGGTTCATAGTTCTATGGAGTGGGGCTTTTGTGGGGTGTATGGGCCAGTCGTTGATGGTGCTAGGCACTTTTTCTGGGAGGAGCTGCAGGCCGTGCTCCCCTCTTGGCAAGTCCCTTGGTGCGTGGGGGGGGGGACTTTAATGTAGTTCGGTGTCCAGATGAAAGAGTGGGGAATGGTAGGTTGACCTCGGCCATGCGGAGCTTTAACTAGTTTATAAACTCTCAAACTCTTGTGGACTTACCTCTTGAGGGAGGGAGATTCACCTGGTCCAGAGGAGGCCAGCAGCTGGCTATGTCAAGATTGGATAGATTTCTGGTATCACACCAATGGGAGGACCACTTCCCAGGTATCTCCCAAAAGTGTCTCCCGCGGCCTTGTTCTGATCATCACCCGATCATGCTGTCTTGTGGAGGCTTTAGCGCAGGAAAAAGCCCCTTCAGATTTGAAAACATGTGGCTTGAAAGCTTAGGTTTTGTGGACTTGGTGAGAAATTGGTGGGAGTCTTATGATGTGATTGGGTCTCCAAGTTACCGCATTGCCAGAAAGCTAAAACTCCTTAAAGAAGACCTCAAAACATGGAATCGCGAGGTCTTTGGTCTTATCCAAGAAAGAAAACAAGCCATTCTGAGTAATTTGATGGAGTTGGACAAGGAAGAGCAGATGGGATCCATATCAGATGATAAAAGGATGGAGAGAGAAGGCCTAAAGGGGCAGATAGGGCAGATTCTTAAGATGGAGGAGATCTCATGGAGACAGAAGTCTCGGGCTGTCTGGCTTAAAGAGGGAGATCGCAACACAAAGTTCTTCCACAGGATGGCTTCATCTCACTACAGGAAGAATAGAATCTCCTCCATTGTTGTTGACGATCATGTTCTCACTGAGGAGGAGCCAATCAGAAGGGGTATTGTGGAGTTCTTTTCTTCTCTCTACTCAGAGCCGCAAAGTTGGAGACCTGGAGTAGAGGATATTAGATTGAAAAGCCTGAATGGGGAAGAAGCCTCTAACCTGGAGGCTCCTTTCTTGGAGGATGAAGTGGAGAGAGCCCTTGAGGCGTGTAACGGGGATAAGGCCCCGGGTCCAGATGGGTTTACTTTGGCCTTTTTTAAAAAATGCTGGACAGTGCTGAAAGCGGATGTGATGGCGGTGTTTGAGAGTTTCCATAGGGAGGGGGGCTTTGAGCGAAGCCTCAACGCATCTTTCATAGCCATCATCCCTAAAAAGGAGGGAGCGGTTAGCATTAAGGACTTCCGCCCCATTAGCCTGGTAAGCAGCGTTTACAAGTTGATTGCTAAGGTTTTGTCCTTAAAATTAAAGAAGGTTATGGGTAGTATCATCTCTCCTAGCCAAAATGCATTTGTGGAGGGGAGACAGATTATGGAAGCGGCTCTCATTGCTAACGAATGCATCGACTCTCGGCTTAAACAGAAAAGGAAAGGGCTGGTTTGCAAGCTGGACATTGAGAAGGCCTTTGATCATGTTAACTGGAGATTTTTGTTGGGTATGCTGGCAAAAATGGGTTTTGGGAACAAGTGGAGGAAGTGGATCCGGTCGTGCATATCTACAGTGTCTTTCTCGGTCCTTGTCAACGGATCCCCAGCAGGCTTCTTCCGTTCATCTAGAGGTTTGAGACAGGGGGATCCCCTATCCCCCTTTGTCTTTGTGATTGCGATGGAAGCTTTGAGCAGCTTCATGTGTCGGGCTGAGGATGTTGGCCTTATCAAAGGCTTTCAGGGGCGAAAGCGCCGTCATCTCCCATCTGTTATTTGCTGATGATACCATTATCTTTTGTGATCCCACAGTGCGTCAGCTTCGCTTTATTCGTTGTATTCTCGTGTGTTTCGAAGCTGTGTCAGGCCTAAGGATCAATCTGGCTAAAAGCTGCATTTATTCGGTTGGGGCAATTCAGGGGCTGGATATTCTGGCCAGCACTTTGGGCTGTAAGGTGGGATGCTTCCCCTCATCTTACCTAGTGCGCGTTCCATTGGGGTTTGGGATCCGGTGGTTGAGAGGTTTCAGAGCAAGCTTTCAGGATGGAAAGGCCAGTTTCTCTCTAAAGGAGGCAGGCTCACTCTTATTAAAAGCTCTTTGGCCAATCTCCCCACCTATTTCATGTCCCTCCTCCCGATTCCAAAGACTGTGAGTAGAAGATTGGAAAAGATCCAAAGGGACTTTCTTTGGGGTCATGGGGGGGATTGCAGGAAAGTTCATCTTGTGGCGTGGGACAAAATTAAGAAGCCTCAGCACCTAGGGGGCTTAGGGGTGAAGGATTTGAGAATCTTCAATACAGCTCTCTTAGGAAAGTGGTTATGGAAGTTCGGTGATAATGATAAGGTTCTTTGGAAGGATATCATTGTGTCTAAGTATGGGTGCGATAGTGGGGGATGGTGTTCGGGCAGCGTCGAAGGGCCGATGGGTTGTGGGCTTTGGGGCTTCATCAGAAGAGAATGGAGACCTTTTAAGGAAAGATGTAAGTTTGTTATAGGAAAGGGTGACCGGGTGAAATTCTGGGATGATGTGTGGAGTGGGGTAATGCCTTTGAAGCTGAAGTTCCCCAGGCTTTACAGTCTGGCTACCAACAAGTCGGCTTGGGTTAGTGAGTATGTGGTGAGCAGCAGAAATATGCCTGTTTGGTCTCCTTCTTTTAGAAGAGATTTTTTTGATTGGGAGCTGGAGGAGGTGGACTCATTTCTTAGTCACATCAACATGTTCCGGGTCGTGGAAGGAAGAGAAGACCAAAGGATATGGATCCCAGATAGGCCTTCCTTTTCTGTGAGCTCATTTTACAAGAGTTTGGTTGCTTCTACAACCACTCCCTTTCCTTGGAAGCTCATTTGGCTTTCAAAAGCCCTTCCCAAAGCCTCCTTCTTCGCTTGGGAAGCTTCTTGGAAGGCCATCTTAACTGCGGAAAATTTGATGAAGAGAGGCTTCCTGATGGACTAGTCATTGCTTCTTTTGTAAGAATGAAGTAGAAAATGTGGATCACGCGCTCATGCTCTGTCATGTCTCCTGGAGCTGCTGGAACCTTGTTCTTTCCATGTTTGGAATCACATGGGTCATGCCTGAGACTGTCAAAGCCCTGTTGTTAGCTTGGGAAGGGTGCATCCTTCCAAAAGAAACCAAGAGAATTTGGAGATTAGCCCCCATTTGCCTGTTGTGGTGTCTTTGGAAAGAAAGAAACAATCGTGTCTTTGAAGATCGGGAGCTTCCTACTCCTTATCTAAAAGACGCTTTTTGGCGTTTATTTTTCTTTTGGGCCAAAGAGGCTTTTCCTGTTAGCGTTTCTTCTTTTGTTGACTTTTTGGGGTCTTTAAGACCGATGTAATCCTTTTTGGGGTTTTTTCCCTTTAGCCCTCCTCGGGCTTATTTATATAATCATTACTTACTTATCAAAAAAAAAAAAAAAAAGATTATTTGAGGGTGACAGGGAGGCCACCTTTAGACCCATTCGTCCACATGATAGGTATCATGATAGGTAGCTTAGGCATTCCACTTAAGAATATCATTTTAATTCACCTAGAACTCACAGTTCTGAATAGTGGTCTAATCCAATTATTGTTCTCAACCAAGTCACCAGCAATTGGGATTTTTTTCTTTTTTGTATAAGTAGTCATTGATAAGAGTTTCTCTATGAATGTGGTTTTTACATCTAGTTTTAAAAGAGGAAACGTTGAGATTGAACCACATCTGCAACAATATATATATTTTTTTTTTGATAAGTAAGGAGTATATTAAAAGAGCCCAAGAAAGGCAGAAAGATATTACAAAGGCCTTAACGACCTCAAAAAATCCACGAAGGAAGAAACATTAACAGGGAAAGCCTCTTTGGCCTAAAAAAATAAATAGCTCAAAAATGCATCTTTGAAGAAGGGAGCGGGGAGCTCCTCATTTTCAAAAACACGGTTGTTTCTTTCCCTCCAAATACACCACAACAAACAAATAGGGGCAAGCCTCCAAATTCTCTTGATTTCTGCAGAAGGGTTGTGCCCTGCCCAAGCAAAAGAAGATCCCTGACTGAGCCAGACATAACCCAGGAGACGCCGAAGAGGGCAAAGACAATGTTCCAATAGCTCCAAGAAACAGGGCAGTGGATGAGAAGATGAGCCACTGATTCCTCTTCCTGCTGACAGAGATAGCACCTACTAGCCAAGAGGAATCCTCGCTTCTTCAGATTATCCGCAGTCAAGATGGCCTTCCAAGAGGCTTCCCAGGCAAAGAAGGAAGCCTTAGGGAGGGCTTTAGAGTGCCAAATAAGTTTCCAAGGGAAAAGAGATCTTTCCAAAGCCACCAAGCTCTTATAAAAGGAGTTGGCAGAAAAAGAATTTTTGTTTGGCAGCCACACCCTCTTATCCTCCCTCCTCTTCCGTAGCATGACAATGACATAAGTGGCCAAGGAAGGAGTCCACCTCCACTAACTCCCAATCGTAGAAGTTTCTCCTAAAGCGAGGAGTCCAGACAAGCTTGTTCCCAACACTTTCCAAGTACTCGCAGACCCAAGCCTCCTTGTTGCTAGCCAGATTGTATAATAAAGGAAATTTCATCCTTAAGAGGCATGTCACCGCTCCAACTGTCATCCCAAAATTTGACACGCCCACCATTCCCGATAACAAAGCAACATTTATCATTGAAACCCCTCCAATCCTTTCTAATGGGCCCCCACAAACCGCATCCTTGAGGCCCCTCCACACTGCTCGAGCACCAACCTCCATTATCATAACCGTACTTAGCAACAATGATCTCTTTCCATAGCTCCCCATTGCTTTCACCGAACCTCCATTACCATTTCCCTAAGAGGGCTGTGTTAAAGAGACCCAAGTCTTTCACCCCTAGTCCTCCAAGAGACAACGGCTTTTTGAGCTTATCCCAAGCCACTAAGTGAATCTTCCTGCGCTCCCCTTCGTGACCCCATAAGAAGTCCCTTTGAATCTGCTCAAGTCTTCTGCTGACTGACTTTGGCATGGTAAAAAGAGACATGAAATAGGTGGGGAGATTAGCCAAGGTGCTTTTAATCAGAGTGAGCCTGCCTCCCTTGGAGAGAAACTGACCCTTCCATCCTGACAGCTTGCTGAGGAACCGTTCCACATCTGCAGCAATATGAGGTAACTTAGGATAATAATTCAACTTTTCTAGTCTTAGAAAGGTGTTTAGTGCCAATAAGAATGGGTGACTTATATTTTCGAGAATGTTTGGTGTGTTATTCTAACCATAAATGTTGGCCATTTTCTTCATGGACATCCTTGGATATATGAATTTGGAGCATTTAAAGTGAAAGAAAATGCATATAAAATTTTGTATAATGATAAATCTATCTTGCTTAAGTGTCTAGAACCTAAATACAAAGATAGAGAACCAAACTCCAAGTCTAAAGAAATGATTGAGACTAGTTCAAAGAAAGATATGATACTTCAAGCAATCTCTGTGTATCAGAAGAAAGAGTTGACCCCCCAGAGGCCACTAATGTATCAAAATATTGTCGAAAAGAGACACCGAAGGAACTCCTTGATGACCTGCCTCCACTAGGGATTGATCCATGTGACACTAATTTAATCTTTACCCCATAGTTGCCTAATGGTTCACATCACCAAATGATTTTTGAGATCCATAATGAGTTGAGTTGTCAAAAAGATGAATTCTTACAAAAAGATTCTGTTTGTGATAACTCTAGTCCAAGCATTGTTCTTGTTAGCTCTAGTCCCAAGATGAATAAATATTTGAAATCGTGTGTTGATAGCAATGTTCTTTATAAAATCAGAATCACACAAAAAGTTTTAATCCCTGATAAATTTGTTGGCTTTTACCTCCCAAATCTAGTGACCTTGTTCCTTTATTTTCTAATTCTAATTCTCTATCAGTTGGTACAATTTCTTCACTAGTACAATGCACTGTCTTTTGCCTAGCAACTTCATGATCTTAATGCCGATGTGCATAGTAAAATTATTTTGGGTAATGCAAATTATAAGTTTGCTATAACATTGCACAACAAGAAGGATGAGTTTCATGAGAGAAAATATGCCCTAATTCACATTCCCCTCATGTTTGAACCTCTGACATTGTTTGTTTTGTTCATAAATTGGGCCCTACTCCATGTTTACTCAACTTATCACTGAATATGGATAGTAATCTAAATTTTCATGTGGAGAATGTGTTTCCTTACCGAGGCACCTTCGAGCCTAACAAATGTGGTTGCTTCTTCCGCTAGTCTCAGCTAGTTCTTTTTGCACGATTTCCTTTACAAAGTATGAATTCGTATGTGTATAGTTCTTGAGTTTTTAGAGCTTGACCATCATTCTAACTTGCCATAGTCGAGTTCTTCTCGGGGTTTGGGGAGAAATGAGGGGAACAGGAAGGACTCCACGAGCTAATTGTTTTTTATCTTCGAGGATTTTATTTATGTAATTTTTATTTATATTAGGACTTTATTCTTTTGTTTTAGGATTTGTTTATTAGTCTATTTTATTTTGGGTTTTTTTGGTAATTTCTCCTTCTTAGGGTTTGCCTATAAAACAGGTTGATTGTAATTGACTATCAGTTTTTGATGAATGAAGAACTTTCTCTCATATTGGTACAGATTCTAATATTTTTTCTTCCCCTAGGTGCGGATGCCTAGGGTCTATTTCCCTTAGGTGCAGATTCCTAAGGTTGTTGTGCATCACCAACAATAATAGGAACTTCCTGCAAAGTTCCTCTTTTTTTCTTTGCCTTTTCAAAGTTTGTTCTCAACATGTTCCCACCAAATGAGAGCACTGCCTTGGATCAAAGTA
Source organism: Nyssa sinensis (assembly GCA_008638375.1). Taxonomy (NCBI): domain Eukaryota; kingdom Viridiplantae; phylum Streptophyta; class Magnoliopsida; order Cornales; family Nyssaceae; genus Nyssa; species Nyssa sinensis. Next base: position 15,961,188 of record CM018041.1, on the reverse strand, counting down.
AAAACTTGATTCTTTTTTGTGTTTGTGAGTCAGCGGGCATGTCATTCCATTAAAAGAGTTTGTTTACTCTTGTATAATCAATCAAGGTATTTCTCAAGTTGCAGGAGACCCTCAAAGCCGATCTTAATGCTTTGGTCTCAGTTTCTATTAGCAGCTCTATAAGGCCCAACATTTACCTTATGACCCCCTACACCTCTTATTTGGAGCAACTTTCTCAATGTCACTCTCCTTGTCATGCTCTTGAATCACATCTTTTCATCTCTATATATATATTTTTTTTGAATTTGGTTTTTATTAGGGGTGCTTAGTCGGTCGGGCCGGGCTGGGCCGGGCTTGATGCATGCCTAGGCTCAGCCCGAGTACTAAAATAATTAACCAGTCCCGAACCCGAGCTCGGGCCTAAACATTCAAACCCAAGCCCAACCCGTGCTGCCCAAGCTCAGTATCTGGCTTACCGCGGGTTGCTCAATTATTATTATTATTATTAATAAAATTTAATAACTTTTAAACTATTCTTTATTATGTATTTGTTGTTGCCATAACACGTGAATAGCTTTTGTCTTCTCTAATCAAAGGGGTGTAGTTTTATAATAGCACTTCTCTCTTAGCTTTACACTTTTATCCGATGTGGGACAAGTGCACAAAGATGTCTCTTTTAAAGAGTCCTGCATAAACTGAGTTTTGGCTCAAACTTTTTTTCTAAAATTTTCTTCTCATCTTCTCGGTGACTTCCATAGTTTTAGGTTTCTTCTTGAGAAGCTTGCAGTGAGATCAAGGCTCTAATCTAGCTTGCAGCAGAAGTGGCAGAACTTTCTTAAACAAAGGCTCTTGTTCCCGTGTCCTGTGAGAATATTGCAAGTCCCAGATCTACTACCTGTGCCCCCAAATCAGAATTAAGATGTTGTTTTCTTCAATTATGTTTTGCAGAGAGAGTTTAATGGAATCAGATGATATCTCAAACAATCTATCTATAGCAAGTTCTCCCTCAACCCTCTCTTTCAATGTTTGACTCTATCTCCCTCTCCACTCCAAAAAGTCATCTCCGAAGGAAATACACACCTATATATGCTTTCATCTTCAAGCTTTGGTGCAAGTGGTTATGGGGCTTATGTAGGGTTTTCATTGATATTGATCTGTATTGTTTGGACTTCGGTGCCGGCTGGGAAAGTTTTTCCTGCTGGGTTTGATTAATTGGTGAAATTATTGTTTTTGTTGGTGAATCTTTTTTCTTTGGTTGAATTAGGGAGAGCATAAAAGTTTTTCCACCATTCACCGATCCTTCCACGACCACATAATCTCAGAAGTTTTTGATCTGATTTGTCAACAAGCATTGTTTTGGAAAAAGTGGAGAAAACTCAGTCCCACATCAGAAGTTGATAGAAACTTAAAACACTTCATACATTCTAACTATACTTTCCTTAACACAAGTAATTGACAATTGAAGTTGGGTTCGGGTTGTGTCGGGCTTTGAAGGTTTTAACCCAGGCTCGGCCCGAATTGTGTTCGGGCTTGGTGAATTTTGTCCAGGCCCATTAAAAATCGGGCTGGGCTTGGGTTGGGTTCGGGTTGGCCCGTCCGAGTTGCAGCCCTAGTTTTTATTAAGGAGCATTCACTTCCAAAGCACCGAACTTGTAATTAAGTTGTTTAACTTGCACGCAGATTTGCTCATTGCCTCTTGTTGCATTTTAGGCATCTTGCAAAGACTTACCTGGTGGGATTTTGATTAGAGTTATTTGCTATGCGAGGTTAACTCAACTAACAGGGAAGGTGGACACTTAAACCAAAATTAAAGCACTCTAGAAAACTCTTGACACTCCTAGCTATAACTAGGACATCAAACTTATCTCAAAATGGTTTGAAAGCGAATAAAACTACTTCTAGAAACCTTAATTGCAAGTATGAGACATAAAAGTGATGTGATTGAAACCTAGATGAGAAATAATGCAATGCAAAGCTGCCGCTGGTGCAAAGCGACCCAAATATGTGGTTTCCAAATGTTGGAAAACAAGCGAAAATTGGGTTTGCAGTTTAAAAAAAACGAAACAAATGTCTGAATCTATGATGACAAATACATAAACAAACTAGTAGTTATCTTCTCACATGATTTTCAACTCGAGGAAGATTTCATCCTGATTGAGTTTGGCTACATGAATCCTATCTTGCAATTATGCTCTATTTAATACCATCTTGTCAGTTAGACCACACAATATCATATCTTTTTTTACTATGTACGCCAAAGTTAATTTTGGTCGCCCCGCTACCTAACCTGATCCTTGACATAAATCATGTAGCTTGAGGTCATTAAATACTTCGAGGTTTTATGTGGAGAACTTCGTGTCTTAACACTTTTGGATACCCATTTAACCAGACATACATTATCAGCCAACAACTATAAAACAAAGACTGATCAATTTCAACCCAAGGACAATGTGCAGAGATTATTTTGGAGGAAAGGGACACTTTTATCAATTGAAATTTAATAAAAGTCTGAACAATCCATTACTCAAGGCAAAAGTATGTAAACCAAATAAGCAAAACACCTTAATCATAAAGGAAATAAAGGACTTGATAGAGGAAGAACGATAATGAACGGTAGGAAGAGGGAAAAGTTTTGGAGTATGTGATGTAAAGTAAATATCTATTATCATAGTGAAGACTTCTACAAGCCAAGTAATGTGCAATGAGTTGTTCAAAGAAAACTTTTAAGTTTTTAAACACAAGAAATAGGGGGAGAGAAGATGTGCATAAGAAGAACGAAAAAAAGTAGTCAAGGGAGAGTAAAAGGAGGAGAGAGAGAAAGAGAGAGAGAGAGAGAGAGAGGGAGGGAGGTGTGTAAAACTAGAGAAGATGAGACGAGAAAAGAAAGGGTTAATCTCCTTTTAGGTTTCTTTAATTCCAACTTACCCTTTTAGTCGAATTTGGTACATAGTTGTCAAAACGTGCATCGGAAGCTGTATCGTTTTTTAAAGAATGCTTATCGTATTGTAGATACGTATACATTTTTTAAAAATACATTTATAAATATATATATATATATAATATACACGAATATATATAATGTTTAAAATGATTTAAATACATTTCAATTTATATGTCATACAAATTACATATTTAAATTATTATTTATCCAGCTATTAAAAATCAAAGTGGTACCAAGCATAGTTGTCTCGTTTTTCAAATATATTGTATTATGTTATATATATACAATGTATAAAATGTGTATAAAATAATAAAGATAATATTTTAACTCACTTATAAAAAAACAACTTAAATTTCATGCAATACAAGAACCAAGATTTATAAATACTACGAATTTCAAACTAAAACTAAATAATCCATCTAATATAGTTTATCAAGACAAAATCCAAAATTATTCATTTTTATAATTCATCTTATTTTCATCTTAATATCCAATTTCAATGGCAACGATATCATTATCACCATCATCGTATGCCAACAAATTTTCACTTTCTTTATCTTCTTTAACTTCTTTTATCTGCTCACTCTTCATCCACATCTTCTCAAAATAATTACTCATTCTTTCTTGTTTGAAGAAACATCTCTAGGCATCACAAAGACAATATAAAACCAAACAAACAAAAAATAACAAAAAGAGGTTAAAACAATATCGTTTAACATGATTTCCCATATCTTGTGTATCGTGTGTATCGAAACATATCGTAAGATACATATTACGTATCATAAGATACGGTGCAGAAAGATACAATTATAAGATATGTATCATTTTATGTCTATATTGAAACGTATCGTAAGATACTAACAACTATGATTAGGTTTATACAAGCAAAACCCTAAGATTCTAGCCTTTTGTTTATTGTAACTTAATTTTCAAAATCTTGTATGGCCAAGTGCCATGCACTTAAATTCTTGTGTGCCTAGTTTGCTACCACTTTAAGTATACTTGTAACACCCCCACATAATAAACAAAGTCCTACCCTCTAAAGTGGTATAATTTGGTATATACATGCCAAACCCTAAGTTTTGAGCCCTTTGTTTATTGTAACTTAATTGTCAAATCTTGTATGGTTAAGTTCCACACATTAATGTTGTCGTGTGCCTAGTACCACTTTAAGTAGATGTGAGTATACTACTTTAAGTATATGTATGACACCCCCACATCATAAGGCCATAAATACACCAAACTGAAATTACCAAGATTAACAAAGTTGTCACTAAGTTTAAAAACAGATCCTCTATTTTAAGAAATCCTATATTTGTGCTTTAAGCATTGTGTCAAGGCGCCAATGCATTCACTGACATAGGCTAAGGCTACAAGTAGAGCAAGTCATAAGAGCTTCATCATAGTCTCTTACTCTCTAACTCACCTCTTAAATCTCAACAATACATGATCTCTCCTTCATTCCTTTTGTTTATTTATTTTTTTGACATCAGGTAAAACTCTCTCTCTCTCTCTCTCTCTCTCAACTTCTATATCCATTCTCTAACCATGCATCAACTCATTTTTTAATGACAATGTGTGTGTATATATATATATATATATATATATATATATATATATTTTGATAGGTAAGTGGCTGTTGGGGAGGGAGTTGAGCCTGGAACCTTGGGGATATTATCCAAGCCTCTTCCCAACTCATCCAACCCCAATGGTTAATGATAATATGACATAAACTAAAACAAAGATGATGAACTTTTTGTATTAGATATTATTATAATATTGTTTTGGATATCTTTGAATTGTTTTGGATGCTTATTGAACTAGTCTGGTTGCAATGTTGTATGGTTAGATGATATAGTGTTGATTTGAGGGATTCATTTTGTTGTTTTTTTAATTTATTATTATTATTATTTTTAATTTACATTATCTTTTAGAATGATTTGAACCTTATCCTATCATTTGATATTGACACACAATTCCATGTTCGAATCATCTATAGGCCCTTTAAGTTAGTGACTATTATTGCAACTTTAAACCATGGTAGAGAAAAAAGCTGTTGTGGTCTTGATATTGCTGTTGAGTCTGCAATGACAGGCTCTTCCATATTGGATTTGCTCATCCTACGATTCCTAATTTATATGGCTTGGAAATTGCTATTAGGCGAAAGCCTGGTGGAGTAATGTTGCATGGAGATTAAGGACCAAAATTTTGTTTCGTTTCCATTGAAACGGCCGAAACGTTTCTATTTCCTAGTGAACCGAAATGAAACACTAGTGGAATATCAAAATTCACATGTTTCGATGGAAACAAAGTTGTTTCCGTAGAAACATATCGAAACTAGTGGAAACAAACCGAAACAATAGAAACATTTCTTTGGTATCAGCAATACTTCTAGAAGTTAGTAAAAGATAATATCTATTTATTTTTAAATTATGTTAAAACCCAAAATTATAAGCAGATATTTCTATTTTTTCTCAAAAACAATAGATAATAAGAAGTAAAAGTAGTGAAAATAAAATGTAGATAAATAATTTATTTTAATACTTAGTACTAATTATAATAGGTTTAAATTACTATATTTTTACTTATTATATTATATGTAACTTGGGTCAAATTGTTTAATTCGTGAATATTACACTATATTTATTATTTTATGGTTTATAATAATTTTACATATTTATAGCAAATATATAATAAATTCATATTACATAAACAAATTACCTCTAAATCTTTTATACTAGTTTTTAATAAGTAAAGAGTTATTTGGTATTAATAACTAATTTACATTTACTTTTTTTTTTAATTTCACTATAGTATCTTCTTGTGTGGATAGACATGTACCCAAAAAGATTTTTAATTAATTATAATATTTATCTTCACACATTCATATATTTTATTTTATGTTTCCAAGTGTTTTTATACATTTTAATTTTTTCTGTTTTTTCTACTATGTTTATGAAACGTCTCCGAAACGTTTTCAAAATGTTTTTGTTTTTTAGGCAACTGAAACAACATTACGAAACAAAATTTTGATCCTTGATGGAGATAGAAGCCTGCGTGTACAGAGAAGCAATTCCCGTATATGTATTGGCTAACTAGAACAAAGCATTAGCCAAATATGGAGCATAAGAGGTTGTTGTCGACACAGTCATGCTGGATGATGCGCTGCCAGTAATGACCAATGTCAAAAAAGCTATCATGATGAACATTATGGTGCCTAATTAAACTCTGTTAGTGAGGACCAATGTTAAGAAAGAAGTTGTCTTGGTGTACACTGTTATGCCTAATGGTACTCTACCAGTGAGGACCAACACCAAGCCAAAAGCTTCCTTGGAAAATACCGTTCATCTTGATGAAACTCTGCGATGATGATCAACGCCAAGCATGAAGTGAATATCGTCATGCCTGATGATACTGCACTGGTGAGGTCCAATGTTAAGCAATAAGCTAGCGTAGATGACGATCATGACTTTGTCGTTTTTGGTGATACCCCATTGGTGACAACCAATGTCAAGAAAGAAGCTATTTCGGGGAGCACGCCATCTCTCTTGACAAGACTAAGGATGGCCAACATTAAGCAAGAAATTTGTGGAGAGTGCCTAATAAATTTAAAAGAGAATTTGATCCAAGGGTGGTTGTTGTTAATAGTTTGGCACTTTTTTTTTCAAAAGAGTAAAACTTAAGGTCTTGTGGATGAGGAGTTTATATCCTGTTATACAAGAAGGTTTAAAAAAGAAGATATTGATATAGCAAAGGGCTAGCCTAGTGCACGTGACTTCCACCACCTTGGGGTTTGTGAAGGGTTAGATCTACGGAGCTTTACCCTCGTAAGGAGTGGCTATGTTTGTGATTTGAGCTTGTGACGTCCAGGTCAAAAATAGCTATTTAATCGTTTAACCCTAGAGTTATCTTGGATGGCAGGCCTTAGTGGTGTAACACCTTGTGGGGTATAAGTCCTGGTTCACCCGATGTGCGCAGATAGGGGCTGGTTTAGCACATATGAGGTTTATCCAGGCTAGTACACTGTATTACTTCCTTCTTATCCAGAAAAAGAAAGATACTGTGCAATTGTTTAAAGGTATTCTTCAACGCGTAAATGCTAAAGATATTAGATGACTTCTTTTACCGGTTGTTTACATGAGAAATGTACTCTTATAATTTTAAGGCAATAAAGTTAGAACCTCCTGCTTGATTTTTCTTAGCTAAGTTTGTCGGACTGAGTCTATCAAACGGGCTGTACACCACTTGAACTCGTTCTCTATTATAAGTGAATAGTGATTTATGACTAAGATTTTGCTTGAACGACATCTCCTTCACCTCCCAAATAGGAAGGTTGAGGGTTTGAGTCCCAATTGTGACAAAATGGGTGGGTGTCTTACTTATTTGAAAAAAAGTGCATGGATATTTAAATTGGGGTGAAAACGAGCTAAACCAAGGCAAATTATCTGATTGTTTGATCCTTAGCTTGACACATGATGGATTTTGCTCAAGCTCGGCTTGAATTTGGTTTAAATTGAGCAAGGGTAGTTTCATCTTGGCTTAATTTTTGAAGCAGAAGCTAAATCTTGGCTCATAAGAAATTGACAAATGTTATTTAGTCCATTGGAGGCAAGCATTTTCACTTCATTTCCAAATTTGTGAGGGTTTTTAGTCATACATAAATCTTCCCTACAACTTTATTTAGTCACTTTTTGGCCCTAGCTTTCCCAAACGTGTAGTGACATCAACTTGGACTTTTTATTGCATTATACATTGTAGTTGATTAAGTAACCTGCCTTAAAAGTAATCTTATTTACTTTGAAATTATATTGGGTTGTTCTCATTGTCTAGTTGAGATCTCTTGGCAAAATTTTAGATTCTATTAGTTAATGATCTCATGGTGGAAGAAATCATTTGTCTCCACTGTTATGATTCCAACGCCATAAACCTCAAATGATTCACGAGCTTTATCTGCTGAATGTAAGGTTGTTTGAGATTGGCTCTATAATCAATTGAGCTCAAATATTGGTTCAAGGTCAGCCCGTTTTGTATTACAAATATGCTTGATTTGTAAATGAGCCAAATGGCAGCTATTCGTCTCATTTTAACATCCCTATATATATATTATATATATATATATATATATATAAATGTACACACACACAAACCATCTACCTATGCTAAGTCGTAGCTTGATCCTAAATTGGAAAGGCATTATCTCACGATGTATAGGCTGTGGTTCAGTCTTTATGTTTTCTTTTAACCATTTTAGGCTTCCAGCCTTTAAAACACTTCCATGTATTCGTCCACATATTTATTGTTTTGTCAGAAGTTAAGAGACTTCTTGAAATGCATTTGATTTTATCAAATTTTGGGAAGTTTCTCTTGTTCTTTACCTCTAACCATGGAGGAAATGAATTCTAGTAACTTCATGGGAAGTTTCTCTCATTCTTTACCTGTAACTATGGAGGACAACCTAGTGAGATGATCATCTAAAACACATACTATTGACGATCTTAATAGTACAGTTTGAGAGCCACCATCTAATGTTGCATGAATTGATACTCTGTTGAGCCCCCATCCCTGCACTTGGTGCTACAAGACATTACCTCAAACTTCCGATGCATGTATCTAGACTCTAAAAAGTTTTGTTGATGCAGACCGTGCGAGGTCCAAGATAGATGAGAGTTAAAGGAAAAAATGAAGCTAGAATATTGGTTCGTACTGAAGTCAGGACCTACTAGGGAGCTTGACTAGCTTTGAAATTAATCATCTCATCTCATCTCTTCTTTTCTTTTTATTTGTTTATTTATTTTAACATAAGAATGAAGTATTTTTTTGTAAGACCTAGACAAGATTATATATTTTTTGAGGTTTTTTTTTTATAGGTTTACCTTTTGGTATGTTCTATTCTGGGCTGTATTTTGGGCTTAACCATATATGACCCTTTGTTTTATGGGCCTATCTATTAGTTTGGTTCAGATTTAAGGAGTCCTGTGGCTTGCTTCCAAGTTACTTTTCAACCAAGTTTTTATGCCTAGGTTTCCCTGAAAGTGATCTATTAGAACATTTTTTGAGGATAAATGAAATCAGTGAATGTTATGCTGCCCCTCTGAAGATTATGGGTTTTGAGATGCCATGCAGCCCCTCTTGGGTGTGATTGTTAAAAAACCCAAGTTGTGAATGTGTAGGCCTTCCTTCAAGAAGTGTGATACTGACACCCACACCCATCTTTCTTCCATTCACCCTTAACCTATTTATTCCCTTTTTCCCCTCATTCTAAGATAAGTTGTAGGTCTACATTTTTTTAAAAGGTCGCCTTGAATTATTTTTGCGGTCAACCGCATCATAATAGTTTACGGGTATCATAGAGTTTGACTTTGTTGGCACATAAAATTCAACAGGCCATGCAACATTGGTCCACATGACATAATTCCCATTGCTAGAGCCCATTTCACCATTCGGGAAAATAAAAAAGAACATAATATACAATCAATAGGTAAAATCCATTAACCAACTTCACACTTTGAAAGATAATAGGATGAGATACATTTGACGCGTTTAAATGAAAGTCTAAGATAGAGATTAGCCTATATTGTAACAGAAATGAAGATAGGCTGGATTGAAGAAAGATGATTTGGCAAAAAGTCTATGACAGAGAAATAGCATAAAGGAGAGAAGAGTGTTCGGAAAGAAAAGGCGAAACTATAGATTTTGTGAAGGCTTTTTTTTGTGTGCATATTTCTCGATTTGCTAGGTTTCCTTAAGTCGAAGGAAAAAAATGGAATTGTTCAGGTACCGTTGCTTCTATTTATGAAATTTAAATGTAAAACAAATGGGATTAAAATTCCATTGATAGATAAAATTAATTTTTTTGGGCTACTGATTTTATTTGTTAACTTCATTTTATTTTTGAGAATTGGAGATTTTCATTGAAATGTAATTTACAATCTGACATTCGTTAGATTGGAGGTAAAGGATCCACAACCTTAAATTCTCTCTTAAATCGACAATTTGCTGATCACAAATCTGTAGGGTTTACAGAATTTGCGAAGTTTGTGCAACAGACATGTCCTACTGTATTTTGATATTCTGTTGTTTTATGGGTTTTGGCAGTGGGCTACCTGCCCTGGTTTTGGATTGGAATTTGCAACAGATACGAATGGAAAGGCAGTGAGAAAACACTCCTGGAATATGTTATGGGATTTTGATAGAATATCAAAACAAAAGTGATTCTGTGTTGTGTGAATACTGATTAATACATTCAGACAGGTCATTGTTTTATGGTGTTGTCAGCCAGAAAGAATGTTATGTAATTATTTATAATGGATGTATTGACTGTAAAGAACTGTTTGATGATTCTGTTTCGCATGAAACTTACCAAAAAAGAAGAAGATTCTGTTTCGCATGAGATCAGTTGTTACTTTATTCTCACATCCTTGATGTTTATTGACAACTGCTGTATTTGTGTATTGTTGAGCAGGTCATTTATTGAAGACTCTCAAGCTGGCATTAAGATATCTCCCCAGGATAATAATTTTCTTGGGTTGAATGATAGGCTAGTAACACTGACTGGTACCTTAGAGGAACTGATGCGGGCTATTGAATTGATTCTGTTGAAGTTGGCAGAGGATCCTCATTATGCACAGTCCTTCAGTGTCCCGTTTTCATATGCAGGTACGACTTCTTTAATTAATTTACTTAATCTGACAATGCCTCTGTTCTAGTATCAGCTGCTAATTTTTGTATGCACTGTTGGTTGTTATGTTCATTTTCTATCAGTTGTATACAAAAGTTTTTTCTAAGAAGATTACAACTAATAATTGTGTCCTTATTTATCTGTTTCTGGGAAGAACTGTTGGTGGAGCCATTTTGATTGCTTCAGTGGCCATATAAAGCAGTTCTTTGAACATTCACTTCAAATTCGCTTTAACCAGCAAAATAGCTATTGCAATCATGCTTCCCTCTTTTGAGTATCAGTTGTGCAATTTTCGTTAGTTTGGTTTCCCGCATGTTAGGTTTCTATTTCCCATTTTTCTGCGTAACGATTGAATATCAACTGTTGTATGTTGTAAGTACAAAATTCTGAAGTTCCTTTCAAGAAGAAAAACCAATTGCTTTATATTGTCTGGAGTTCATAGCATTAGTTCTTGCTAGTATTAACATTTAATTATATCTTGTAATCTTTGCTTTAGTTTCTCTAACCATATGTTTTTAAGAGAAAGGTAGGATGAAGTTCCAATTTCATGATAAGGTCTAATTGATCAGTTTTGGGAGTTTTCTACATGAAACATTACATATAAAGAACTAGAAAGCTTCAATTTGTTATCATCATAACCAAATTTCTAAAAATCGGGTCTAGTTGGAGTTTGAGAGGCCCGGTTTGATGTAAAAAAGTTGAGTATCATCCAAGGAAATGGTTTTGAGAAAATATTGGCAAGCTGGTTGAAACAAAGTGACAAGAAATACTGAGGCAACCCTTTGTCATACATATATATAATCATGTTAAAATATTTGGCATAGGCATGTAAAAGGGGGTGATGGTTTTAGATAAAGCGCTAATGCTATGTCAAAATTACTAAGGTGGCTAGGAAAGAGTTAGTTCTTGAAGAACGTATGAAATCAAAGCAAGCTTCACCAGTGGCGGTCAGGTTTTTGAAAACAATTAGTGCTCTGTTTTGGTTTCATAGTTTATTCTTCAATTCACACTATTGATAAGTTCAAAGACAATTGCCCAATGTTAATCCTGCTTACAGAGGGTGTTGGGACTTGGGAGGGAGGGTCAACCTAGAGACAAACCTAGCACTGATACCATTTTTGTACAAATTGGTTTTTCCCAAAATTGAACTGGCGTTCTTATGCTTGACAGTCCTAGTATTTTACCATTGCACCAAGCGATGGCCCTTAAAGACCATTACCCAATATTGGTCTAGTTTCCGCATGGTCTTCAGAAGGGTAGACTGAAGATAGACCTAACATTTAACATTATTTTTTTACACAAAATGATTGTTCTTAGACTCGAATTCATCCATTAATAGTTTTATATTCAATTATATAGCAAACTTAAATTAGCAGACATGCTTGCTAGGTGCGTAACCAACCAACCAACCAAGCAGATATGTTGGACACAAATACCATGCCCATACCCAAGTGTCATGTGTTGGACATGGGGTCTTCAAACATTCAGAGGCGTTTATGTAATATAACTTGGTCGGTACTATATTATTTTTAAGAAAAGTGTCTGACATTAACAATTAAAATGAGATATAAATGATTACGCTAGATAAATTGCAAAAGGGTGGCTGTTCTTTTCCTTGACCTGCTATAGGAAGCAGATGAAGTTCACCCCAATATTTTTAGAATGATATTCTCATTTTAAAAAGGGCTATGGAGATGGTTGTCCTTAAGGAGTTCAACTCCACCTGTTGTGCTTCTTCTTATTTGGTAGAATGGCACCTACAATTTTCTGTTAAGATTGAATAGGAATGGAAGCATTTGAGTAGTTTTTGCTTTTTACCTTCATTTATGCCTCTCGTTCTTTGGTAGAATGGCGCATACAATTTTCTATTCGAATAGGAATGGAAATGTTTGATTAGTTTTTACTTTTTAACTTCATTTATGTACCAATGTGAGATTTCCATCTCCTTGAGTTGTTTTTATTAGGTGGTCCGGCTTTGAGAGAACTGATGCCAGTATTCATGATCTAGCTGAAATCTGTTGCTATAGAGTTTCTTTCCCCTTATTTTCATTTCACATAAACTACAAAAGTAGTCTATTATTTGGTGTAGGGATCATGGATGTTTTAAGGTCTTTCAGTGAATATGTTACATAATTTTTTTCTAAATCCCGGTGAAAAAACTCTTCCTCTGCAAAAGCCAGTTATCCTGAATTTAGTTGAACTGCAGGTTGCCAGGAAGTCTATTATCAACTTTTTACCTGCCTTATGTTTTATGGTAGCGTTTAACAAGTTAGCGGAGAGAATTATAACGAAGTTGGTCATTTCTATTTTTTTCTGTAGCCTTGTTTATTGATAACAATACTCAAGAAATTGCTGTATTGATTTATACAACTCACTTCTCTTTGGTAGCCGATATTATATTATGTTGGAGTTATTGTAGTGAAAATTGATGCCTTGTTAATTTTCTTAAATTTGAAATTTCGGTGTTTTGTCTGCTGGTTTTCACTATCTTCCATGTAAATATGTGCTTCTGTTGCAACAGCAGCATACAATGCTATGAACTTTGGACACAATGGAGCTGGAGGAAAGTTTCAGAATAACAAGGTTCATTCGACTCAAATATTTTTGCCTGAACTATGAGTCTATGATTGCTTTATTGTACACACAATACTTATAATTGAACGTATTGTAGTAACAATAGTCTGCTCTCATTTTAATTTGACATACAAGATAGCCTTTGTGAGATTATTTATTGGTGTGCTAAGAGATGGGCTTCACTGGGATGGCCCATGCTTATTGGCATTGGTCCATAGGTTACCATCTTCAAGTGTTTCCACAATGCTCCCTAGATCTATGGCTTCTTGTTTTCCAAATCTTGTCTTTCCATGTGGTTCAGTGGAACTTAAATTTGAAGGTTATATAAATGTCACGAATGTGCACTAAATGGTTCACCTCGCCGTGGATTATATTAAAATGTTTAGGTACTTGTTCTTACATGATTTGGTCCACAATAGATTAATGTTAGTCCAAATTGAAGTTTTATCTACCCTTCTCTGAGGGTTGTCCTCGTGGGAACTGAAAATGTCTGCAGTGCTGAACTTTTCTTAGCAGAGTAATGAATAATTATGTTATCAACCTTTTGGCCACTTGGTCCTTTCAGAATGAGAATATATTGCATATGGCTTAATCTATATTTTGTTTAGAAATATATAATTCCGTAACTCTGTTTGTGAACTAGGAGGGGCCACGGGGTTTGGATCATGGAAGTTTTAGGGAGAATTCACACTTTCCTTGTACAATTTTTGTTTTGATTTTTTTCCCCTTTATGATGCTGGATGTGTATGGGTTCTAAATTATTTAGAACATCTCCATGTTATCCTTTCCTCGGATTTGGATTCTATGGTCACTTTTTGTTGAACAGATCTCCAGATTTTGCTCTTATATTTTATTGAAGCAGAATCACAGGCGTTCTTGTCATTTTAATTCTCACCATGGTGAATCAATCTTTAATTGTTATAGTCTTTTTCCTGCTTAGGATTATTGGATATAGATGAAAAGAAATATTTCAGATAGCTGCTGTATTCCAAAACATTGAAATTTACTTCTTTAAATTAACCATTCTTTTCTTCAAACTTTATCAGTTCTCTGAGTTTGTTTAATAGAAGCTCCCTGGTGTTTTGCAGGAAGATTGGAGTAACTCGGTGACTATTGGTGTTGCAGACGAGCATATAGGGATTGTCGTTGGCCGTGGTGGAAGAAATCTTATGGAAATCAGTCAGGTGCATAAACAAGTTTCTTTTTGGCTCCTTTTGTTACATAAGCCCTAACCATTTCATATTTTGCAGGTTAGTGGGGCTAGGGTCAAAGTATCAGATAGAGGAGATTTCATGTCTGGGACATCTGATAGGTATAGAATTGTTTTGAAGTGATATCTCTCTTCTGCTAGGTGGGATGAGTTATTGGGCAAATAAATATGCTAACCCTTTTGATTCTATTACACCTTGTTTGACAGGAAAGTGACTATCACGGGATCACAGAGAGCACTCCGTGTAGCTGAGGCCATGATATCCCACAAAGTAGCTTCTGCTTCTGAAAGGTGATGGAGCAGTTGTCTTGTTGTCTCATTCATTCTTATTGAGAATTTCTGTCAGAGGACCTACTGCAATTTCTATATGCATTTGGTGAATTTACCTTCTCATACATTGGTGAAAAATCTGACTTTGTGGTGAGAGCAAGAACAAAAAATTTTCATTGAAAGAGCTTCGAATTTTCCTCTTAGATTATGGGAAATATATGTCATAGAACAAAATTGGAGGGCACTATATGATTTGATTAACCAAATATAACTTTTAACTCTATATATAGTTGTAACTTTTCAATTAGTAGGTGGTATGTCTAAGCTTTATTCATAAAATGCTACAATAGAGATTAAAATTTTGACCACTCCTATTAGTGATGTATGTGTGTATGTAAATTTCCTCGTGTAATTCGGATGAACCCTATTGGTTTGACTTCAAATCATTATTATTTTCTACTTGGCTCTTAGGTTTAGTGTGGCACACTAGTTATTACATTTCCACACTATTCAATTGAGCCAAAGCTTCACGTTGTCTGAGAAGCAGGTTTGGGTGTGGGAACTAGTTTAAACTTTTTGAAATTGGAAAATTTACATTGATGTCTTATTAGGTTATTGACAATTATAGTGGCTTTTTCTATCTTTTTTAAAATTACACTGATATTTTTTTGAAATATACTGACAATACTCTCCGATTTACGTTAGTAACGGTGCTGAGAAAAATTTGGGTTCCAAACTTATATTTTAAAAATGCGAACAATACCTTTGTATATTGAGAATTAACAACAATGCCTTCAATGATTCAATTGAAAATACTACTATAATGTCCTTTTCTTTAAAATATCAAATAAATATTTTACCCTTCATGATAGACTTATATTTTCTTAAGTACATATAATTCATATATATATACATATATCACACAAAAATTTCATCCCGTCTCTCACACATATATCATATATACATCACACACACAAATCATACTCCTTACATTGCAGTGAAGAGGATTCTAACTAATTAGCATAGACAAACTCAATTTGGGTAATGACTCTACTAAAAAGATATGGTAAATGAAAAAGGGCTAAATCAAAACTTTCTAAGTAAAATCCAGGCTTTGGCTTTCACCGTTAATAAAAAAAAGAAACAAAACTCAAGTTAAAACCCTAATTTTCAAATTCTGAAATTAGAAAAGTCTCCATTGCAATTCAACGCAGAGCCAAGAAATTTGACTCGACGAAGACGCACTTGCCATCGTTATCTCATCCAATGTTTTAAAACCCGAACTGGACCGGCTGATTCAATCGGTTGAATCGTCGACTGGTTCACAAAACGTTCGGTTTAACCTATAAACCCGTTTTAAGTTCAAAACCGTTCTAAAACCGGACGGTCCGACCGTTGAACCGATTGACCCGATACTGGGTCAATTGGTTTAACTGGTTCTTGGCTGCAATTTTTTTTTTTTTTGGTATATTCAAAATCTCAAATTTTATGCAATTTTTTGGCTGATTTGAGTTGATTTTTTGTTGAATTTATCTTGGATTGTATTTAAAATTTTAAACCCTTAAAGTTTGAAACTCCAGTATTATATATTTGTATCATGTGATATTTTATTTTATTTTATGCATGATTATTAGTGTTTGTATCTTTTTTTTTTTCTTCATGTAGTTGAAGACTAAATTATTGGATTATGCTTGGATTGGATGTTAAAATGATTTTTGTTATGGTAGTTGCGATTATGAAAGATTGACAATAAAGTTTCAACTTTCAAAATTGTAATAAGGTATGTCTACTATATTTTTTTTTTAAAGTTTTATATATTAAGAAAATTCATATTTTTTTATATAATTTTTAGTAATTTTTGTATAATTTTTAAAATTTAAAATATTAATAATCTATTATTAAATTTATTAATTATATAATTATGATATCACGGTTTAATTTCAGTTGACCTGATAATTGAATCGATAACTTGTAACTCAGACATTTTCTCGGTTTAATGAACGAACTCGGTGTAAAAACATTCATGTCATCTACTCGAGTCCTTACCTATTTCTTTAGCACTCCCAGTGAAGCCATATATTGCTCAAGCACATGCGACCCTAGCTCATCAATGGGTTCGTCCCACCAAAACCCCCCTTCGCTCACTTCTTTCGATTCTTCCATCGCTCTCTCTCTCTCTCTCTCTCTCCGACCTACCAAGAGTCTCCAGATACCGCCTGCAAGAGTGCAACACATGAGTGTCAACATGCGGAGGTGAACTAGACGTCTTTCGGCTTGAGAGAAGCGTTTCTAGCGAGAAAGCGATCGATATCGGAGTCTGCGAATGGATTGCTAAATGCATAGACCTTCTTGGTCAGAGACATAACGAACACTGCAACCTCTGCACCGCACGTACAGAACACTTATTTGGCAAAGTTTCTTGAAGAGGTTGGGTCGAGTCTTATGCGAAGACAGTGAAGGTCAATTTCATGAATTACGGAAAATTGTTCAACGGACAAATTCAGTGGATATGGTGATGGGGCGTTGGGTGTTAGGTGTAGGTTGGTGGTGACGGCAGAGCTGTAATTTGGGTCTTCATTCTCATAGACTGAACAAGGTGGGTTTGACGACAGAGCAGCCATTTTGGTCGGTGTTACTTCCCTGTTTTGTTTTATCCTCAACTTTTCAAGCTCCTCCTTAAGCCCATATATTTCTGTTTGTAGCTCATTGGCCGTGGTTTCATAGGTGAGAGCTTTATGTCTCCATTCTAGAACCTAACAAAAAGCCAACATAAAAAGTAACATGATTAGTTAAGATAAATATCAGACATGGTAAGAAAGTGTGTGGATTTTTGAGAGGGTTAGGAGAGAAGAGAGCTGAGAGTGAGTGGTAAAGAATCTCTGTGAGTGTGAACGGTTGGTTATGGGATGAAAGAGAGGAGGATTTTAAAGAGAGAAAGTGATAGTTTCTAGTGAGAGAGAATTGAAAAAAAATTAGAGAGAGAGCTTTCCTGTAATTGCTGCAGTGGTGGGGGTGGGATAGGGATCAAAACAGAGGGAGAGTGAGAATAATCGAGAGGCGGAGATTTTTGGAGAGACTTGGATTTTTTAGAGTGAGAGTAGAGAGAGCAAATTCTTGGAAAGTTGACTATTTTCTTAAAATATTTGGGTGAACATGTAAGGTTAGTTAGGTCTTTTTACTGCTTCTGTTAATCACTGCTAAGAAACATTACTGGCCGGAGATGTCAGTGTGATTTCAGAAAGGACATGAATTGTAATTATTAATAATTTTAAGGGAGGTCAGTATAATTTTTCCTTTAAAATTTTGCTGACATAAGATGTCACGACCCGAGACCCATCCTATACGGATCTCGTGTCGCGCACCCGATCCGACGCTGCTTGTCGAACCAAGGGTCTCAACTTGCTACGCGATCAGTGCTACTAACATACAACAACTAAAATGCGAAAATAAATAATTAAAAGTTGCATGTGATATATATAATGTTTACAAAATGCGGAATATAAAATTTCTTATTACAACTGTTCATCCCCAAGACGTGGATAACATGGAAGAGCTACAAGACTGTCTGTACTAAGTATTACACTTACAACTTCAAAAGAAATGTCCACTGCTATCTAGCTGACTGCTACTGCTACTGTTACTGCTCTTCTACAGCTTCATTTCCTGAAAGGGGTGGTAAGTTTGGGGTGAGCTAATGAAAGCCCAATAAGTAATTCTCCTTTGCTCTGCTATGTGTACATGAATATAGAAAGCATTATCCATAAAACTAGGATAAGTGCAGAAGTGCTAGCCAGCCAATGAATATAGAACTCAATATCAGATGATAGAATCAAATGATAAGAGAATGAAACTGCTATGCCAACAATGTCATACTGCTACAGTCATGAGCTATATCAAGTATGAAATGCAAGCAATGTACTGAAAGCTGTAAAATCTCATGATCATTCATAATGAAATAATATGATCAAGCTATGAATATCAACAATAAATGATAGTGATATCAACTAAAACTGAGATGCACTGGTGGGGCCCGGCTACCCCCTGAGCTAGTATTCAGATCCGCTCTGGCTGTATGAATACTGTTCTGTGTACACTGTACTGTACGTCCCATGCCTCGCATAGCGACGTAGTAAATGTTCCACTCGGAACTTGGACCCGAAGGTCATAAATAGCATCAGATGGAGATGTGACTGAGTACAAATCCGGCACTAATAATATATCAAGATCACGCTATCTTCCACGAAGAGTATAGTGGAATCATAACTGATTCTAAGCAATCTGACATAACAATAGTTAGCTAAACTATGATTACTAGATTGCTTCGAATAAAACTATCTGGCCCTCACGGCCCTAAGTACAAATGTACAAAAAGGAATCCATGCACAAGTGTACAATCATGATCGAGATATATATATATAGAAATCAATAACTGGTTCCCACATGATAGGACAATATCAATGTGGTTCAATAAATGCTAGTAGATGTGTAAAGAGTACAATAGGCAATGTATATGCAAAGAACTATGACTTGGCTTGGAATGTAACACATAAACAGAGATCATAGATTACTTACCTTTTTTACTATATATGTCTAGAAGGTCAACCGCCTTCTTCTATTTACCTCTTTCTGTATCTGTCTAAAAGGTCAAACCGCCTTCTTCTTGTATCTGGGTATTCCTATGATTCAGGAAACCAATCTCAGTCTATATATATATATATATATATATATCTGTTTAATTCATGCTATTCATCAAAATTTATGCCTCTTTATTATGTTCATTTCTTTTACTAGAATAGACTTTACTATTGAATCCGGAATGTCGAACAAAGTCGATTTAGGCTTTTGCGGAATTGAATTAGGGCTTCTGTACTAAAAAGGGCAAAACGGTCATTTCGTACTTTTACGGGTCTTTTATTTCTCGGGACTTCTTTTCGCAAATCGGACTCCACGGTTGAGTCCAAAATGCTTAGAATAAAAATTCACTATTCAATTAATTTATTTGGAGTTCGTTGGACTACTTTTCAATTTAGGGACATTTTGGTAATTTTCTCTTTAAATAATTATTTAATTAAATATTATTTTATTCACTCAGGTCAATTCACAATTAACCCAAATTTCTGGGCATAATTACAATCTCACAAGGTTCTATTTACTGCCTATAATTTTTCCAATTTCTATAAGTTCCCATTATTTTTCCCGTACGTTTTTATTTTAAGCCAATCATTGGATAGCTTCTCCTTTTCAGCCAAACACCTTCCGAACTCAAATCTAAAATTTTACCCATACCGCAATAGTGTTAGGCAGTCATCTGAATGGGTGATTTGGGTCAGACTCAACCCGGTTTGGCCCGAATAAAATTACGAAACTCAACTGCTAAATTGTGTTGGGACTATTTTTCTGGAATCTCATTTGATCTAAAACAGTTTCTATATTAAATGAAATCCCACAATTAATTTAATTATTCATGTTTCTAAAACTCCAAGACTAAATTTTAGTATTTTACCCTGTTGCTTAGCGTTTCTTCAATCCAAATTCATCCAGTTTGCCGCGCTACCATCGCAACTCATCTTGCAACAACAGCAGTTCCTGCTGTTACGGCACTCCCAAATTTTCCAAGGTCTGCTCCAATTTTCCTCCCATATCTCCACCTGCTGTAGCCTCCTGATGTTACCGCAACTATTGTTCCACTCACGGCAACTCAATCTCTCTCTCGGTCAACCGCTACACAACACACCGGACAGCCCCCACACGGTGCAGCACCACGCACCGTTACTGCTGTTCTGCCGCAACAGCGGTTGCTGTTACGGCCATTTCTCTGAACCACCATCACACCGGACAACACTCTTGATCCCTCTACTCGATCTGCTGCTTAGGGAATTCAGTAAATCAACCCCAGGCCTTAAGAACTCTACTTCTACGGCACCCAACAGCACCGTCCCGAATCCCCACCGCAGCCACTGCTACACGAAATTCCCAACAGCCACGACATTTCTCCCCTAACCGCTACTGCCATCTCTACGGCTACACAGCACCACCACAAACACACACTATATAAATAAATATATATATATATATATATTTCTTCATCACTTGCGGCACAACCACAAACAGAACCCACACGACGCAGCACACAGGAATCCCTCCACTGCTGCTGCCGTGCACCACGCAGCACAGCGCTGCTGCTGCTGCTTCTCCCTCCTAGTTCCCCCACTGTACAGCCATTTCCTTGCACCCCTTTTCTATTCAACTCAACTCGTGACCGCCGAGTCATCAAAACCCATACGACCATGCCATCATCGACGTCTTCCAACCTCAACCAGATCTTGCGATCCGACTGGTTGCCGTAGCTCCTCTTTCTCTTTCTATTTTCTCTCAACTTTTTCTGGGCAAAACCCCATCTCTCCCTCTACCTCTGTTCCTGCTGTTCAGTTTTTCCTCTGTTTTTTTTTTTTCTTCTTCTTCCTTTGGTTTTAACGCATGCCTGGACATGAGTTTCAATTGAAACCGTCCCTTCTTTATTTCTCCTTCTCTCTTTCTCTTTCTCTCCCATCAGTTTCATGCCTCTTCATTTCCCCATCCGTTTCTCTTCTTTTCTTTTTCTTTTTTTTTATTCTTTTGTATGCTTATATATATATATATATATAAAATAAATCCATATTTTATTTTATATATATATACATAATACATATCCAATTATACTAATACCTCTATTTATATATTATCTCATATATATATATATATATTCTTGCATCTATTAAAATGCATTATGCACGTAGATCGAGGCATGTATTGGCCTACGTATATAAGTCTCCATACCGCTCGGGTTTATTTTGGTATTACTATTCTCGGCTCGGTTTACTCATACTTTTTCTTAATCTTGTAATTTTGTGAGATTATAACTTACGTTAATTACCTCGGTAATCGTGCCCGTCACTGTATGTTAATTAATTTGGTGCATCTCGGGGTCTACTATATTTGGGTCTGAAGCTGTCTCGGTTTGTCTCTGATAGTATGTTCATTGCTTGATTAAAGCTCGGTATTATTATTTGACCTTCTTGGATAAAATGAAATTATATAAATTTATTCGGAACTTATGTTCGGTTATAACGGGTATTACGCTACTCGGCTCGACTTATCTCGGTTTACGTGTACTCGATCAGGTCTACCTCGGTTTCTGTGTCATATCCCGGGTCGGGATATTACATAAGAGTTAGCAAAAACAAAGAACGAGGTGAGGAACACGACCGTTGTGTGTACTTAGGATTGGTAACAGGGCGGGGTGACCCTTCTCCAACCCCAACTTCGTTTATATTCTCCGCTCTCGACCCCGTCCAACCCCATTTATATTCCTCGACTCTACCCCGCCTCGCCTCGCCTCGCCTCGCTCTGTCTCGAATCTCGATATATATATATATATTTTAAATAAGTTAAAACTTTTATTTTGATAGGTAAATTAAATTTTTATTACCAAAATAACTAATATAAGAAAAAATAATATGAGTGTGATATAAAAAATTTTAAAACTAGTTTTATATAATGTTTTTTATTGATAAATATAATGTATATAAGAATAAATAAAAAAATTAATATATAAACGGAACGGGACGGGGCGGGGTGACCATCCCCCAAACCTACCCTGAACTTGACGAGGTTTTAAAGGTCCGATTTCGACCCCATTTATGAGCATCCCATACTCGTCTCATTAGGGGAGGGGTGGGTCTTCGATAGGACGGGACAAATTGCCATCCTTATGTGTACCACCTCTAGCGAGAACTATTCCAGGTAGGGACTAGGAAGAGTTAGTAGGTTAGGCCCAGTGTTTTCGAGTCTTGACACAATGGTAAGGATGACAATTTAACCTGTTCCGTTAGGAACCTACCAACCCTGCTTCTAATGGAACGGGTTTGAGGTGAAGGCACCTCGCCCCACCCTGATTATATAAAATAAAATAATAAATGAGTTTTTGTATTACATAATTAATATTTATAGTGATGTTTTTTTAATCACCTATTAAAAGTTTATATAAACTTGATAGAGTTATATGTTTAAAATAAAAATAATTTTTATTCTCTATAAACATGTATATTTCTTATTTTACACGTTTATTATTTTATTTGAAATGTGTTAATTAGAATTAATATAATATAATAAATAAATAAGAATTTAAAAATAAATGGAGACTCGGCCCCGCTTATCACGAAGTTTAAACGGGTTTGGGGGTAAACTATTTTTCACAAGGCGGGGTTGGGGAATGGGTCCCCTCGTCCCAAACGTATTTCGTTGCGATCCCTATGCAACAGTAAGGTTGTTCCATTGTGAATTGGAGGTCATAGGTTCTTGTCGCGAAAACCTCTCTACTTGTGGAGGTAAGGTTACGTGTCCTTCCCAGACCCTGTAGTGATAGGAGTGTGAAAGGCCTTTTGTATGTCTAGATGTCAAGTATTAGACTTAGGGAGGGTGTAATCAAATTTAGTGGTATGCAATGATTAACTATAGCAATAATAAAGAAAGCAATGGCAAAAAGATAGAGACAATGCACTGAATTTATTGGCGAGTAAACCGTCACAGATCAAATGTATTTGCTTTAAAAAATCCTGAAACGCTGACCCAAATATGAATCCACTAGACGAGGCTTGATGATTACATGCTCTGTACTAACACAGCCTTGTTGATGATATGAATCTTCTCAAACGTGAATCTTCAAGTACCTCCTAAGTGAATCTGTCGCTTCGAAATCTACGAACAGCAAATCACATCACAATTGCGAATTCTACACAATCTCGAATTCTCGCCAATTACACAAACATGAACTCCACAAGCTTGTACTCGAAGAACAATGTGTAGATTATGATTCAAGATTCTTGTGCAATGGATTTGATTTATGTGAGCATGATATGCATAGAGAAAACCTTTTGAAAAGAATATTGAAAGCAATATTGAAGTAGTCAAAAGTGTTAGGATGTGTGCCCTTATATCCAAGACATTTAATTATTATTTAATAGATTTGATTTATTATTGAGTTTCATATTACCATATGTTGTTTTATATAATGAGATGATTAGTCCTTGAATTGTCATTAGGAGTAGTTCATGTGTATAAATGAGATTTATACACAGGATATATGAACTGCTTATATAGGCAATTCTAGAATTGTTCGCGACTATTGATAAGACTAGACATCTTATCTGTAAAGTTGTAATACAGTTAACCTTTATGTGATAAGGTGGTTTATCTCAACCATCAGAGTAGTAGACTCTAGGTTATTGTATTGGTGTATTGGGAATACATTGAACTAGATCACTATAAGAAATGCATCATTTGGAACTGTCAACTTTGATAAGTTTCTTATTCACTATTCTTAGTAAACTCTTAATCCTGAGAGGATAGTGAACTTAAGTTCCGAATAGTGATGACTTTGAGTTACCAGTGAGTGAGGTCTTTTAGATCAACACCTCGGTATCTTGAGAAGTCATTCTTTAGACTGTGGGAACACATATTCTCAAGATGAAATCTACACTCTATATATTAGAGAGATGGATACCACCTTTGTGCTAATTCAATGGGTTAATCACTAAAATCTATCTTTTCGGTAAATTGTTTATTGAAATGATGACTAATTGCAAGTGATTAACAATATTGAATTAGGTTATTAAAATAATTAGAGAATTAATTTGACAATATAATATGGAACCCTAATTATTAGTATCCATGTAGAGGGGCCAACTGCAAAAGTATAGTGTATATGAGTTTACTCTATTCTACTAAGTTGGAATGCAATTTCAATTATATAGTGGAATTAATTAAAATTAATTAGTCAATTAAAATTAATTATGAAATAATTAGATTTAATTGATTAATTGGAAGCTAACTTACTGGGATCTACTAGATCCCTTCTTTTGCTCTAATTAGGTTAAGCCTTATATATATGATATGTAGGGAGTTATTTATTATAAGTTTTTGTGGTAGACAAAAATAAGAGGCAGTTCACTCTCCTGCGATACGGATTGCCTAAGGAAAAAGAGAAAAAGACCTAGAAGAGAAAGAGAAGGAAGATTGCATCAATCTTTTCAAGAAGTCTTTTTCAACAATTAAGATTATAAAAAACAAGATAATTCTAACCCTCTTTTCAAGATTGTATGATTCATGTAAAGGAAAATATTCAAATAGATTTTTGAAATCGCTTTCACTGTTGTTACGAACCCAACAAAAAGTTCCTCAGAGAAAACAAAATCAAATACTTTTATATGAAGGGTTTTTCCTAACCAAAAAATGTAGTTACAATCGAAATAGGAAGTTGTATGTTGCAATATTCGTTCAAATAAATAGAATTTTCATTCGCACGAACTAAAGTTTGTTCGAATGAATGAGCTATTGGAGTTTTCGTTGGATAGCTGGTGTGAACCAACATCGAACGAATGAATTTTTGAAAATTTCATTCGAATGAAAATTGAATGAATATTTTATCATGAATTTACGATGAGTTCACTAGAATATTTGTGCAAACGAACCTTGGGTTCGTTTGAACGAATTCTGTAAAAATCCTAATCTCAATCCAGTAACAATGAAATATAATAGTCCATAACTTCCAAAAATATTTATTTTGTTTAATCAAGACAAAATGAGCTATTATTATTCATTGATACTCACACAACAACACTAACACTAAGCGAAGGTTAAAATCATTGTAATGCATGTAAGTGTGTGAGTGTGTGCGCGCGTGCAAGATCAAATCAAATACAACCAACCACTTACCAACACTTACCATTGTGATCACCAATTGAGTTAAATTTGATCATGATGCATTTGAAACTGGAATGAACACAAGGATTGAGAACACCAAACTCAGGTTGCTAACATTACAACTCAATAACAATTTTGTTAACATGAATTAGCCAACAATAATTGTCAAATAAATAGGTTTGCCCTTAACAAGGGATCTTTATCTTTATTTGTTGATATATTTATTTGTTTAATCTTTTTTTCGTCGTTAATACATTTCTATAAAATGCCGTAAAAAAAGAACCTACTGGATCAATGGACCCTCATTGTACTAGAAATAATTGGCATCTTAATCTAACCTAGTGATTTGGAGATAAGACTCCAATGCCACTTAATGGTTTGATAGCTACAACCCTAGGAGTTGCTGTATTTGTGGACACGCCATTTCATACTTCGAGGGAGATTGGGGTGGCTGGTCATGATATAAAGGGAAAGGCCTGTCGAGATTGCTGCGTGGGTAAATATGGTTCCGGAGGAAAAACATGAAAAAGATTATATACACACACACAATGTAAAATTGACACACTAGCATTGCGTGCTCATAATCTTTTACTGGATAAGGTGGTCTTCAAATGTAAGGTTATCAGCCACTTAGACCATCTTCAAGAGATGAAGCAAAAAAAAGGATAACAAAGTTATTCTTTTCTATTTCATATACAAATTTTCTACCTACATTAAAATTAGACACTCCAATGAATGTAGTAAATTTTAATATTTTAGTTTTTTTTTATATTTATATTTTATATTAACAAGTGGGTCCCATAATTTTTTGATATAAAGATAGGAGAATTTGGTATATTTATTGGGTCCTATAATTTTTTAATAAAAAAGTACATCCCTCTTGCAATATATAATTAAATTTTAACATATGCATCCTCTCTAATTGTACAACTAAATGAGTGGAATCCCTCTTGCATAAATTAAAACATCAAGGTTTATAATATGATGGACTCCATTTAGTTGGCGTACTCTTTTAACATTAAATACATAGTAATAATATGCACTTAATTGTTTTTTTAAACCGTTTTTGAAAAATAAAAAACCAACACAGAAAAGATTTAAAAATTTGATCAAACCATTAAGTGGTTGTAAGAAGAACTTTTACAAATTCAAATGTAATTATTAAAAGGATCGTTCGGCCATAAGTCCACGAAATATATCAAAATTATCATAAAATCCAAGTTAAAAAAGATTAAGTCACCAAGTTCTTTGCTTACTTTGTGACTAAAATACCCTTAATACATTTAGTACATGTATAGGCGCGTGAATGACGTCTATGTATCAAGAAAGTTTTTTAACATTTCAAAATTCTAAAATTTGTAAAATATAAATTAGTTTTTAATAAAATATATATTTTTGGGCTTTAAAAATTGAGATCTATCAAACAAGATTCATATTGAATATGAAATTTTGAAAGAAAAAAATCAATCCAAAATTGTAAAATTTGTCCTAACAAAATGTAAAACTTTACATTTTCTCAGTGAAAAAATTCGTCACAACGAAATTGTGAAATTTTATAATTTCATAAAAATTCAGAAAATTCTCATTTGTTGTTAGTTTTATTGAGTTTTTGACTATATGTTGATCAAAACTCTTGGGTGATTAAAAACAATCTGGTTGGAAAACTGTAAAATTTTACACTATCATAAAGTGTAAAATTTTGCAAATCCATAAAAATTAAAAAAAAAAATGAGTTTCTAGACTGTATAGTTGAATCGAGAAAAAGATGCACTACCCCCCATTGGCGGGTTACATATACATATAGTAGAGTAAAAAATAAAACACAAAGAAAACAGATTATCAAAGCACAAAGGCTCGCGATATGGCTGTAACAATTAGGACAAAATCATGTTTAAGAATTGTAGAACCAAACCAAATACTTTATTATATCAAACAACATAGCTTCTCTTATGAAAAGTTCCAAAAGTAGTTCATGAAGCACAAGAATAATAGTATTAAAATCAAATTAGTGGATCTGTATTCAATCAAAAATCAAGGTACAAGACGCAGTCGTTGCAATATTAATTTACGGATGAGATTCAACCTCAAGAGTTGGATCCTATCATGCATGTGTGGATTGGGTGATTGATAGCGAGTGTTACTAATGTTCGATGATGAAGGCTTCTCGGCGTCTCAGATTTGCGAGCACTATAGTGGTCATCGGTTGGGATTGGGGTAATCTCATCTACAAGTGTACAGTGAGGTAGCGGTGGTGCGGAGTGGTTGTCGAAGGGGAAGGGAAGGGATGGTGGCAATGGCGTCATGCGGTTGATGGTGTCACAGTACAAAAGAGAAGGGAGTGGTTGTAGGTTGCGTACAGTGATAAATAATATGCAGGGTAATATTGTCATTTTTAAAAAATAAACTACTAGCTAATAAAAAATAAATATCATCTCAAAAAATAAAAAAGTGTTAATTAGACTTAACTTAATAGATATTCAATTATTTTAAGATTCATGCTATTTTTAATTGTAAGATGAAGAACATGACAGTTTTTAATTTTTAGCTCAGGTCAACTGAAACGAAATGACACTTATAATTTTTTTATTAATGAAAGTAATACCCTAATAAACGAGTTTTTATCCTCGCCTTTGCTCTGTCTCCCACTATTTTTAATTGATGATGTTGGAGGTTGAATCATTGATTTCTTTTCACTTCAACTCGGGTCTTCCCATTAAACACATTTTTCTGTAGAGCACTCCATTGGTATGTCCAGTGCCAATTTCTACAGCCTAACTACCACCACTCGCTTTCATTTGTCCAATTGAATGACACTTGAATAATCCATTTGACACTATTGGTTTTAGGAGTTGTGATGGTTATTCAGGTGCTAGTTGTTGAGTTGGAGACAACTAAAGTGACTGGTTGTGAGAAGTTGAATTGCGTGTAATGGGCTTTATGTGGACAAATTTCAAAGGATTTAAATTTAATTCATGTGGCTTGGGTACACACATATTGATGGGAATTAATTAAATTAGTCTGCTTTGTTAGATACACGTACACACATTAAAAGGTAAACTTTTACCGTGTGGTAAGCACGCGTGCATATGTGTTTATATAAAATTAGAGTTTAGTGGGTGACGTTGTCTTAATCACAATTGAAACAATTTCCCTTTTAATGAAACCTTTCAAATTTTACAGCTTCAAACATGGTAAAATTTTCTTCAAATACTTTTTTTTTTTTTTTTTACAAGTTTCACTACCTTGAAAGACTATTTATTCAAAATAAAAATAAAAAAACTAAATAAAACTAGTAAAAATTAAGAAATTCATGAAGAAATTAAATTTTCACTATCGTTTTTAATACTGTAAAATTTCAGAGTATGCATCTTTCTAAAAAGGTAAAAATTTACAATTTGAGAAATATTTTTTTATTCTTTAAAATTTCATATGCAATATGGATCTTGTTTGATAGATATTCAATTTTTAGAGTCAAAATATATAAATTTTATTAAAAATAGATTTATAATTTTTAAGTTTATACATTTAATGGTATTTAGTCACAGTAAAATTGAAGGACATTTGGCTAATTATGTTTAACTTGGACTTATGAATAATTTTTTTATTTTTCTTGAATTTTTAACCGAATCACCCAATAAAAATTAACCTCAAAAAAAAAAAAACTTCTGAACAATAATTAACCACCTTTCAATTGACTCTTGCCCATCATCGACATTTTTCAATGCAGAAACTAGTATTGGCACATGTTAAAAATCACTACTTTGCCAAGAAATTATTTAACCATCACATAATATTCTAGAAAAAAAATTACATGCATATAAGCAACGATCACGTGTACATGAAGTTGGTGAATCTGCTGCCATTTTATTTCAAAATTACAAACGCTTAGAGACTGAATGCTGCTTTAAAAGTTCATGGCTCATCATTCATGATCATCGCCGCCGTTTCCACCACTGCCATATCCAGAGCCATATCCACCGCCAGAGCCCGAACCATGGCCAGAACCACCACCGCCACCACCTCCACCTCCACCGCCACCACCACCACCTCCTCCACTTCCTATCCCGCCTCCAGATCCATATCCAGAGCCACTGCCAGACCCATACCCAGAACCAGACCCTGAACCGGAGCCACCACCGCCTCCTCCACCCCCGCCGCTACCGTATCCTCCTCCTTGCGAGCCACCATATCCCGAGCCACTCCCAGAGCCGTATCCCGAACCAGACCCAAGGCCTGACACACCACTATCACCACCACCACCACCTCCTCCTCCGCCTCCCCCACCACCTCCTTTCTCAAACACCCCCTTGGGCGATCTGGCGGCAAAAGACAGCTCCAGAAAGAATAACACCAAGAATGCAGCACCTATCACCTTAGAACTAGCCATCTCCAAACTTCCACAATCACAAGGCAAATGGGAAGACAGGAATTCTCTCTCTTTATATATGTATGTATATAACTATATATCATTACTTGAGAAACCAATGCTTTTTGTGAGGAAAAATATTAAGATAGGGTCCTCTATATATAGGCAATATAAAGATCACTTTTCGAAAGTAACCCAAGATTCCAGTAGCTTCCTTCACTTAGTATTTTAGATTGAAATATGGAAGTGTCAGTAGTAGGTTTAGTGGTGTTGGTGGTCGCTGGGGGGTGGCGGTAGTGACCTGTCTTCATGCAAATTCTCTATACAATACACTTTGCTTCCACTTTTGACTAGAGGTTCAGGCTCTTGAAAACTTAGGACATGGGACCAATTGGATGCGTCCACAATTTGTCCATCTGTTCACACTACAATACAGTCGAGAAGATTATTATTTTTTTCTTATCTATGCAGGATACACGTTTTAAAAGTTATTAATTTTAATTTTCTTTAATTTAAATTATCATATTCAAATACATTTTTACAATTTTTAAAATATTAATTATAAAATTTTTAAAAAATTATATCTAAATCACTATTCATGAACAAACAAATTTAAATTTTTTATTATTTCGAATAAGATCACGATCGGCATATATTCAGTCCAGAACTTCATCTTAAATTAAAAAGCCGATACTAAATATAATAGTATACCATGTAATTTATTATATGTATATAGTGATAATTTTTTTTCTCGTGTCTATTCAACTTGTACTTTCAATTTATTGGTTTATTGTGAAAATCAATTCTCATACCTGCAGTGTGTGTATAAGTTTAGTAGTGTTATAGTGATTTGTGTCAACAATTTGGCTTCATAATTGGTATAAGTAATATTTGGATGCTTATGTTTTTATTATGGGGGTGTCTTTGTAATCGAGTAATATTTTATTATACAAGTAATTTTACTTATTTGATGTCACATGATTCAATTAATTATTAAAATAAAATAAAGTGTAAAAAAAAAAAGTTTTGACAAATTAAATCATGTCACGTTAGATGAGCTAAGTTAGATAGACAAAGTCACTTGGATCATAATCAAATATTATTACATGCACTCACATGAAATGAAATTCACTAGTAGAATTCATAATGATAAACCGTAGCTCATGTGAATATATAGACACAACATGAATACACATACATGAACCATTAATTCTTGCTATTAGTTTAATGAAGTCCTACGGGGTAATTGGGTCTCACTTTCAATTCATGACGAGGGATCAAAATGAACAATTTTAAAACAGAAATTTCTAATTTACTTGCATCATACTACACACTGGTTATTTGGGTACTCTACTCGAACTGACTGATTGATCAAGTCCCATATATAAAAGTTGTGAACATGGTGCTCTTGGCGTTGCCACTGCAAGTCTATATCTTAATTTGGGCTCGTGGTTAGTGTGCCTGGTTCACGGGCTGGATGGAGAGAGTTGGTTCACAATAGTTATAATGATAAGGTTATTTTTAACGGAATGTTGTGACTGATGTGATAGCTCACACATTAATTAAGAAGTAGGTAATGAATATAAATACCCATATAATAAAATTTTAAAGAATTAGTTAAGATGATATTGAATTTCTAGTTTAAGAATTTATTATCTTAAATTCTTAAATGTAATTTCTTTCGTTAGCAACTCTTGAGACTATCAAATCGTCACGTACAAGCATGTAAAACAATAGTGAAAAAGACTGTAGGCAAAATATCTTGTATTATTAATATATATATATATATATATACACACATACATACATACATACATAATAAGGTTGAAGACCTAATAGCTGAAACTCTTACCACCTGCAAATTAAAGAGGAGACGTAGGAAGAGATTTGATACTTAAGTGACCTATTTTATAATTTGTCCAAAAGTAAAGGGAGAAGAGGGAGATGCGACAACTTTTTCATAAATGTTTTATAATATCAATTATACCCATAAAATTGTAGAGGTAGAAATAAAATAGCTAACTCTATCATAGGAAAAAAAAAATTTAATATAAAATTCTTTCTTTTATTTTCTCTTTTCTATCATTCTCAAACACGAGAAAAAGATTACAATATATTCTCCCGCTCTTTCAATAAATATTTAAACATGAATTAATGATTATCTTCTCCTTTCTTCATCCACATAATTAATGATGTAACTTCTCTCTTTTTTCCTACTTTCAACTTATTTAAATGGGCTGTTAAGAATAATTAATAATTTAATATGTCATATATGATTTTAAGAGGTTTGAGTTCATCCTCACATTCTATTACGTTGGTATGCCAAAACCTAATAATTAATAAAACCTTGATATATATATATATATATATATATAATATTTTTATATATTTCGTGTGTTGACAATTAAAACGAAAAGCAAGGGAAGACAGTACAGTAGAGCTACCATGATCTCTCGGTGCTTTGACTACTTTTTAGAAAACCACAAAAATACCCACTAGCTAGCTCACCAACAACCCAAAATTCCCCGTCAAAATCTCTACATACCATAGTGGGGTTTGCAATTGTCCCATTACTTCAAATCTACGCTTAGAACTGATGGAATGACAAATGGCATTTTGCTATCAACTTTGCATTGGTGGCCATATATATATATATATATATATATTATATGCATAGCACGCTTTGCTTGCTAGCATGCACTCTGGAGTCTACACTCAATCATATGTAGCAGTACCAGCAGCATTTCATTGTTTAGCGTCAGTCATGAATCAGCATTGTTGACTTTGGTTTGATAAAGGACCACATCCACACCACACACACCTTCTAAGCCGCATTTTGAATTCTTAATTGTTATTTATTAAGATAATACATACTCATCAACAAAGTTGTGATTACGTGTCGATTGTTGCCATCCAATCACTGTGTGATTAAGAAATTAAACACAAAATTCAAACATTGATGATGAGGAGAGATGAAATCAGGTTGTTAAACCTAGCCAGATGTGAAGAATGATTTATTGAGATATGGGTATCAGGTGTGGTCTCTATCTGTCGGTGAGCCTAGTCAATTTATTGAAGGTTTTTAGACACGAAACCTCTGCATTATATATATATATATATATATATATATATATATATATAGACACACACTAGTATCGACCAACACGGATATTACAAAAATCTACTTGAATATTAAAAATAGATTTATCATTAGAAAGATTCTCAAAATTTGATCATGATTTTAAAAATAATATATCTAATTAAAATATACTAAAAAGAATTTTAAAAGTACAATTTTAACTAATCAAAATTATATTTGTTTTGTTACGTTTTTAAAAATAGATTTTTAATCTTAAAACGCGCTATACGTGTTTGGAAAACTAAATCCAAAAAAGGTTATTCAAACTTTTTTTCTTCAGATTTTCTCTTCACCAGATTTTCTTCTTTATCCTCATTCCTCTTTCTCGCTTTTTATTTACAACAATTCCCCCTAACCTTGTTCGGCTTTCTACACCATAGCCACCACGAAACATTACGACCATGACTCATGAACTAACACCTTCAATGACCACAACGAAAAGCCAACTCCACCACTTCGGCCATCCCCTTGCGTATCAACCATCAGTTGCCGCCGCAATGAAACACATGTTCCACCACCAACAATAATCATCCTAGCGCAACAACCATTACGAGGTTGTGGTGGTTGCACCAATGATGATGGTGGCGGGTGGTGTTGCAATGTTGGTTACCAATGACCGTTGAGGGTCATCTGAGTCGGTGGTTGTCAATGAAACTTAGTGGTCATAGTGATGATTTACAATGAGTGTGAGTGGTGGTGTGTTGTGGTGGAAATGGGTGGATGTTTGATAGAGAAATTGTGAGTAATAGATTTGTGGGTGATGGATTTCCTTGACAGAGAAAATCTTAAGAGATAGGTTTAACCATGAGTTAGGATCTAATGTAGCACATGGTTTCATGAGCCCATTTGATTTTGACCATAAAAATCTTAACTCTTGATATTTTATTTGTATGACGTCCGATTGTGGTGATTAATGATATTAGTATTTTAAAAAGGTGGAGAAAGCTTTTTTTTTTTTTTTTTTTTTCAGATTATATCCAAACACTTTTTCATATTTTTAAAATTTAGATCATCATATCCAAACGTATTTTCACAGTTTTTAAAAAATTAATTACAAAATTCTGAAACACATTTTAAAAACATTTTTCAGAAAATTTCTTGGTCCTATTTTCAAGTGCTTATGACATTATAACATGTACTTTTTTTTAGTGTTATTAAAAAAACATTTAGTAAAATAATGAATAGTTTTTAAAATGTTTAAATGATTAGAATAATATTTTTATTTAGGAATTCTTATAAAAATTTTAATTTCATTTAAACCTTTTTATCTATTTTAGATGGAAATTTTTTTATATTTCTATTTTTATTAGTTCATAGAAATATTTAAAGAAGGAAGAAAAAAATGAATCAAAATGGTATTAGAATATAAAAGAAAAAGAATTATGTTGAAAAAATTAACCAACAAAACAAAGTGGTGTATGTACATAGAAATTTAAAAAGTGAAAATTAAAAGGGAAAGAAAAGAAATCTTTATATTTTTTATAAAAAAAATGTGTAAAACAAAAAGTAGTAGTTACTATTATTATACGGGCGGGCCCGCTTGTTGGTATGAATGGACCTAGACCGCCCATTTGACACCTCTAGTATCAAATTTGTACCAAAATGGACACAATAATTATTTTGACATGTATATTTAAATTTTTTGAGTCTGTTCTATCAAATTAGGCTCCAAAACTTTTTTCAATTTTCTATGTTCCAAATAGGTTTGTATAGTTGTATATTATAAAATTATCTATTACAAGCTTTTTAAATTTGAAAATTCTTAATATAAAAGTTTGGAATACTGTAACTAATCTTAGTAATTTTTATGAAGAATATGGAATAATTCATGAAGTAACGCTTCCATACTCTCCACAATCAAATGAAGTAACTGAAAGAAAAAAATATAACCCTAATGGATGTGGTTAATGCAATATTATTAAGTTTTGGATTACTTGAGAACTTGTGGGAAGAAGCCATACTCAGTGCATACTTTATTCTAAATTGAATAGCAATAAAAATAATGAAAAAACACATTACGAAATATGGCAAAAAATGACTCCAAACCTTAACTTTCTTAAAGTGTGAGAGTATTTAGCTAAAGTCGCAATACTTAATTAAAATAAAAGAAGATTGGTCCTAAGATTGTAGATGTTATCTTTGTAGGATATTCTCAAAATAGTAGTACTAGTAGATTTTTAGTGACCAACTCCAATATTTGTGAAATCTCAAAAAATACATTTATTGAATCTAAAGATGCAACATTCTCTGAGGATATATTTCCTTTTAAAAGTAAAGTCCCAAATCAAGTAAATGAAACTCATTCTATTAGTAGGCCCTCTACTAGTGATAAACATTTTTCTAGTACTGGTGTACCTTTAGGGGAAAAAAAAAGTTGCATCACAAATAGAACTTAGAAGAAGTAAGAGACCTAGGATAGAAAAGAACCTAAGAGAAGGATTTCTACCTTTTTAGTGGAAGGAAAACCTGTTACTTTTGAGAAAGTCATGTCATTTATAGATGCATCATTTTGGAAAGAGGTAGTCAATGGTGAGATTTAATCTATATTACAAAGATAACACTTTGGAGATAACAGACTTGCCTCTTAAAAATAAGATTACAGGTTGTAAATAGGTATTTGGAAAGAAATTAAAGACTAACAGTAGTATTGATAAGTATAAGATGAGTTTAGCGGCTAAATGATTTACACAAAAAAAAATAATTGATTACTTCGATACATACTAACCTATAGCTAGTATTACCACTATTAGAATTCTTTTAATCTTAGATTCTATCTATGACAATGGATGTAAAAAGTTTGAATGGAGACTTAGATGAGGAGATATATATGGTGCAACTTGAGGGTTATACAATAAAAGATTTATAGATTATTGAAATCATATATGGATTTAAACAAGCCCTAAAATAATGGCATGAGAAGTTTGATAAAGTGATCTTAGAGTACAGGTTTAGGATCAATGATTATGATATATGTTTATATTACAAAGAACAAAATGGAGATAGAGTTATTTTGTATATTTATGTGGATGATATTCTAATTTTTGAGACAAATCTAAGGATAAGTGACTAAGTGAGAATGTTAAATTTTATCTTTCTAGGAAGTTTGATATGAAAGATTTGGGAAAAGTCTATATGATCTTAGGTATGAAAATTAAAAAATAGTATGATGGTATTAGTTGAAATCAATAAAGCACTATAGAAAAAATGTTGAGAAAATTTGAATATTATGGTTGTGGTTACGTGTCAACATCAAATGACCCTAATAAACATTTGAAGAAAAATGGTGGTGAAATTGTTTCTCAAATGATAGGATCTCTATTACACTTAACTAATAAATTAAGGCATGATATTTCTCATGTTGTAGGGAGATTGAGTAGATATACTTAAAATGATAAAATGAACATTGGGTTGCCTTAGAGAGAGTTTTCAATAACTTAGAAGAACCTTAGATTATTCTTTGTGTTATACAAGTTGCCCAAATATAGTTGATGGTTATAATGATGCTAACTAGTTTATCGATAGAGAAGAATTATCATATATGTTTTTCTACTAGGAGAGACTATCATATCTTAGGATTTTAAAAGACAAATCTTAATTTCTAGAAGTATTATGTAGGTTGAGCTAATAGCCTTAGACACCACTTGTATTGAGGCTGATCTTAATAAACATTTGAAGAAAATTTGTGGTGAACCTATTTCTCAAATGATAGGATCTCTATTATACTTAGCTAATAAATTGAGGCCTGATATTTCTCATGTTGCAGGGAGATTGAGTAGATATAGTCAAAATCGTAAAGTAAACATTGGGTTGCTTTAGAGAGAGTTTTCAAATACCTTAGAAGAACCTTAGATTATTCTTTGTGTTATACAAGTTGCCTAAATATAGTTGATGGTTATAATGATGCTA
The DNA here is from genome assembly GCA_008638375.1 of Nyssa sinensis. Lineage (NCBI taxonomy): Eukaryota > Viridiplantae > Streptophyta > Magnoliopsida > Cornales > Nyssaceae > Nyssa > Nyssa sinensis. Next base: position 15,924,385 of record CM018041.1, on the reverse strand, counting down.
ATTGGTTAATTGATAGAGAAAAATTAAAATCCACTATCGAAAATGTTTTCTTACTAGGAAAAACTATCATATTTTAGGGTTTTAAAAGACAAAAATTAATCTCTAGAAGTACTATATAGGTTGAGCTAATAGCCTTAGACACTACTTGTATTGGGGCATAGTGGTTTAAAATTTTTTTAACAGATTTACCATTAATAAATATATCAATATTTTTCATCTTAATCAAATGTGATAGCAAAAGTGTGCTAAAGCTTGTGAGGCAAGCTTATACAAATAAAAAGATGAATAGATATATGCAAGTGAAACTTACAAGTGTAAGCAATAAGCTCACTGAGAATATAATATCTTTGGCTTTTGTGGAGTCCGCACATAATATTACGGATAATTTGACTAAGGGTCTATTTAGGAATGTAATCCTAGATCTATCGATGAGGATGGCCTAAGCCCAAAGGAAGTCACTTAGGGAGATAGCCCAACCTCTATGGTTGGGAACCCATGAATGAGGTTCAATAATTAAAAACAATCCATATTGTGTGACTTGTTATCCATCACTTTTATGAGGAGCCACACAATTTATATTACTCCTACTCATCTTTATGGCAGTGTGTTGTATTATGTGGGGATGTTTAGGAAGGAATTTCCCTGAATGAGTCCATAACGGGAACTCTCATACAAGGTATAGGTCACATATTACCTTGAATGACTCACCTAAGTAATAGTCATCGCTAAAAACTCTCACGAGAATCAAGATTGAGTGAATGCCTTGGTATAGCACTAACCTATGAACTTAGCTAAGTATCAATTATTTGTGTGGTATGTTAAATTCTTGTTCAAATGGTTTAGTTCAAGGTTTAGTCCACTGCAATTCTTCATATGGAAACTATTAAAACTAAGTGTAGGTTCAAGTTTGGAAGATACGTACATCCATTGCACAATAAAAGTTGCCCAATCGTTCTTATATTTGCATGTGCTCACACATATACACGTATATAAACATGAGAAGTTTAAAAAACTTGTGGGGGATTGTTAAAACTTGAAGTAAAAAAATCCACATGTGTTTTTCAAGTTTTGTGAAGTTTCTAAAACTTTTCTTGCCCCACAGGTAAGGAAGAGAAAGTGTGTTGAGTTTATATATAATTACAATGAATGAGCTACTTAAATAAGTTGAACTCATTTTGGGATATAACACCACATGCAGGCTGTAACACCCTTACCTAGAATATTACACGTAAACCGAAATGTGAACCGAACATCATAACATGCGCAGTACTTAAACTAGTACGTGTATACGTATGTATATGAATGCATAGTATAAACTTATATATATGTGTACCATAAAATATAAGTGTATGTATACGCACATAAAATTTAATATAGATGTATATACGGGTATATATGTGTATATATATGATTCTAAAATATACATAAGAAAAAGTATATATATGTATATATGTATACATATACGGATATACATACAATGTATATAATATACAAACATACAAGGGGGAGAGGCACAGCCATGCACACTGCATGTGCTGTGTGTAAATCTAGTGTGTGTTTGTGGTGTGTGAGAAGTGCCGGTTGAGTGTGTGTGTATGCAAGTGTGTGTTTACAATATAATATATATATATATATATATATAACACAAAATATCAAGAACACATTTAATGTAAAGCTGAAATGAGAAAAAGGAAAATTAAAAGGAGAAGAAGGAAGTTAAGGAATGGAGGAAGAGAGAAAGAAGAGAGGGAAGGAAGAGAGAGAGAGAGAGAGAGAGAGAGAGAGAGAGAGAGAGAGAAATATGGCCATATGATGGTTTATATATATATATATATATACATGCACTAAATATGCATTTAGAAGAGAGAAAATTTAAGCCAAGGATACTGGGATATTCAGAAGTGGAAGAAAACAGAAGGAGATGGGAGAGAGTTACTGTTAAGAGGTAAAAACACAAAACCCATATTTTTCTCTCTCTAAAATTTAAGCATGTATACAAATTGTTTTGAGATTTTTGTTGCATGCATGATATTAGAGTATGTAAACTTGAATAGGGCATGAAATCTGGACCTTAAACACATCAGGAACCCTAAACCCGTACACAAACCACCATGAATGGACCTTTATTAGTAACATACTTGAACCAATTCCCATGAAAACCCTTTTTAATGCTTAAGCACCAAAATAGATATTATGAGGGTTTTAAAAACCCTAATCCGAGACCTAAAAGACTAGGTAAAGACCCTCAAAACTTCACATGCAGGTTCAATTTTTTTTGACACAATCCTCAAATCTTGTTGTAAAACCAATTTTGAGAATGGGGGCTTGAACCCCATGAAGAATGGGTCACAGTAGAAGAAATCTCATGGATTTTGGCTAAAAAATAAGTCTGTATGACCGAGTTGCAGGTCTTGACCCCAAACTCCTAAACGAGATCATGAGCTCAATTCAAGCTCCCAAATGAATGCCAATGTGTTGCTAGGACACCCAGTAACTGATAGCACCCAAAAACGGAGAGATTTAATCCCTCAAACTCCACAAAATTGAAAGAAAAGTTTCTAATAATTAGGGCAACAGTAGCTCGGGTATGGGAAAGAAGAAGACCCCGCTGAGTCAACTCATGAGTTCACTCAGCCGATTCATGACCGAGCGAGATTAGCAGCTGTGTCGACTCAGACACCTGTCACAACGTAGGGTGAGACACCGCATAAGTTGAACGACACCGTTTTGGGGTGTTATGTTTTAATTTTAAAATTAAATATGGGCTGTTTGGCTTCACGGATAAAAAGTTTATTTGAAAGCTGCAACCAAAACAGGGATAATATATCCCTGATTTGCCCCTGTTTGCTGTTTAGATTGAGAAAAATCAGAAAAAAATAAAGAGGTTGCGCCCTTAGAGACTCGAACACCCAATCATTCACACATACATAAACCTAAGGTTACATGCGTGACCACTGTGATAGGCACGCCCGTGTGAAATATTGTGACTAAATATATATATATATATATATTATATAAAAATAATATTAAATTAATTTAATAATAGTAAAATAATGCGAAGTCCAAATAAAATAAGTAAATAGTGTATTTTGATTATCTCGGGCATTCTGGACTCAATGGAGGGGTCCGTTTTGTGAGACAGGATTCCAAAAAATAAAGACACGTAGAAGTGTAAAATGACCATTTTGCCCCTAGTGCCCTAAAGCCAAATGAAAGTCCGAGAAGGTCTAAGTTAACTTTCTTCGACATTCTGGACTCAATGGTGAGATCCATATTATGAAATAAAGTATAAAAAAATATGACACGTAAACATGTGAGGTTTTAGAATTAAACTTAAAATTTAATGAAGCTACCAGAAGGGTATAATTAGAAATGATGATTAAATTGCCTAACATATTAAATTGTCGTAGGTTGAGACTAAAATAAGTCATCATGGATTACCTCATTTGGAAGGAAAGAGTAACCAAAAGGAAAATAAACACTGCCAAGAAGGCGTAGATCCTCTCCTAGGAGTCGTTTATTTTCAAAACTCCTATAGTTCTAATGGGGCGATTCATGAAGGAAAAGGCCGCAAGAAAGCTGGCTGAAAAAGCATTAAAGGAAGAAGAAGAACTAGAAGAAGTTGAATCACTTAATGATATGCTTCGAAGGTAATACCTATTTATCAATTAAAGTACATAAAGTAAATATACATGTAAATACAACTATAAATCACTACGAGTAACCGATTTAGAATAATAAAACCTATTATAGGATTTAGGCTTTACATAGTCTAAGAATAGGTTAAGATCACAAGTTAATGATAATTGAAGTACATGTGAAATTTATGAAACTTTCATAAATTGTTTTAGGCTTATCAAAAGAAAAAGAAAGGCACAACAATAGCGCCAACCCTGAAGTTTGAGGTGAGTAATCCTATTTTGAAGTGGAGATTTAACTCCATAGATTTGAAGAAGTTTGAAGTTCAAAATATCTGAAGCATTTGAATATCAAATTCAGTATTTACTTAATCCTTGTTTTTAAGTATTTCTGTTCTCATAAACCCTATTGTGACATGCTCAGTGAATGATTTATACTACAGTTTTCCTTAAAAATATATTTCAGCATGTCTAAGTTTAAAATGCCAAATCTCTTTAAATATTCTGAATTTGCATATTCCAAGTATTTGAAGACTCTATCATGAAGCTATGAACATCATGTTTTGAATGCTCATAAAAGCATCTATTTGGAGAAGTCATGTGTATTGAAATGCAACTATAGGGAGGTCATGTTTTAATGTTTTAAATAGCATCTACTGTAAATGTTTTATATGCCTTCTGTTGCCACTGGTAATGCAAGATAAACGTGCATAAGCACTAAGATTGATTTTGGGTTCTTCAGAGCTCAATTGACATGTAAAATGCCTGGTAGCAGGATCTAATCCCCTAGGCATGAGATATCTCCACGAGAAGAAATACTAGAGTCTGGTTCGAAACGGATTCTACTAATGAAAGTGATAAGATGTTATGTTAAAAAATGGAAGCAAGTTTTACCCTCATTTTACTACACATATTTACATGTTTTGAAGTCTCTTTTGATATATTTGAAGAAGTACATGTTTAGCTTGAATTCTTTAAATGTTTTAAAGTTATCTGTTTTAAAGAATGCATATATTCTGTATTTGACGTATATGAGCAATTGATAGTGAATATTTTATAAACTCTCTTATACTAACCATTGCCAATTAAAAACCCATGACAAATGCTAGAATTACTCATAAGCTTAGTTTAGCTTACCCGAATTTATCCAACCCACATTACATGGTAACTGAAAGAAGTCCTAACTTTTGATGATAATGATGGTTAGAGCTTTGCCCATTTTGAGGAAGGGCGTAGAAAGCTCCTTACACGACTAGTAGTTTTTAGGAAGCACTAAGGACTTGTAGTTAGTCACTTTTTGTTATAAAAGATATTTAAATGTTATGTAACTAAGTCATAAGAGACAACTGAACATGTATTATTTATAAAGTCTTAAAGTTTTTATTATGCTCTGAATGTATAATCATGTGTACCATTCTGAAGAGCGGCAGTACCGGGCGGATGTGCGAAAAAATTTAAAAAAAGAAAAGAAAAAGTTTTTCACGCTTCCGCAAAACAGGCCGCACCGCCGTCCGATACCATCGCTTATGTGAGCCTCGCTCGACGGCCCTTAGGCCGAAAGGTGGCGGTCATGATTCGAGATCCGCATGCGGTGGGTTTCGGTTCATGACACGGGCGCCGCCCAGCTCGACTTAGCTAGTGACATACATGCACTGCACCTATATCTGCGTCATGGCATCGCATGTGTGTGGCCTAGTGTTTTACCATTTTTTCATTTAATTTTCAATTTTTAAACATTTTAAATTTATTTCAGACCTTAATATCAAATTTAAGTTTGTGTTTTATTGTTGTAAATCAAATTCTTATTGACTTTTAAGCCATAATAGCTATATTCATAACTTATAAAAGGATAAGAGTGTTGAGGCTTTATAACATCCTATTCATAGCTTCTTTGTGTTACTTTCTCTCTAGAATTTTTTTTTATTCATTATTTTCTATATCAGTTTTCCATTAGCCGAATCATGAGCCCTGAGGAGACCTTCTGAGAGTACTTGGATTATATCTTAGAATAGTTGTAGCTATTTTCACTCTTCAAATAGAGAGGCACAATTACTTTAGGACAATATTAACACATCCCACAAGGTAGCTCCTTTCATCTCTTTTGCTTCTAATTCTCTGTACTATTAATCTACCGTCGATATATACATATTTTGTAGTTTCAAGTTTATATTGCATATTGCTCTATTGATGCAAAATTATATTTGATTATATGTTGTAAGAAAATTTGTGATCTAATTTGTTTAATAGTCCTCGTCTTCAACTTGAAAGGGAAAAAATTACCTACCATTGGGATGACTACTACTCGACCTTGAAGATGCCAATGCTTGTTGTTAGCTTCTTGAATGCAATTCCATTGAATTCAAAACCTAACAATTTAAAGAATTTATTGAATGAAGTTTAATTTCTCTTAGCTTTGAAGCAGAATAAAAAAATGTGCCTAATGATTCAAGCTTTCTTTCATAATAAAATTCAAAATAAAAATTATAATTTTATCCCACTAAAATGTTTTTTTTTTCTCGTCCAAATCATGCATTCAAACAAGTTATATTGGGACGGTATGAAGAATATGAAAACTTTGAGACATACTCAAAGACATTTTCTTTAGAATGTAATTTCCTTCACTCGGTAGAGTTTACTGATGAGTTTCTGATAAAGTCGTCTTCAGGATACAACAAAGCATTTGCTTTGAAGAATTGCAACCAACAAAGCTGAAGGACTTCTTTTGAAATCCTTTGATTATAATTTCTATTCTGCGAGAGTAAATTTGATTATTTTTTTCAATTCATTGTACTGCTGGATTTATAGATATAGAGGTGTCTTTTTGACACAATCTATTTATAATTATCCATAGGATATGTCTTTACAAAGAGTTACAACCTATCCCATTCAATGTGTCTTTTAGAAAAGATAACCTTTCTAAAATACTCATTGTGACACACCTATTTGTAAAACACTTATTCAATGCATCTGTCTAATCATCTCTAATCTGGATCGTTGATCAAGCGATCCAAAACTAAACCAATCAAAAATTGATTTGTCTTTGATGAATCTGCATTGTAGGCGAAGGCGTGCAAAGACGTGTGCGAATTATTGTGCGTGGTGCGAGTTGAGTTTTATAGGTTACAGTTTATTTGGAATTGGTTCAACCCATGGGTCAACAATGACCTTATTTAACCCAATTAAATATAAGGAATAAGTTTCCATGTATAAACATACAAAAAGAATAGTATAAAATCGACGTGAGATAAAGTTAAAAACTATTATACTGTCAAATATAAGAACTTGGCTTAACAAGTTGTTAATTATTTTAGAAGGGTCTATGTCAATTAATGAAATAAAATGTTAATTCTATACATGACGTCGTTATGAGCCCTAACAGCTCAGCCAATAGGGGTGCAACTTGGGTGAGTCAGTCCGACTTTCGATTTGAATTTAAGCTTCATTTTTTACACTTTAGGTTGGACTTGGATGAAAGAACTCAAGTCGGACATAAGTTAGGGTTGGACTTGGTTGAGACTTTGAAAACTCGAGTTCAATCCGAACCCGAATTTAATATTTTATATATTATATTTTTTACACTTTAGTTATCTACCATTATATTAATAGAAATTCCTTACAAGAATTATTATTTACATTTTTATAATTTCAAAAATTTGTTTACATTTGACATTATGTTTAATAAATAATTTTAATGATTTTTAGTTTCTTTTAAAAGAAGAAATTAAGAAAAATTATTGAAACTTTAAGTATATAATCATAATAAGAAATAAAATAGTAATTTATTTAACAAATCGTGAATAAAAACTAAAAGTTAGTATTAATAATTAAACCAGGCTTAAGTTGAGTTTGATACGAATAAATTTTAAGTTGGATCAAGGTCAAATTGGATTATTCGAATTTAAAATCAAGCTTGAGTCAGGTCGAATTAACTGTTTTAAAGCGTGAGTTAGAACTTGTAAAAAGCACAATCCGAACCCCCCCAGTTTCACCCCAACCAGTGAAACGCAGCGTTTTTACTTTTGAAAGACTGTACACACTGTCGCGAGTTGCAAAGCATAAAATCGTCCTATTATCTCCCTAGAAAACCCTAAACCCTCAGTCATCAACTTCGAAGCGAAAAGAAGTTTCCATCCGAGCATCTTCAATGGCCGTAAGTATCCGCCGGCGAGATTTGTTTTACTTCATATTGTACCATAGATTGCTCTTATTTTTCTTGGGAAAATTGTTTCACGGAAATATTTTCCGCCGAAACAAACAGATCTTATGCTTGAATTAGGTCGAAATCGTGTTGCATTATTTTATTATGGAACTTTGGAGTTTGGACACTGTAATTTATGTGTTCTTATCGAGGAGGTTTGCCTCTAGTACCTGCTTTAAATAAAAAATCAAAGCTGAATCTCATTGTAGAAAGGAATAAATTGTGTGTAATGGGCTGATATTAGATTCGTGCCTGAAGATATACAAATAGCGTGGTTTGTAATTTGGGAATTCTGTATATAAATTTTAACATTATATCCCTTGTTTGATTATTTTTTTTCGGCTGGTGTGTAACTTAGTTTGAGTGGGTCTTTCTGGTTTTAATTAGGGTTTTAGAATGGTTGAAGATTTGATAATTTAGAATGGTTTAATCTGTCTCGCATTCCTGGTTTTGTTGAGCTGCTAGAATTCTTTCAGTTCTACATATAAGTCCAAGATTTATATTTGGATGGACCCATTATAGAAGAAAGCATAAACTGAGGTGCATAACCTTTACAAAACGAAGTGTAAGTCTTATGGCATAAGGTTTTTGGGATTTAAATTTATTTATTAAAATACAAACAAATACTATAATTAGTCAAAAAGAGAAATTTTTAGTATTTTGAAACCTGGGCATCATTATAAAAATACTAATTTGAAACTATTTTATATGCAAGAAAACTCACGATATAACACTTTTTTCTCATTACCTTCCTCTCTCTCTTGTACTTGTTAGGGAAAAAAATCCAGTTTCATTTGGAAGTCACTAGAGAGCATATCATACAAGAGCATAACTTATTAATGTATAAGTCCATCTTTTTATTGTGTTAGGGTTTCAAAAAAAGTGGTTAAGAATTATTGGTGATTATAAATTATTCTCAATCACTGGGTTCCATTGATCTAAAATAATGGGTTAAGGTTTTTACATTCTTTTATATCAATCTTTACATGGTAAGAGTTTATATTCTTTAATTTATTTTTTTGAAACCCCCAAAGTTTTAGAAACATTTTGGATTTACAAAAAGTGTTTGAAGTGTTGCTTTTGAATGCCTTTGGGTTTGAAGTGTATGCTTCCCAAGATCACTATTTTTTTCCAAAGTTCCGAAGCTTTTTGGTGATGCCTTGCTTCAATGGTTTGCCTTAGTAAATTTTTTGAAACAGTGGAAGGACTTTCAATTTTGGGGGGGAACTCGTCAAACTAATGTAGTTGTGGGGAAGCGAGAAATTAGAGATGAAGAACGTGATATTGGAGGTTTACCATTATCAAAAAGAAGAAAGCATTTGTTAAATGGTTTAGTTTAAACATTGCCCATCAAAGAGGATTTTGTAAACATGCTAGAGTAGAGGAGTTTGGCTATGAAGTGTTGGTTCATGGCTTAGGGTTACAATTACCATATGAATTGGTGAGTTGAAATCTCTCATGAAATGACAGGTTATGATGGAGTATCTTTTAAAGTTCTATCACTTCGTGGAGAATTAGGGTTAAGATTTATTGTGAAATAGATCATGGATGATTTACAATTTGTCTAAGAGGGTTTTAGAAAGAAAACTAGGTTTCTAGGGTATGTTTTAGTGCTTTAAAAATGTATCAAATAAAAACACAAGTAGTATTCTTCTCATTGCAAGAAATTAAGAGAAAAAAGCATAATAATAACAATAAGAAGGAAGACAAGAAGAATAAGAAGAAAAAATGAGAAAGAAGAGAAATAAGAAACAACATAAGTGGAAGAAATGAGAAGAAAGAGAACGATCAAGGCAATCACAATTTCACAAAGTGTGCACAGATAGAAAGATTGAAACTCCTTTTATGAAAAAACATGAGAAAATTGAAAAATTCTATCAAATGACCCCAAAAGATTCTGCAAAAAACCCAAAATACTCCTCATACAAATCCGAACCAAACTCTAGCCTCTGTTGTTCTCGACTGATGTTGTCATGCTAACGTGACATCATCGTATGGACAATGAAGCCAACAATTGTATGGTAGACGTTAAACTTCTCCATGCTCTCCACAATATTTTTGCTAAGGTCCCACCCTTATTTGAAGCTCTGATACCATGAAAACTTGGGTTTGACAGAGAAAAAGAGGAAGAGGAGGAAGAAACAGAATCCTTATTACTATTGTAGTCTCTTATACAAAGATTAATTAAGAACAAAAAATAATAAAGAATCCTTTATAGTAGGGTTAAACAAGAAAAATAAAGGATTAAACTACCTTCAACAAGGCTAACTAATAATATACAATACTACCCTAACATGTTCCAAAGCCTTAATTTTTGGTTTCAAAGAGGGCATGTCTTCTCTAATAAAGCTATGGTTATTTAATCAATTTAAGACCTAAAACTATTACAAGACATTAACTAGTTGTAATTTTTTCTTTTGATCGGTAGTCGGTACATTAACTAGTTGTTATAGAGGATAGGTTAACCAAGAGACTTCCTATAGGGGCTCTTAAATTGAAATTCAGGAATGAAATTTCTTTCTTTTATGTATCCACTTTCCCCATTGGCTTAGCTGGTGTAGTTGTGTCATTATTGAAGAAGGATATATATGTTAACATGAAATGTTAGAAGCTAATTATTTCTCAAAGAACCTAGCTAATTGATTTTAGGGATTCAGTTGTTCTGAACCAAAAAATGACCCCAGCATCAACTATATCATGAAAAGGGATGTACCGGATATCTGTCACTTGTGCAGTTTGGACAGTAAGGGAGATTGAGTAAATTTTCCTAGAACTTCAGTGGTTGATGTTTATTTGTTTTTGGTATAGTGTGAAGATTTTTAGTATGAATTTTTTTTTTTTTTTGTATTTGTTATAGGTAAATATGCACTATGAATATATAAGTGCATATTTTAGATAAAAATTCATTTATGTTTGTGTATTCTAGACCATTTCACTTAATTTTCATGAAAAATATCATTGTGCACAACTTTGAAACTGTTTATCTGGATATTGCAGACTGTACCAGTTAATCCCAAACCTTTCCTGAACAATTTAACTGGAAAGCCTGTCATTGTAAAGCTCAAGTGGGGAATGGAGTACAAAGGTACTTTGCTTTCAGTGTTTTGTTTTTAAATTTTTTTTTTCTTGTGTGGGTTTCCTATATATCTGAACTTCTTTGTACATGCTTTGTTTAAGAATGGGCATATTGTTAACTAAAACGCATTATTCCATTTTATTTTATGGGGTGGTTTTTTTTTACAGGTTATCTCGTCTCTGTGGATTCATATATGAACTTGCAGGTACCATCATAATATCCATTTTCCATTTATCTGTATTCATAAATTAACTTCTATATCCATATGCATCTGTGCATGCATGCATGCATTGTGAAATTGCTTGGGTTTTGTTTGTGGCCTTGCACATGATTAGTATGCATAGGCAATGCCTGAATTTGGGAATTGTTATATATTGAGCTATTTCTACCTTGCTCGGTATTGGGTTCATTTTCATAATTGCCATTTTGTATTTTAATGGAAACCTACCTGCAGCTGGCCAACACTGAAGAATATATTGATGGCCAATTCACTGGAAATCTTGGAGAGATTCTGATCAGGTAACTTCCCCCCAAAATGCTGTAGTTGTCCTCTTGAACCTTAAAGAATACTATTATGTGCAAGTGTCTCTTGAAATTGAGGCAAGTGCATCTTGATAGAGGTTTGGCATATAGGGTGAATGATCTTGAAATGTTATAGATAAGACATTGTCAGCAGTCTTGAAGCTCCATTTTGTTGCCAAGAAGAAAAAGAAAACAAAATTTTGTATAGTATTCCTGTTTCGTTTGGTTGGTTGTGTGATTTCAAAATTTCCTTTTATTTTTCCACCTTCTTGACAACCAGACAGAGCATGACGTACAAGGTCTTCAGAGCTTGTGGGGAGTTTTTTTTCTTGGGAAAGAGAAGGATTTTTTAAAATTTTTTTATAAGTAGGAAAAAGAAAAGGAATTTCGTGGGATTTATGTTATATGAGAAATTAAGGTGGTTGCTTTTGCTCATTCTATGCTGCCATTTGGGTACTTTCAGTTTCTTTTTTTTTTTTAATTATCTAACTTCTACTTATTTCCATTTGTATTAATGGAATCTTTCTTTTTTCTTTTTTAAATATCTAATTTCTGCTAATCTCAATTGGTTTACCATGCCTTCTAGAATTTTGGTCTACATTTATAAATATTAATTGTCTTCCACTGTTGACATTGTTGTTTTAAGTTTTGAATTGAAATATGATCTTTGTAAGTGTCTTTACCCATTATATAATCGTCTATTGCATTCATCCAGGCCTGCACTAGCTGTGTCACCTGTGTTTGTGTGTGTTTTCATCTATATTCTTTTAAAATGGTTAAACCTACTGGATCTTATCCTCCAAACCCCCCCCCCCCCCCCCCCCCCCAAGCGGAGAAAAAAGGTTAAAAAACCTGATGGGCAAGGTTTCTCTGATCAGCGAGGTTTCCATTTATGAGGTTGCCACACCAGTGAAAGGGTTAATAGTATGCTCAAGTGTGTGGGCAAAATCTCTAATCCACCATTAGGTTGAAACTGACATTATTGGCAGTTTCAGCAGGCTGGTCTAACTATTCTAGGCCTGGATCACATTATAGGAGTTCGTAGAGATTTTTCTAGAGTTGGCTTTAAGTTTGTGTTTTAAAAGGACCAGATATCTTGTACTGGGTGCTAGAGACTTGCAGGTTATAATTACTTTTTATTAGCCCTAAGTTGAACATGTAAATTAAGTGAACAAAAGGAGAATGAAGAAAACACGTGTGATAAATTCTTTTAATTTTCAGTCTATTAGAGTTGGGTGTCTCATTGCCCATGCGGCGATTGTGAGCCATGTCACCTTACTATTGTGCTGGTCAGGGCTGCCTCCGCGCGTCTTGTTTGATCTTGCCAGTTTGCCGAGCCCTTTGTCTTGTCTTGTCAAGAGATGGCACTGGTCGTTGTTCAGCAACCCACTTTGCCAGTGCCTCTGGTTCCCACCATGTGTGCACTAGTCAAGTCCTTCCTGTGGGTGCAAAGTGCCACACTTCCAACATAATATTTTCTATGCTTCATGTGTAATGAATTGTTGCACATGACTTGAATGTGGGTTATTTATAGGCAAAAGAGGATGAAGTAATTAACCCCCCCCCCCCCCCCTTCCTCCTCCTCTTCCTCTTTTTTTTTTTTTTCACTTTTATTATTAGTGTTATCATTATTATTTTTGGGGGAGGGGAGCTGAACAAGTGAACTGGATTTTTAAAATGATGGTGAACTCGACACCATACTATAAATCACTGAAGTGAATGTTTTTATGTACTTGTTCAGCCGTTTCTGATATGTGTTTATAATCTGCAGATTATAGGGTCTTCTTATTGATATTGAAAACTGAGAAGTGGGAACTTGTAAATAATAATTTAGTGTGTATGAGATGGACAGTGTTCTTTCAGATCTTTCCACAAGTAGCTATTGCTACTTGCATTTAATAACATATTAGTGTGAGTGAAACTTATGAAACTGCGGATCTAAAAAATCCTGTTTGTGCACTTGAATTCAGCATAATTTATGTTTCACACACACCTCCATCCATTAGGAAGAGCATATTGCCTACCAAAGATGATCTGACAAGAAGACAATTTGGATCCACTTTAAACATTCGAAATTTCTTGATCAAATTAGATTTCCTGGCATGCCTTCGAACATTGGAACACTTATTGCTTTGACATTTTACTTTTCTCAAAATTACCTGTGTTTCATAAGTGAAATAAGCAATTTTTTTTCCTTCATTGGGAACGATTATGACAAAAGATTACACCTTAAGACTAGTCCTTTGCCCCATGGGAGTACGAAATGCCACTTCAACCTCTCATGTAAAAACCTGTGTGTTTTTTATGATTGACTACACTGCCTTGATGATAGGGAGTAGAGATATATTACCATAAAGTACTCTTTTCAGAAGACTTACTGCGACTTTTCCATGCGTATTGTATCTGCAGGTGTAACAATGTTCTCTATCTTCGTGGGGTACCAGAGGATGAAGAAATAGAAGAAGCTGAGCAGGACTAACTATGAGATACATTATTATCATCAACCCTCAGATATTGTATTTGTATCACTTTTAGAAATATTACTAGTTGTCTGATGCGTATGCACAATATGTTCATCTAAGTAGGTGCCGTGCCTTGCTAAATATTAGTTTGGGTAAATCTATTTTGTGGTGTTCATAATGCGTTAAGGCTGGATGCTCTATAGATGGATATTACTTGTAGTGAAAATTGAATGATATCCATTCCTTTGGGTCCTCTGGATGCCCCCCTTAATTGACAAACCAAACTTTTAATGTGACTTTGTATAAAAGTTGGAGAGTGGTCTATCAAACTAAAATATTAAACCTGCAAATGTTTAGGGTTGTCTTTCCAAGCCAGGTTACACTTGCTTTACTTTTAGGATGCAGGGCAACTTGGGATATTGTGTAGTTTGTATTTTGTAAAGAGATTATAATGATTCCTTCGATGAATAAAAGAGGATCAAAAGGTTTTGAGGAAATAGCTTCCACTTTAATCTGAGGGAGACTTTGAAAAAGTAGCTGTATTCCTACAAGAGTAATGTTTGGGTTTACATGTATTTTTGTACATATATTCACACGGGTATGAATTTTTGCACATATATTCACATGGGTATGAGTTCGGTGAGCGTCACGATGTCTCATATTTATGTGACTATGTGAACCAATATGTGCACAAACACTCTCATGAATTACTACTCATTTGCATAAGCCAAATTCAGAAAAAATAATCTCACTTATTTTATCAATATATCAATGGAAAAGTTTGGCATCCACTGAAGGAATCCAGTTTCAAATTTTTGTTCCAAAATTTTATAGCCTAAAATGATCTGATAGTATATGATCAAATAATGTGAACTAATGATGCAATATCACATTGTTTAAGATACAAAATCTGAAATAAAAAATTTAAGAAAGATAAAAGTAAAGTATGAGCCCTGCACTTCTGGTGTTCTGTTTTCTCCATCCTTTCATTCTATGTGACTATAACTAAATGTATGGCATGGCTTTGGTTCAAATCTAAAAAATAAAATATGGATAAAGACAATATACTATAATTCAAAAATATTAAAATTAGTAGTGGTTAGTAAAATATAAATGAGTTGGTTTTAAATCTTTCATTGGTCGATATTTTTAATAGTATTGAGATTTGTATTTTTTTTTCCTAAAAGATGTTTAAAATTTGAACAAAATTATACAATAAAAATGTTAATTTTTTCGAAAATCAAAATAATTTAATGAGAGTGAATCCAAATTGGCTCATTTTGATTCTCAAACAATCTCTTAATAAAAATTTTAAAATACTTTCAGTAATAAAGTATTAATAAAAAGGATATATTGAATTTTTTTAAAATATTGGTACATCAATAAATGCAAGATATATTACAAAATTTGTAATTATTTTTTTATTTGTGACTCTGAGCATATTTTGAACATAATTATTAGTGATAAATTGTTTTATGTGACTCTCCTACAATGTTACTATTGTATTTGTTTTCAATTTTTACAGATGGTTTATGTAGGGCACATGAATTATGTGCTTAGTAATTTCGCTTTGTTAAAAAAAAAAAAATCAGTAGGATAGTAAGCACTAAATTACTGTCAATGGATCATACTACATGTAGGACCTTAAAAAACCATCCATTTTAATGATCAATGGTTACATCATACATGTGCTTGCACTTGTAAGTTTTTCAATTAGTTTGATGTAACACAGTGTGTGAGCGCAGACACAGTTAAAATGTAGTGTCTATCATATATTATATTTTACTAATAAAAATAAGTTATATTACATATGACAGAATATAATTAAAATGATACATTATCACGTCATTGACTTAGTCTCATTTAAGAATTTTTTGTGATAAATTAAAATCTATTTACTAAAATAAAATTATTTATGAAAGCAATTTTTTTTTCGAATGACACTTTTATTTGAAAGTATGACTTGAAATAATATTTTTATTGTTGAATAAATTCTTACAATTGAAATCGTTACCTGAAGAAAAGCTTTCAATGTAAAACTGTTTGTCCAAGTGAATGCAATCCAACTTTAGTTAGGGGTGTCAATTTTTAACACGGCACGATAACACGACTCGAAGTTAACGGATTTTGGTTTAGTATAAACGGGTTGACACGTATAACACGATTAATCAATAAGTCGGGTTTGAGTTTTACTAGTGTTAACCCGTTTAACACGATTTAACTCGTTTAATTATAAAATATATTATGAGTTAAGGTAATTCATCTCACATTAAATATTTATCAAGGTTTTGAGATTTTTTATTTATAAAAGAGGTTTCTACTTTGATTTGGCTCATATCCAAAGTTACTAAACTTGAAAATTATCTATATATATATTAAAAGATAAGTAAATTTTTTTATTTAAAAAATAAAAAAATTAAAATAAACTGGTTAAGTGTGTCGACACGTGTAACTTGTTTAATAAATGGGTTGGGTTTGGGTTTTTAAACTTGACACAATTAGTTAATAGTGTTAAATTTAGGTTTACACATATTTTTAAATATTTATGATTTAACACGATCTGAACACGATACGATAACACGAATTGACACCCCTAACTTTAGTAATTAACATAAAATAATCTTATTTTGGTTATTAAGTTTTAAAACAACTCTAAAATGTTAGTGTGCCACATTTCTAAAATGCTACAAAATAATGATATTCCTTGAGACAACTCGGCAATTGCATTAGTTTCGGTTCTTAGATTATTTAAAAAAAAAAAAAGGTAAAAAATTATGAATAGTGAGATATGATTTTGATTTCCAATCATTTATTGCCACATACTGAGCTCATTTATTTCTCTTCTCACTCATTGATGTTGCGTTAGTGAGAAGAAAACTACAAATTACAACGACGACGACCTTGAAATTTTCGGTTTCATTTGTCGGCACCAAGAACACACTTGGGTTTGATCGACTGATTCCGCAATCCTTGAACGTACGTCGTCTGATCTTCGCCACATTGTCGATTCTTTTCTCTCTTTCTCTCTCTCAACCTACAGATCCGAATCTCAGGCAAGAAATCTCGATCTGATCCGTTTATATAAATTGCTTATGCCCCCAAATTCTGGAAGAATTAAACTATCATCTTTCTTTCTCTTCATTATTTTGAATTATGTTTTTGAGTTGATTATATATATATATATGTATATGTATACGTATACACATGCATACTCATTTCAGATGTTTGTGTGAAATTGAATTCCATTTGAATTGGATCAACTTTATGCTATGATTTTGATCTTGTTTTTCGTTAAATCCAATTGCAAGTGATAGTGATTGGGTTACTATTAAGGAATTTTGAAATCGTAAGTTCGATTCGTTGCAGGGCAGTGCAGGAAAGAAAAAAAAACTCAAAATTTTGAATGGTAACTTCTGCTGAGGAACCTAACAAAAAAAAACTTTTGCCGAGGAAAGAAAAGAATTGAACTTTGGCATTCTGATAGTTCTAGGAATTTAAAGAAATGGTTAGGTGAAGTTCTAATGAGTTAGAATCATTAGATGATGATAGACTAGTATTTATTGGCACAGATGGATAGCTATGTCTAAAACCCGTCTCCAAGAGCCTCATTTCTTCCAGTGCTAATATTACAACTTCATTGAACTCAACAAAGCCTTCTGGAATATTTGGATTGGGTACACCAGCCTTTGTTTATTTGGGTTTATTTAGTGCCACACCTTCTGCGAAATATAGGTCTTTTTTCATAGCCTTTGTTTTTTGGCTTCCTTTT
This sequence comes from Nyssa sinensis, assembly GCA_008638375.1. Classification (NCBI taxonomy): domain Eukaryota; kingdom Viridiplantae; phylum Streptophyta; class Magnoliopsida; order Cornales; family Nyssaceae; genus Nyssa; species Nyssa sinensis. The sequence goes on along the minus strand of CM018041.1, from coordinate 15,906,720 downwards.
GCGGTTTTTCTCTTTTGGCATCTCCAATTAACAAAATCACTTCATACCGGCCTGGCCAGTGGTGATTGTTGTCCACGACCAACCATCTTAGACCCTGTTATGTTATCTTCTGGTTGCTTCCTTCAATTTCTAGTGGGTGCATTCATTTCATTTTATTTGGAAAATGGTGCATTCATGTCTTGCACTAATCATGTCTTGCTAACTGGAAAAGAAGCACGTCATTTGACAATCAAAGTCAAGGCCCTACATGCTACATTGGAATAACCTGGAAGCCCAAACAAATAATCTCAATCGGGATTAAGGCATTGGTAGGGCAAGGTGATCTGCCTCACTAGGGGCAAGATGGCCTCACCATCAGAAGACCCACAAGGGAGAAACCCTTTTGGTTCATGTGCAAAGGGCTGCATTTCATGGTTCCACCCTCCCGCTAAGTGGATGCCTAAGGATGTGAGGGGACAGACCTTAGGGGGCCGTGTGCCTGGTGCATAGTTATGGTTCAGATCAATAAATGAGGTATAACCCTGATCCCTTGGGATAAGCGGACTAGAGGCTGGAGTCATGGGGTCATCAGGGGTCCACCTTGTGTTGATACCCAAGGCACGCTCTGTCCCAGCATGCGTGAAGTTACTTGTCACTGTAGTAGTAGGTAAGCATTGAACGCTGCAATAAATATTCATTGACCAAAAGAGGCTAGTTCAACTACTTTGCACCTTAGGCAAGTGGTTCTGTATGTATGAAAGACTCGTAATCATGATGGTTTGACCACTTCAAGCCCACCAAAGGGGCTAGTCATGTTGAACCTTATTCTTACCTTGAGCCGTTTGCACTTGATCACGATGGCTTAGGCCTCATTTTGTGGGCGATCTCGAGTCACTTGGACAATCGGTCACACCAGCATGGCTAGCCCACCTTCACAGTTATTGTAGCAACCAATAGAATTAGATTAATCGCCAATGCTAAACCACTGTATATAATGCCAATAACTCCAAACCTACATATAGGAGGGAATACATATCAGAGTTAGAGATTGGATTGGAGTTCATCCTTGGAACTCTCTCAGTCTCTTCCCTTTTTTAATCTCTCTAAATTGCCCCTCCTCTCTCCCCTCCCTCATTTCCTCAAGGGACCCTCTTGCTGTACCACTATGGCACTATGTGGAGTGGCACATCTAACGTGTGATTCTAGCTCTACTACGAACATACACACAATACACTCACCCATCAACAATAATGTCTTGTGTGCTATATATAATATATATATATATATATATATATTTCTTGCTTGCTTATCGGTATGTTGATTTTGTAACCTATCATGTTTTCCTCCATTGGATGACTTATCCATTAAACAACCGAGTTTAATCTTCTTGGCAGTTTTTTTTCTTTTTCCTTTTAAATTCTAATGAGTTATTCTTTTCTATCATTTTATGCATTTCATAACTCTTATTCCAGATAATTGTTGAGCTCTCTGAACTGACAAACATCAGTGACCTCCAAGAAAGTTGGTATGGGAACAGATAGTAGTAAGTGGCATTTGGAATTAATGCATGATCAGTGGGTAGCACTATCTGTTTCTGGTCCAGGACCATCAGCCCGCTACAAGGTTCGTTCATTCTAGGGATTAACCTTTATTTTTTTTGCTTGGAAATATCTCGTGTTGATTTCAGCACTTGTTTCCTTTCTCTGCTTTTTCTCCCCCTTGAAGTTTTGGACCAAAACAAGTTAATTACTTTTGCTCTTAAACGATTTTCAAATTCACTTGTCATCATTTCTTCTAATTGTAAATGACTTTAATTCTTTCACTTGTTATTGACGGGGCCGGTACTTACAATTCAATATGTCTACTTGCACTGTAGCATGCTGCAGCTGTGGTTGATGAAAAGCTGTACATCACTGGTGGAAGTCGTAATGGTCGGTACCTATCTGATGTTCAGGTATTGGGCATGCCCATCCACTTTCGCATATCTAATCCTTTTTTCACGGGTTCTGTGATAAAAGGCTGCTTTTGCAGGTTTTTGATCTTAGAAAATTGGCATGGTCTACTCTCAAACTGAACAAGGAACAAAATGCTGAGAAAATTAAAGATGGTAGTTTGCTGGAAGTTCTTCCGGCTACCTCAGGTCACAGTATGGTAAATATTGATTCACAATTGTTTTATTCCATTTGCAATTTAATTTCATCTGATCCTCGTTTCATTCACAATGTGGTTCCACTTGTCTTACACATACCACTTAATTAATTTCAGTACGTGATTTGTTTCCTTTTCAGATTAAGTGGGAAAACAAACTTCTTCTTCTTGGTGGGCATTCAAAGAACATTTCTGACAGTGTAACAGGTTTTGTTTCCTTGAGAGCCATTTCATACTGGACGAGAACTCTTTGCTCTTCTTCTGAACCTAATGTCTCATTAATGAACTTCTTGTAGTGCGGTTTATTGATCTGGAATCAAACCACTGTGGTGTCATGGAGGCCTCTGGGAAAGTTCCGGTAATTTACTGGCTCCATTGACAGCTAAATCTAGATTTCTATTCTTGGGCACGGTGCTTCTTCAGTTCATTTTATTGCGTCTTTTTTTTTTTTTTTTACAATAAATAAAATTCCTTAGTTTTTAGCTATTTAAATAGCTGGGGGATGGGTGTCTCAACCCATTCTTCTTCACCTCATTTATGCAGGATATTAATTTATTTGTTTTGGTTAATGGAAATTTTGATTGGTTTTCTTATGGGTTATACTCCAGGTAGCTCGTGGCGGGCAGTCTGTAACATTGGTTGGTTCTAGACTGATAATGTTTGGCGGAGAAGACAAGCACAGGCGACTGCTGAATGATGTCCATGTTCTCAATCTGGAGACAATGGCTTGGGATGTGTTGGAGACTATGTAAGTATCTACTTTACTTTTACAAGCAGCTACTTATGTGCTTTTGGAAAAGATCTGCCTCACTTTGTTGTGCTTTGATAGGCAGACACCTCCAGCCCCCAGATTTGATCACACAGCTGCAGTGCATGCAGAACGCTACCTTCTAATTTTTGGTGGTTGTTCTCATTCAATCTTTTTCAATGACCTTCATGTACTGGACTTGCAGACTGTAAGTTTTTTCCCTTGTTTAATCGTATTGAAATTTAGCATAAGCTGAGTAAAATTTGTTAATATGTTTCAATTCGATTATGACACCTGGATTGCTAATTTCCAAGAAAAATTAAAGAAATTCAGTTTATTTGCCTTTTTCATTTGAATGTTTGATGATTATAATTATTATTTTTTGATCGGTAAAGTGATGATTATAATAATATACTCAAATCAGATTTCCAAAATAATCTGATAACTTGTTGACTACTCAGACATAAGTTGTGATTCTGGTTTCAATAGCACCTGGCCTAAACTATCTTCCTCATGCTTTTTTGTGCGGTTAAGAACTGGAAATTTTTGGCTTATGGTTCAATTGATGCTCGAAAAATTCATTTTAATAAGCTGCATTCCAATTTCTCTTTGGAAGTTAGTTTATTCATTATCATCAACTGTTAGTTGCAAAGCTGTTATTTAAATCCATTGCTGAAACACGTTTTGTCCAGCTTGATGTTTAAGGCCTTCTTTATATGCAGTACATGATCTACCTTGGTATTGAGGTCTTGCTGTATTTCCGGTGTTGTTTCCTGTGGACTTGTGGTAGGGTCACTGATCTTGATGGAAAATTTGGCAGAAATGCAATGGAACAAACATAATATCAGATAACAAGCTGTTTCAGTCTCCGCTGTAGTCAAGACTTTTGCAAGAAAACAATTTTGTGCTTAAAATATTTTAGCTTATTGCTGTTGAATGCTCCATTCAATACTTAAGAATCCAAAGGGGTTTAATATCACTGATCATTGGAGATATTCTGCCATTTACTCTTTTGGGAGATTATGCGCTATCACATGTTCTGCAAAATCAGTTTTTGGTTTACTAATTGTTAGATTCGCACTGGAGCATATTTGACAAGATAATGGAAATTATGGGACGGAAAATAATTCCATTCCCCTGATAGGCAGACTGCATGGAAGAACTTGGAAAAAAATCCTTGTTAAGTGTAGACTGAATGGATTATAACAAACTAGATTGCTACTGGACCATTGCTAACTAATGCTGGAAATTTTTTAATATATTGTTTTGTTTTTTACTTCACTTTTTAGCCTGACAAGGTTCCCATATATTGCAGATGGAGTGGTCCCAACCACAAATTCAAGATAATTTGATCGCTGCTAGGGCTGGCCATGCTGGTGTCACCATTGATGAAAACTGGTATATTGTTGGCGGTGGGGATAATAGAAGTGGTACGTAGAAACTTGGATTGGTTAAATTCTATTATGAAATTTGATGTGATTATGCTATCTTCTTGACTACATTAGTAATTTATATGGATGAATGATGTTTGTTTTGTTTTTTCAGGTGCCCCAGAAACCCTCATGTTAAATATGTCTAAGCTTGTTTTGTCGGTGGTGACAACCGTAAAGGGAAGAGATCCACTGGCCAGTGAGGTTACTATTCTGTCTTTCTTTGGGGTTTGTTTTACAAATTTTCTGGCGATAGTGTTTAAATAAGTAATGCTAGATGCATCAAGTAATATTGTATACCACAAACATTCAGTGATTGTTTCGATGTTCTTTTACAGTTTCTCAACTTTCGCATGACATTCTTTTACTTGTACCCGAACAAGAAAATGCAAATTAATGTGCTCTATTGAAGTGTTGAGTTCCTAGTCTCCCACTTTATTTATGAGTTTCATTCCAAATTCTTTCCTTTACAACCTTTTTTTTTTGATCGGTAAAAGTAATGTTGTGTTATAAACTAAGAAGCACGGATACGGACATAGGACACAGATACGACACGATACGGACACGCAGACACGTTATTTCTCAAAAAAGTAGGACACGGACACGTAAGGGACATGTTGAACATATATAAATTTTTTATATGACCATATAATAAAAACCTAATGTTATTTCAATTAAACTTGGCATAAAAACACATAAATTTTTAAAATATTATTAAGATATTAAAATAACAAAGCCATTAAATAAAAATTAAAGAACTTTTTTATTTAATCATCAATATTCATGATTCAAGTATCCGGACACGTGTCCGGGAAGTGTCCGAGAGTGTCGGTGTCCGACACGTGTTCGACATGGACACGTGAGCCAAAATAAAATGTCCCTGCTTCTTAGGTTATAAACAAGGGGCCTGAGGGGGTCAAACCCATGTACAAAAAAGGAGAGAGGCTACAAAAAAATTAAGGCCTTAACTCCCCCCAAAAAGCTATTAAAGTATCTAAACACAGAGAGTTTCCTCTTTACACAAAAAAATTCCATAGTTTAAAAAAAGAATCATTGAACGCCCATATAGATAACTCCTTATCTTCGAAAGACCGCTGATTTCTCTCTTTCCAAATATGCCAAACGAGACATAAGGGTGCCAACATCCACACACCTCAAATCTTTCTTCACCCAACATCATCTCCAACTCAGAAAAGCCTCCCTCATGGTAGCCGACATCACCCAACTATAACCAAAAAGCAACATCACCAAATGCCACACATCAAGAGCCATAGTACAATGCAAAAAAAAAAATGATCCATTATTCCTCCTTTACCTTGCACATACAACACCGACTTGGGAGATGGAAACCCCTTCTCTTCAAATTATCCACCATATGTATAGCTTTCTCGACCACCACTCGACAAAAAAATGTTACTTTTTCCAAATCAAGTTCCATGGAAACACCTCTTCCTTCCTTCCGAGTGAAAGTGATAAAAAGATTTACCCTGAAAACCGTGTTCTTATCTCCCACCCAAACCATAGCATCCTCCCTCTCCCTAACAATACAACTACTCAATAAAGCCATAAACTCCTCTGCCCCCCCTATTTCTCAATTGTAAAGATTTCTTTGAAAACAAGGGCTCCATATTACATTCCTTCCCACATAGTCCATATAATCCGCCACCATTGCCTCCTTATTGCAAGCAGTATTGTACAAAGTTAGGAACTTATCTTTAAGCTTCCTCTTGCAACACCAGAAGTCTTCCCAAAATCTAACCCTCAAGCCTTGACCTACTTCAAATCTTACCATCTAGCTGAATTTCTTCCTCCCCTTTTTGAACTGCCTTCCAAATTCAACAACCATATGCCTCCCTACCTTCCTTCAAATACCATCTCTCACTTTCATCACCATACTTAGTTGCAATGATCTTCCTCCACATAACTTGATCTTCTACCGCATCTCCACACCCATTTACCCAACAGAGCTTTGTTGAGTAAACACTTCTTTGAACCCCCAAGCCTCCCTCACCCATTAGATGCTTCATTTTCTCCCATCCCACAAGATGAATCTTCCTCTCACCTTCCTTCCCTTCCCATAAGAAGTCCTGCTGAATTTTCTCCAGTTTCTTCTCCACTGAAAGTGATATTGGGAAAAGAGAAATATAGTATGTGGGAAAGTTTGCCAAAGTGCTCTTTAGAAGAGTTAGTTGGCCCCCCTTTAACAAATATTGCCGCTTTCATCATGATAACCTTCATTGGAATCTTTCGATTACCACATCCCAAACTGCAGAAGATCAAATTATCATCTGAAAATAGAAAATGTGGTATCTCTAGAGTAGTCCCCTCACCATTCTCAACACTAAAAGCCCTCAACATTCCCCCTTGGACTGCTTTATCCAACATCTTGCTAAGCACTTCCATCACAAGCACGAATAGAAAGGGTGACAGAGGGTCCCCTTTGTTATACTATGCACATAATGATGTGAAACATAATGATACAGTAACTTTATGCTACTCTTTACCTGCTCAAAAATTGTTTAGACGCCCCCTAATGTATCAGGAAGATAGATGTTTTTTGTTCATGAACACTTTAAGGGATCTTTTCGGCCATTGAATTCACTGATTGCTAGCGCATTTCTATTTTTTTTCTGACATAGATTTGGTATTTTATTCCTAATTCGTGTCGCTTGTGCCCTTGCTTTTGCTTTTTCATACTTCCTTTCCATTTCATGAATGATTAAAAGAAAAGTAAATCCCACAGGAGAAAAGGGTTCTGTGCAAATGATTCTAAATAGATCTGCTTCTAAGGTTATTGGCACTAATATGTACACCTTGTATGTCAGTTTACTGGTAATAACTGATCTCCCTACTACAATCAATATATTTAGCAAGATTCTATGGTTTGCTTTTCCCTGAAACAGTTAAACATTTTCATTCACTTACACAAGAGGCTCTACAATCCAGTTCCATAAAGATTTAGTATCGGAAGAAAAAACTCACCTCTGCCTTATTATGTGTGTTGCCAAGTGAGCTCCATTCGACCTTGACAATTTTGCATTTCATGTTCTAAAATTTATTTTCTCCACCATTTTTCATACATTTCTGCTTTCATCAATTCATTTTTGGTTCATTTGTATCTTGATATTTCTGTTGGAGCCAAAGGTTTCTATTTTTCATTGACAAACTGTGTTAGGTGACTGATACTTTGGAGGTCCACAATATGGCATTAAATTTCCTTCCAAGACATGTGCCTGTTCCGTCTTTGATCCGGTCAGAATGGTGCAAAGTTTTAAAATTCTGAACTATTCTGAACTTTATAATTTTTTGATAAGTAACAGTAAATTTGTATTCTCAACTTTAGAATTTAGATATTAAGGATAATGGATCGTTGGAAACAACACTGTCAACTTTCATTTTCAGATGCTGATATAACCTTGTTATCAAGCTCACCATGAAACTGTGCTTAACTTCCAATCTTGATGACTGTTGTAGCCTTGTGAATTTTGAATTTTATATGAGAAATTCTGTAATGTTTGGGAACAACACATAATTTTCAGTGAATATTACAAAATGTTAAATTATTAAAGCATACTTCTATATGTAAGGTTTGCAGGGTGAGGAAGAAAAGAAGACAGAGAACTGAACAAGGGGATTATAACTTGAATAAAAATTTGTGAGATTTGATAGATAATTTGTTGAACTTCTGTCAAAACTTCATAGCTGATTTTGAAATCTTAGGAGATTTTTACACAAAAAGGGTTCACTATTTTCAGGGTTTCTACAAAAATTGATATATCAGAAAAATGAGGTTCATGTTTTGATACTTATTAAAAATTTGAATTTTGATAAATGATTTAATAAAAAAAGGGTATTACATATGCAAGATTTTTTGAAATATGATGAATATTTGTTAAACTTTTGAGTTCTGACGAGTTCACTCAGATTTTGAAATCTTAGAGAAAATAAATGTTATTCCTTCCTTCCCAATTTAAGAGTTTTTTTTTTTCTTTAGATGTTTTAAAATAAGAGTCCAATTTGAAAAGTCAATATACTATATGTTAGGAAATTTCTAAATTATCCTTACACTCAATTTAATGTGAATTTTTTTTTGAGTACATCGATGGGGGAGGGGGATATTCTACCTACGTGTGTGCATTGTGCGCGCATGCACTGAGCCTCAAACTTGGGCAGCATCTGTGGAAAGAAAGAACTTTGCCATCTCGGATGGGACTTCGGTCCCGTAAATGTTTTAATTAATAAGAAAGGAGATCAATTTGTATATTTATACCCTCACTCAAGTGTGAAAACAATAAATACTTTGTCTCGTTAAAAAGTTGGATTTTCCAAAAGGGTCTATAACTTTGGTACAAAGCAATGTTACTTGGAACGTGGATCGTTTTGGTACGGGAAACGAGAACGATAACGTAAATCGTCACTTGTTATAGAACATGGTACGTTAGGGGTAGGTTTCTTTGGATCGCTTTGTTGGAATGAAATACGTTTATTCGGAGCGTGACATGTTTTTTTATTGTATTTGTAATAATATTGGTATGTATATATATACACCAAAAAGATTTCAATGTATCCAAGCCATTATAAAATAAAATTTTAATAATCTGTGTGTATTTTGTATGATTTTTTTTTTGGACATTTGATATTTTAGATTGGAACGCTAAATCTTGCATTGGAAATTATTAATGAACTATGTTTTAGATCGTGCGATCCCAATTCGTAATTCGCTAGGGGTGGAGCGAATTGTGGTAATCGTGGTACAAAGGGAGTAATAATTTTCGTAGTACCTGCATAAATTGATGTTGAGACCCCCACCCAAAAAAAAAAAAAAAGGTTCAAGTTTTGATATATTTTTTAATATCTTGACCAGAATTTTGAACATCAATGTCTTTCTTTACAACCCAACAAAAGTGTCATCTAGACTTCTCTTGGTTTCTGCATAAATAATTGAATTGTTGATTTCAGCTTGAAATGTGTTTGTACTTTGCCTACTTTTTCCTTAGGATCATTGTAGCTGCATTTCTAGCAGCCTGTATTTTTGTTGGTTTCTTTAAGTTCTTCAAGGCTCCAATTATTTGTGGAGTGGACACTGCATATTGAACTACCTTTGCACTTTTGTTGTAAATTAGATGTTTATTTTGGTTATTTGATTTTATTTAAGATCTCTCTACGTCAATGCCATATCATAAACGTGTGCATAGTTGCATTTATGATAACATATATAATTTGTATGTGCATGTTCGAAACAGGGACTCAGTGTTTCCTCAGCAATATTGGATGGAGAGAAGCTTTTGGTTGCCTTTGGTGGCTACAATGGAAAATATAATAACCAGGTATGTTGTCTTACAGTTTTTATATAATTAGTTTAGATGTTTTGTTTGTCGTAAAGATACTCTTGAGGTAGAGCACATGTGAGCATTTACACGGTAAATTGGAAGTTGCCATTATGGGTGTAGCCAAGTTGGTGGAGGGTCCATATTAACCCAATTCAACTCCTACCCCAAACTAGCCCTAATACTTGGGGTTTGTGGGCCACCTTTGTATTGGTGGAATTTAGTCTCACCTCTGATGGGATTGGGGATAAACCGTGATACCAAAAAATATATAAATAAATAAAATGAAAAAGAAACATGTCGAAAGAGATGGTTGTGGTTTAATGTAACAAGAAAATTTAGCTTGAGGCACCTTTTCTGTTTGTTTATTTGTAGCAACACATGTAATGTTTTCGATGACTACATCGTAGTGATTGATGTTTCTCGACTTCATTACTAAAAAAAAAATTCCCTCAACTTCCCCCGGTTATTTTTTTCTCTGTTTGGTCATTGCTGATCATTAATATAGTTTGCTTGGTCAGTAGAGAATATAGAGATGCCCATTATCATGATATCGTTACTGTTGTCATTGTTATGGTGATGGCCTAGGAACTATGTACACGGATGTGGGACATGGATATGGCACGACGCGGACATGGATACGTTTGGACATGTATATATATATATATATATATTTATATTTCTTATATGGCCATATAATAAAAACTTAACATTATTTTAATTAAAATTGACATAAAACCACAGCGAGTCACAACAATATTATTAAGACATCAAAATAGCAAAGTCATGAAGTAAAGATTCAAGAACTACTTCATTTAATTATCAACATTCATGATCTAAGTTTTAAATCAAATTTTCTAACTAATGCATACATACATATAAAACCCAAAAAAAAGAGCTGAGAAGAGTAGGAGAAAAAGAGGGGAAAATCTAGAAAACGTGTTTGTAACATGTTCGGGAAGTGTCCAAATTTTAAAAAAAATAAAAAAAATTGGATATTTTTTTTTTGCATGTCCGACACATGTCCAAGACGTGTTTGTGTCTGTGATCCTAATGTGTCTGAAATTCAAGAAAAAAAAATTGAAACTTTTTATCACATGTCCTTGTCTTAGACCTGTTTGACATTGTTATGTGAGCTAAAATAAAGTGCTTGTGCTCTATTGGTGATGGCTGAATTTGGCACTCCCTACTTCTGTGTTCAATGCTATGTATACAACATGGAATGATTTTGATTCTAAGGAATATGGATATCCAACCAAGGATGACAACAAGGTGAGGTTGAACAGGGGGATCAATGATCCCAACCTGAAATTTGGTAGTGATGGCAGTGGAATGATTTTGGCAAGGGTCAACTTATATGAATCAGATTATAGCTGCCCAAACTTGGAATGGGTTTAGATTGATTTGAGTATGTTGCATGTATGATGTAAAAAACTATTTACAGTACCATTATCATGCTACTTGTCAAATCTCATACATGAATGAAAAACTTAATTATAATCCTAACCCAAACTTGATTACATAGTTAACACAATCTTGTCTTTTAGATAGAACTTAATCTGCAAATCACCTGATTTCTAATCTGGCTTTTTATGCATGCTTCTCCTGATGTTCATCTATAGCCAGGCTTTCCATTATTTCCCTGCAATTTATTTTTAATTATTAGATAATGGTGCTTCAAACCTATGTTTCTTCTGATACTTATTTTTTCCTGGGTTTCTAGAGTGGACTGTCTTTCTTTTCCCTAAAGCCTCGGTCCAGTATTTCATCATAGTTTAATCTTTTATTTGGTTTCTGCTTCTTCTGCCTGCCCTGAAATTTAGGTATTTGTTATGAAACCCAAACCAAGGGACTCTTTACAACCCAAGATTTTTCAGTCGCCAGCAGCTGCAGCAGCAGCAGCTTCTGTCACTGCTGCCTATGCCCTAACTAAATCTGGGATGTTAGACTTCACTGAAGCAGAAGATTCAAACTTTAAGGTAGTCCAAAACAATAGCTCTCAACGGGATCTTTTGATTGAAATAAACTGCAATTAGAGAAGAAAAGGCGGTGTTGGAATCATCACTTGCAGAAATCAGAGCTGATAATTCTAGTCTCAAGGGAAAGATTGATGAAACTAATAGTACCTATGCTGAGTTGTCCAAGGTGTGCTTATTATCATAAATTGTTTATTTGGTTATTATCAGTCACTGTCAGGCAATGATAAAATATTTCATCTTTTTTACTAATTTACTTCAGGAACTCCACTCGGTCCAAGGTCAACTGGTTGCTGAGAGATCCAGATGCACTAAGCTGGAGGTTTGCCTTCTATTCATTTTTCGTCTTGATGAAATATAATTTTTGTTTAGGATTTTTCTTATCTGTTGTGGTGGGTAACTGGGTTAACATTCTGGGCTTTATGTGTCCTCAAGATTGGAATGGAGTTCACCTTTTAATTGAAATTTGACATTTTTTTAATACGTCTTCTAAAAGTTTGTTGATTTTTATTCTTTGGTAATGGTGTCTTCAGGCACAGATTTCAGAACTACGAAAGATGCTGGAATCCTTGCAGTCAATAGAGGAAGAGGTTCACGTACTCCGGAGACAGAAATCTACCTTGGAACATGACATGGAGCTCACTGCAGCTGTCCAGAGGCAAAGTTCTGGCGGTGTTTGGAAGTGGATAGCTGGATAGCTGGGGTTACATGTGCAACCCACTATAGTGGTCAGTACATCAAAATTAAAATGGGTTACGGTGCAAAAGGTAAAATCTGTCTGGCAGTCATTGCTGTCCCTCAAGGACAAGATTGGGATTTTTTAGCTCATTCAAAATGTATCAATGGCTATCAGAAGCTTGGGCGTTATGTTCAAATGGTCACCATGCGTGAATGCGTTTTGAAATGTTTGCTAAACTTAGACTAGTATAAGGATTTCTTGAGAACATGACACTAAACTGATACAAGCTTTTAGTTCAGCCTTCAGTTGTTTCTCTGGCCTTGTTTGAATCCCCCAATTATTTGGATTGTGTAATTTTTTATTTTTTAAAATTATTCCTTTTGTTGCCATGTAATAGTTTTTGCCCCTTGATTATTATCACTTGTACTACTATTCATTGGTTCGTTTCGGGATTAATTATAACCTTGAGCTTTTGTAGTCTTGATATTTCAATGCTCGATCATGATTTCTGACATGCTTTGTGTATTTAATTGTTGTCTTTCTTGAATGATTTTATAACCTGAAACAATTGAACAAAAAATTCGCTTTGTAGGGTTAATGTAATGAGTCATTAGCTATATGTTTATTAAATTACATCCTAAAATAGATCAATTCATATTGTTCATAAAGTAAGGTTGTGGAATAGGAATTATATAATTAGCCTGTGGTCCTTTGATCCTCTGTATGCCTTTTTTTCGTTGGTGCTTTCATCTGAGTTGTATAATAATATTGTAGATAGTGGAAATTACAACATTCCACGAGATGCCACATGTCACTCCTATCAGAAGGATCACCCAACAGATAATTTCGAGAGACCGCGATGTATTCATGCTCTCAGAAAAATACAAGTTTCACAAAGAAAAACGTCACGCCCAAAAAGGGCACACACAAGAAAGAAGCCTTGCGAAGAGAAGAAGTCTTGATCTATAGGCACCTACCTAAGATAAGATTCCTGAACTAAAGCGACTTGTTTCTCATGACAGATGATTGTCTTACAAATAAGCAAAGGCTATGGAGCATGGAGTTCCTCGAAGAACTTCATCAATCAAGAGTGAGCCCTTTCAATAGGATGCCCAAAAGACTTGGGAAAAAATATTCGGAGACTCTTAAGGTCTGGCACGTATTCATAGGATGACCATTGTGTTATGAGTCTCACTTGGGATACCTAAGGTCTTGTGGCATGGTTACTAAGGTACAAGGATTCTTCAAAATAGCTTGCGTTAAATGAGGAAATGACAAAAATCTATTCTGCATTTAATGAGATAATACTTTGATCCGACTTAGGGATATGAGATTATAACTTTCATTAATAGTTGCCAAAAGTAATAATGTGCAAGGAATCAACACTTGTCCTATTAGCTAAAAAGGCAAGAACACGTGGCAGATGAAGCCTTTTCTGCCTAAAGCCAAAACTCTTAGCACGTGCTTTTTAGGTTATAAATAATATAAGGTTTCTTAAACAATGACAAAAGGAGAAAAACACATGAGATAATAACAACATAGAAAGAAAAACACATGAGACAATAACAACATAGAAAGACAAGCATTCAGTAAGCTTAAGTTCTATTTAAGAGGCTGTCATTAATATCTTTGGAAGAATATTCTGAATTCCTTCTCTTATTCATTGGCATTCAATGACCAAGAGTTAAGGCACATTCGGGTTGTTCAGGTTTTTTCTAGAATCCCATCTTCCTGTTTAGCTCACATCTTCTCCCCCATCTTGCAGTGTCATTAATGGTGTACTTACTACTTTTTGACACATCCATGTAGGCCATCTCTGCCGCCTACAGATACAAGCGTTTCTTTCTCTTTTCACTTTGTTCTTTTTATAGTCTTTGTTTGGGTTTAGGAAAAATTGTGCAATAAAATGTTCTAAAAAACCTCAAGACTTCCATTGTGTTTGTTAAGGAGGTTAAGATTCTTCGATATTAAATACTATAATCTCCCCAATGAAAGTAGCTTATTTTTCTGGAATTTATAAATTTAGAAATGTTTTTTTTTTTCGAGTAAGAATCTTTCTAACTACGGACCCTTTAGATGCATGGCTACAAGGCATTCAGATGCGGGTAGGTCACGAGGAATCCAATACAAGATCTCATACCCCTGAGTCTTTTCATCCCTGAGACTTGTCATCTGAGCTAATCCAGGTGGGTCATAATCTTGGGAAGCTGTTATCTGAGAAATAGGTTGTCGTCTTCTCATTTGTATCATTATAGTGCAAATTCTTAGATGGGGCGGCAGGCTGCTGACATCACAATAAGTCGATAAGCCATAGTACATCCTCTTACAATATAATTTTACTCCAAATGAACAAAGCCACTATTAATATAGAAATCTTGATAATCTATTTCCTTGGAATCACAGGACTTCACTTTCCAACACAATCACCACAAGAAGGAATCAACTTTCTTCTCTAGTCTTTAAAACAGTAGAAAATTTGGCAGAAGTTTCTGATTTTCCTTGACACTGGTTGGCTGCATGGAAAACTTGGATATGGTCTTTTTCAGTGCTTGAGTGTTTGTTGTGGAACAAACAGCACTGAGAATCATGCTCTCAAATAAGTATTGCACTAAACTAATCTTCTTCTATCTAATCTTTTCTGCCATTGGCTTAGAGATTGCGATAACACAGTAGGTAGTTCATTTTTTGAAGGTTTCTTCTCTGATTTCTGGACGCCATAGATAGAAGGAAAAACTTTAAAAGTAAAAATGAAAATATTACAACTTTGAGAGGACTTTCTGTTGGCTTAGGGACACTAGTTGCTTCCGCAAAATTTTACCCGCAGCGGATCTTGGGATGGCACTGATGAATCCCACTCTTCTAACCTTCTTGTATGGGGCCACCTGAAGATCACAATACAGAACTTAGAAGAGTGTGTGTGTCTATATATATGTATAACTCTGTGTGTGTGTGTATTTGTTGTGCTGGCTATGATATAAGAGGAAGGGGCTAGTACAAACCTGGCTGGCAACAAATTGAATGATTTGGTCTTCAGTGAATTCAGAACCAGCTGCTGTCACCACATATGCCATAGGTATCTGCCCTGCTTCTTCATTTTCAATTCTGCAAGATTTTGATTGTGTTATACACACACACACACACACACACACACACACATATATATATATATATATAGAGAGAGAGAGAGAGAGGCAACACACGGTATAACTGCTGCATCAAGAATTTGGGGATGACTCAAAAGTACTGCTTCCAATTCTGCTGGAGCCACCTGCATTGGCATTCATATTATTTCTATTCACGCACGAACTAGTACTCAATAGCTCACTGGTCTTTCAAAATAGGCCATGGCCTTTATTCCCATAACAATATGTATTGCAGTATCTGCTGATATATATACCTGATACCCATTATGCTTGATAAGCTCCTTAATCCGATCAACGATGTACAGAAACCCATCATCATCAAAATAACAAAGGTCACCAGTTCTCAGCCACCCATCCGAGTCAATTGTCGCAGCTGTTGCCTCCTCATTTCCCAAATACCCCTTCATTACAGCCGGACTCTTCAGCCACAGCTCTCCTTCCCTATAGGGTGGCAATGCCACACCGGTTTCAAAATCCACCACCTTAGCACTAAAGCTTGGAAGCAACCTCCCACTGGAGCCTGAACGAGCCTTAGCTTGTTCATCAGAAACAAAGAAAGTAGCTGCACCACAGCTCTCGCTTAGTCCATAGCCTTGCCTTAGTTCCACCCACGGAAACTTCTCTCTGAACCCATCAGCCACCTCTTTGCTCAACGGTGCAGCCCCAGAGCCCACCCTTCGCAGCGATGTCAAGTCATGGCTGCCTTTGCTGGTATATTTCACCATGCCAAGAATCACCGGAGGAACTGCTGGAATGTTGTTAACTTGGTGTGTTTGAATTGCATCGAGCATGGCTTGGAAGTCGAATCTCTGCATCAACACCGTTGTAACACCGGAACAGAATAAGCCGAGGGCAAAGAAGACAAGCCCATAGATGTGGAACATGGGTATGAAACACAAGAACACATCGTTGTGAGACGATGTTACGTCCACAGACCATTTGAGGAGTGTCATGATGGATATGAAGTTTTCATGGGTTAGCAGTACACCTTTGCTAGTGCCAGTGGTGCCTGAAGAGTATAGTATACCCGCCGTGTCTGATTGAGTTAACTTGACTAGTGGCAACTCCATTGGTTCGCAGCTTTCGATCAGCTCTTCGATGGAAAGTGAACTGTCATCAGACGGACGGGAAGTGAGGAGCGTAGGCACTCCGGTAGGGAGTAATTTGTGTACCTCTTCTGGTGCTGCGATAGCGAGTTTGGCACCAGAGTCACGTACTTGCTTGCCGATTTCTGACTCAGTGTTGAGTGGGTTCGCAGTGGTTAGGATGGCGCCAACGGAGAGTACAGCGAGACAAATAGTCGGGTATAAGAGCGAGTTTGGGGACAGGACGAACACAACATCGCCTTTCCGAACCCCTAAAGCATGGTACAAGCCAGTAGCGAGTGAGTTGATCGAGTGACGGAGTTTTGCATAGGTGACTCGGCGGTTGGTGGCCAAGTCAATGAGTGCAACTCGTGACTCAGCTTCACTTGGGTGTGGAAATTGTGATAACACAAATGTGGCCGTGTCAAGGTCATGCCTAACAGGTATCTTGTTATGTTCACTGAGTTGAACAAGAGAGTGGTAGATGCCGGTTTGCAAGTCGAAGCCGCTCCGCCGGTCGAACTGTGGTTGACAACCTCTGGGTTCCTCTTCGACGGTGGCATCCCACCCTTCCTCGCCGGACATGATTTGAAACAATGGGTTAAGGTTTAACAATGTAGGAGGCTTAAACCTTGTATTTTGTGTTGATGTCAAATGTGGGGGGGTTTTTGTACGTGGAGGATCAATCATGGGCATTGTTAAGTCCGTTATTGCCGGCAATGACAAGGTGACCGATTAATGGTTTCTTGTGATTGACAACATTCATTCTTTGATGCCTCCTCATTGTCTTGTTAATAACACGACATTTAAATCCCTTTCTAATAATACATATGACAACGGCGTTTTTAAAGTCCCTATATATGCTATTGCCGCCCCAATATAATCATTACAAACAAATGGCTGTTTAGAAAAAGATGAAAACTGTCGCAGTGCTCCACTCTCATTACTAATTCATTTTTTAATAAAAACAATAGAGTTCAAGTTGTCTTAGGAATACAGGAGAGAGGTTATTAAGGATTTAATACCATCAATCTTATTAATTGACAAAAAAGAAAGAAAGAAAGAAGAAAAGTTAAAGGTCCCATTTAAGTACTATTTTTTGTTAATTTTATTTTATGGATCAGTCAAGTAGTTTATGCGTACCAAATTAAATTTTTATCTCTGTGATAATTAAGCTTATTCTTTAAGCTCTAACTGTCAATAATCAACACAGAAAAAATTTAAACTTTAAATGTTTGAATTTTATTTTCAACGTTTTTACTGTTCAAGTACTGTTGTGAGGAGCCAAAGCGAGTACTGAGACAGTATCATCACTTGCTCATCATCAAAAGAAAAGAGTAGGATTTAAGTTCTCCTATGAATATAAAAAACCCTAATAAGTTGGCTACGCTTTAAAAAGAAAAACAGTACAATTTTGATGACTTGGGTTCTCTCTGAAGTGCCAAGAATACCATTTTCTTACACGGACAGTCCCAGTTTGAGACTTCTCTCTCACACACACACTAAGTTAGGCTTTTCCTCTTCCATCGTTGTATAAAAAAAAAAAAAAATGTTGCCGTTAGCTTAGGGATGGGAGGCTGGTACTAAAGCTCATATTTAAATTCTTCACCATCATCTGAATTGGTAGCCAATAACCTTGCTAAGAGAAACTACTCTCGTAGTCGTCGCCAGTATTCTCATTTATATACAAAGAACCGCTATTTTATTTTTCATAATATAAATATTAATGGTTGGATTTCTCATAGCATTTGCTCCCACTATTTGTAATTTTTTAGATTACATTTAAAACATAGCGTATATATTTGTTTCTTAAAACATTATTTTCCAATCAGATAAATAATCAAGTAATTTAACATCTTGTACCCTTGATTTTAGTTCCTATTTTTCCTTTATCTAAATCTCCATTAAAAAAAATCTTTATATTCATTTAAACTCATTGTTCATCATTTATATTTGATCATTTGTTTTTAAGAATCAAACCAATCAACTTCAAGTATTCATTTATATATTATTGACTCAAAATCATAATTATAGGCATAACTTTCAATGAGTGTGTTTCATTTCGGAGCTCAAGAATTCATTCTCTAATTTATCACCTCACATTTTCAATATTTTCAAACTAAAATTCATTCTGGCCCAAACTTCACAAGTATTTGAATCATTATCCACAAAAAATATTTTCTTTAATACACAACATATGGTTTTCAACAAATTCTCGAATAATATGCATTACACTCATTATGTAAATCAATTTGATCATCCTATTATTTCATTCATGTAAGCCACAACTTTTGCTTTCATCAAATATAAAACAACTCAATCAATCATTAATTCAAAGTCACAGATTTTGCATGCTGTAGTACTACTCGAATCACATGCTTCACTTTCATTTTGAAATCAAACTTGAATATGATATTATAATCAAATCCATTCTCTATTAAATTCATACATGAATAATATATCTTAATTTTTCAAGCCATCCACTACAAAATTCAATATTTTGAAACTTCAATAAAAATTTTAATTGTCTGCCGAAAATCAGTCAATCTAAATAATCAAATATGTAACTCCCAAAATACATAATTCACAACTTTATTGGCTCTTTTATTATTTTTTTGAGTTACTTGGCCTCCAATTCTTGTATTAGTGACTTTATTATTAGTTAATCCACGTTAGTTACGTTTTTGTTGTAAATGACATTTTTTTCCTTTTTTTATTGTAAAGTAACTTATGGATTACGTCTCATTTTTTATATAATTCTTAATGATTAATTTATCCATTTTATTTACTATCCTTTTACGTTATTGATTTTTTTGTTTTGATTTGTTTCTTCACTAATTGATATTATTTTTGGTTTTTTTTTTATTTGAATTTGAATATATTCCTTATCTATTTTTAGTATCATTGACTGTGAATTTCTTGAGCTTGGTCATCTCTTTTTTTTTTTTCTTTTTTCTTTTTCTTTCTATTCTCTTCTCTACTATGAATTTCTTTATCTATTTGGATCTTATAACTTTTTTTTCCTTATCTTATTCTTTCTTTTTTATTGTTATCTCAGCTTTGGTTTATGTTAAAAATTGTTCATTACCAGAGAATCATTTTGTGTTCTATTCATAATTAGGTATATGATTATATATTTATATATTTTGTTTCTTTTTGTTTTATATTTTTTCATATTAGTTTTCTGTTAATTATACGTATTATATTTATGATTTTTTTCATACAATATTTGTATTATATACATAGTATTTTGTTCATTTTTATTTTTATTTTTTTTAGTTTATATAAATTATTCATTAGTTGTTAGTGAAATTTTGTTTTATATTATACATTTTTTGATATGTTTTTATAATAAATAAATCACTGTCTTTGTTCGTTAAATGTTTTGTAAATTTTTACATGTTAATATTTTGTTTATTGTTCTTTCATTTCCTTCCTTAAATATTCTGTAAAATTTTACATGTCAATATTTTATTTATTATAAAAATGCATATGTTTATGTTTTATTTTCTTTTATCCTTTTTTTTTATTAATGTATAATTTTACAGTTTCATATTGTATAATTTTATATTTCATATGTTTATACTTTGTTTTATTATAATTTTACTGTATAATTTCACAGTTTCATATTGTATAAAAATTATTTCTTTTATCTTTTTTTTTTTTCTTTTCAAATTTATGATGATATTAGAAATTATAGGGATTTAAAAACCTCAATTTCAGCGCCGAAAATGGATGGATTAGTGAACTGGCTACATAGGGTCATTTTTGTCTAATGGTAGCTTTTTTCGGGGACTATATTGTCCATAAAAATCAACTAAATTTCTTGGATTATACGAGTTAAAGTTGGACTCTATAATAATTAAAATCTTAATGAAGGACAATTTTTTTACCACCAAATTCAATATTGCAAAATCACTTGGAGAAAGATTTTATAATCTTATGAAAATACTTAATCTGTCATCCTTCAATTAATACACCATTTTTTTTTTTATAGTCACAACTCTATTGGATTCATCTTTTTTTTCACCCCTAAGGTTTATAATTTAGGAGGTAGAGAAAAGACTATGATTATAACAAAAATCTCAATTACTTAAAAAAAAAAAACCTTTTTTTTTTTCTTCTACATTCTTATGTCCCCAAAAGTCTTTTAAAACTCTAAGTACAATAATAGTCTTACATGTCCTCAATTATTTTTTTAATTAAAAAACTGAAATTAGAATTGTAGTTTTATATGTCCTCCAAATCTTTGAAATGTCCAAGATACACTTGACAAATTACAGGATTTTCCCTTCCCCAATTTCTCAACAAATAATTTTCATCTCATATATATATATATATATATATATATGTTTCAAAAGTTTAAAACAACTTTACTTGAAACTTATTGATGTATAAAAGTATTTAAATTGATTAGAATAATTTTGACACCAAGTTTTTTACTGGCTAAGCACTATTTCAATGTAATTTAGTTTTATGAAGATAATAACTCAATTAATTTTGAAACCTCAATTAATGAGATATTTAAATCTTATGAGAACAAATCAATTGTAATCACAACTTCAACATCAAGAAAATGTTAAGTCACTTTCAAAGTCTATATTAAATTAGCTTGATATTGACCCAAAAAAAAATATAGATTTTAAGACCTAATCACAACCCTTAAGATTTTAAGACCCAACAGGTTTTTTTATTATTATTATATATATTATTATTAAAACCTAAAATCAGTTAACTATGTAGCACTAAAATTGATCAACAATGTATATTCAGAAACTTTGAAAACAGTTTATTTCCCCCTTTCAAAATAATGTTTAAAATTAAACCATTGGTATTTGTGCAGGTTTTGAAACTAATTAAATGAAACCAATGAATTGGATGAATAGCTTTGCTATAGAATGTTATTCAAGTTTTAATTATTAAAAATTAATGCAAAAAACAGAAGACAAAACATCAATTCTAGCATGTAACGGCACCTATAAGCATATGCCAGTGGATATGCAATTGAACTACATACAAATTTATTTAAATAATGATAATATGATTCATTAATTAACTGACAACAACCAACTATGCACTATGTGTTTGTTCAGAAACAATATGAAATATAAAATTAGTGGCTTTAGATTGTTGAAAAAAAATTAGATTACTTACAGCAGATTTAGAAAATTAACATGCATCAATAAAGTGTTAATGTAATGCAACATGAATCAACAAAATATATGCATGAACAAATTATATATATATATATATATTTATAGGGTTATAGTGAGTATTCTATCATGCAAGATCAAGATAAAAATTTTCATGCAAGATTGAGCAGATAAAATTTTTCAAGATTAAGCGTACTCGGGTGAGAGTGGTATTAGGATGAGTGACTCCTAAGAATTTTTTATAATTTTGGGAAACGGTTTTTGAAAATGTTTTGGCAAACATATTTTCTATTAGTGTTTAGTTTTTTAGAAAACATAACCAAATAGGCAAAAATCTCCAAAATTTATATATATTGCTTGAACTTATTTGAAAAAATATATATAAAGAAAATAACAAACAATCCACTTTGAATGTCAGAAAGTATATGTCATTTTAATACAATGGACAAGCAATTCAGGTTAAATCACTTTAAAAAAAAAAAGGTGATAGAGACTCCTTTGGAATTAAGCTCCTGTCGAATAAGAGGCCCAAAATAAACATGGGCCATGCAGAGATAGAAAGAAATTGCTGATGTTTATGTTTTGGATCTTGGCTGTTGGAGTAGACACAAGGATGTACAAAAAAAATTTGAGTGGTGATTTATGGCTTGAAAATCATGAAAATAATGAATTTTCAACTATCATGAAAATCATTTGATCATTTTTTATGTAGAAATAAAAGAATAAATAAATAAATAATATACCGGAATCAGCCATAATAAAATCACCTTCTTGAAGAAAGCCTGTAGAAATTAATTCTCTCACTTAACCCCTTTTCTTTGATACGCCAGAATGTTATGGAAAAATCTGGTTAAAATAATGTGGGTAGAGAGAGGACAATTCTTACTTAAAAACAAACTCTTATCCTACTCCCCATAAAAATAGGTTAATAAGAAAATCACTTCCCTTATTATCTCTCACTAATTAAATAACCGTGTATAACTCTTAAAGCCAATAACCACCTGATTTCATTAAATCCAAATAATGTCCATATTACCCTTTCATGTGGGACATATTTTAACATTCTCCCACTTGGTCCATATGAACGACACTTATTTGGATTGACAAGGTAAACATAATATGCGCATAACATTAGCTTATTCACACTTTAGTGAGATTACAATAATATTATAATTAAATAACTTACCAACATGAGTCATGGCGGTAAATATCAATAAAGTGACATCTTCCCTTCCATGCACTATAATGCTAGCAAATCACTTAATTATAATCCATAATAGGAAATAACTGTAATGTCCCTATAATGTCTTTGTCAAAGACGATTTCTGTCATCAATAATCCATCTTCATAATTACGTAATTGATGGTAAGCAGGAAAAGTGTTAGAAAACCAATTAGTGATATCTCTATAGATGTTATAGAACAAAAACATAAAGATCCACAAACATACTTCAAGGATTACAACAAAGACCCATGTGATCAACATGTTCCTTAAATGTCTTTGGTGCTAACCCTTTAGTCAAAGGATCTACAATCATGAACTCAGTCTTAATATGTTCTATAAACACTGTTTGTTTCTGAACTTCCTCCTTAACGGCCAAATATTTGAGCTTTATGTGCTTAGCACCGTTAGAATATTTGTCGTTCTTGGATAAAAAGACTGCTGCGGAATTATCATAATACATTCTCAGCAACTTGGCAATGCTGTCGACAATTCCAAGTCCTGAGATAAGATTCTGCAACCATAAAGCATGAACTGTGGCCTCAAAGCATGCCACAAATTCAGCTTCCATAGTAGATGTTGCTATGATAGTTTGTTTGGCATTTTTCAATGATATTGCTTCTCCAGCTAATAGAAACAAGTAACCAAAAGTTAACTTCCGACTATCAACACAACCAGCAAAATCTAAGTCAGAGTAGCCAACAAACTCCAACTAATCAGACCTTCAATACGTGAGCATATAGTGTCTTGTTCCCTTCAGGTACCTTAAAACCTTCTTTGCAGCTTTCCAATGCTCCATTCCGGGATTACTTTGGTATCTCTTGAGCATTCCAACTACAAAACTAATATCCGGTCTTGTACAAGTTTGAGCATACATCAAGCTTCCAACAACATATGCATACGGAACATTTTCCATTCTTTTCTTTTCTAATGCATTCTATGGATAATCATTTTCACTGAACTTGTCCCCTTTACAAATAGGAGCAGGAGTAGCCGCATATTCCGGCATATGAAATCTTTCAAGAACTTTATCGATATATCCCTTATGAGACAACCCTAACAATCCATGTGATCTATCGCAAAATATTTCAATTCTATCACGTAAGTTGCCTGTAATAACCGAAAAATTTTTTTTTTTATAAATAAATTTTCTTGGTTATTTATTGTTATTATTATTATTATTATTATTATGATTATTATTATTATTGTTATTGTGTGAATGTAATGTGTATGAGATTATGTGTATATATATATATGTGTAAGATGTGTGAGTATTATACATGTGTGTGATACATGTATGTGTGTAAATTATATGTATATATATATATATATAAATCAGTGCAGGTGTGCATTGGGTGTGTATGACAGACCGTGTGTGTGTGTGGTGTCGTGTAACAGTGTGTGTCTTAGGTGTGTGTATATGAGTGGGTATATAGGTGTAAGGTGTAGGGCAGCTTTGCATTTAATGCAAAGCTGCATTGGGGAAGAGAAAGGGAGGCTGAACAGAGAGAAAGTTGGGTCAAGGAAGGCTGCAAGTGGAGAGGAATAGAGAGAGAAAGAGGAGAGAGAAAGAAGTCGGTTGGGGAGTGTTCAATATATATGTGTGTACATCCGTGAGTTAAAGAGGAAAATAGAAGGAAGGGATTGAAGTGGGAAGAAGCAGAAGTGGGTCAAGAGGAACAGAAGGAGAGAGGAAGCAACCCACAAAGAGAAAAACAGAAATTATAGGTAAGTGGGTTATTTCTGTTTTACATTTTAAAGCGTATTTTGTTTAGTTTAAAATAGAGGGGTTGAACAAGCGTGAAAGTAGAAAAATAATGCAAAAAGAACCATGTAAAATGGTTGAGAAACCAGTAAGAAAAATGGAGTTACAAGTTTTGGAGAATAATCGGATTCTTGATATTTTATGTGAGAAACCATGTTTAAGTGACCTAGAAATAATCTTACGAAGTGCAGAAAACTAAATGAAGAAGAAAGGATGAAAAACAGTAGGGAAATAACCATGAAATCAGAAATTTACAGTTGGCCGAAGATTCGGCCATGGACCTTTGAGCCCTATTTCGTGATGATCTATTGGTCCAAACCAAAAACAAAGGGTGGGAATGAAACCTACAAGAAAAACTCTAGAAAACGGCATTTTTAAAACCTTGAAAAGTCGTTGGAAAATTCTCGCCAGCGCCGAAGAAGGCGCCGGAACCCTACCAAAGGTTCACCGAAAAAACGGGGAAGAAGGCACTGTGCACTCGGGTCGGGTTCGGGTCCGGGTCGGGTTCGGTTCGGGCGGGGCTGAACCGCCCCTGCCACGTGTCGCTCCCATGTTTTAAATTAAAAGGGACTAGGGGGCTGTTTGGCTACGAAGTTAAGAAATTAGAAATTGGAATTAAATGGGAACAGGGATATCTTATCCCTGTTTTGGATTAGCCACTGTTTGGCTATCCAAATTGAGAATAAGAGTTTTGCAAATTACGAAACTGCCCCTGAACTTTCTAGAAATTACATTTCTACCGTGTACTTTTAAAAATTCTGATTTGACCCCTCAGATTTCAAAAATTACACTTTGACCCTAAACTTTTAAGTAATTACGCTTTAACCCTCCTGAATAAAATATTAATTAATTAATTTAATTTAATTATTTAAATATGCTAAAATAATCTGGAGTCCAAATGGGACAAGTCATTAGTGTATTTTGACTATCTCGACCATTCTGAGACCAATGGTGAGGTCCATTTTTTGAGACGGGGTCCCAAAAAATGAAAGACCCGTAGTAACCTTGAAAATTACCAAAATGCCCCTGAATTGAAGTACAGCCAAACGAACTCCGAATTAGGTGAACAAATAGTGAAACTTTATTATCTCGAACATTCCGGACTCAACCGTGGAGTCTGATTTGTGGAAAGAGGTCACGAAATGTAAAGACCCGTGAAAAGTGCAAAATGACTGTTTTGCCCTTTTGAACCCCGGTGTCCGAATTGAGTTCTACGAGAACCTAAACCTATTTTCTTCGACGTCCTAGACTCAATGGCAGAGTTTAATTTAGCAGAATAGAAACCTATGAATTAAAGACATAAAATTTGATGAATAGCATAAATCCAAATGACAATAGACTGAGTTGTAATTTATGCTTTTAGGGACACTGACAGGACAGGAGAGGGCGATCTGATCTCCTGCATTTTCATTGACCAGTTCAGTTACGTGTCGTACACAATCTTCTAGGGTTGAGACTACCCGACAGGTATGGTGTTTTGCTAATGTTAGAAATGAAGTTAAGTTAGGAATGTTCTGTGAATGACTGGAATGACTTATGTGTTTATGTGAAATGTGTTTACTTGATGATTTGGAGTTGGTTGTTCACATGCTTACATGTTACTTGTACTTTATGAAATTTAGTGAATGATGAACGTGAATCATGACATGTGTTTAAGTTGATTATATGAGATATGCTTGTATGTGGAATCAGCTGGTGATTTATGTATTATTGTCTCGAGCATGCTATATTATGGAAACCATGTTTCATTGAGATTGCATTGGCATATTGGCATATGATGAACTCTTTGAGAACATGGCGTGGGTAAGCACGTGGTGCTTTGCATTATGAGGGTGTAGATCCTGTGGTGAAAAACCCAAAATTGGCCATTGCATTGGTACTCTGTGCCATCGGGGAGTACCCGTAAACAAGACATGGGTTGTGGCATAGAGTTGTGCATGGGTGCGTCACGCATACCATTCATATATATTACTGCGATGCTTTGAATGTCATTTAGATATAAATGTACACTTTGCACATGCCACGCCTTAGCTTTATTTCTTGTATTAGCATTTCATTATACCAGCAGTTGAGCTGACCCATTCGTAGGCAACATTTTTCAGATGAGGACTCTCCAGCCACTTGAGATTCTGTGATACCCTGATAGGGTGAAGCATGTGGTATATTTTGGTCCATGGGACTTGTACTTTGTAATGTAAGGGCTTAAGTCCCTTTGGACTTCTCTGGGTAACCAATAAAGTACCTGCTTACAATTCTAGAATCCAACTTCTTTTCATGCGGATTATAGATCCTAGCCTTTACTGGACAACCCCAAATATGAAAGTGTCTCAAACTCGGTTTCCTTCCTGTCCACAATTCAAAAGGAGTTTTTTGAACTACCTTACTAGGAACCCGGTTAAGCAAATAAATGGTTGTCTTAAGGGCCTCCATCCATAATGAAATGGGTATTGAGGAGTTACTTAACATACTTCTAACCATTTCCCTAAAAGTACGATTACGCCTTTTGGCCACACCATTTTGCTGAGGCGTACCAGGCATTGTGTATTGTGCACAAATATCATGCTCTTCTAGGAATTTAGCAAATGGTCCTGGACATTGTCTTATTCCATCATACCTTCCGTAATACTCACTACTTCTATTTGATCGAATGATTTTCACCTTTCTATCTAATTGTCGCTCAACTTCAGCAATATATGCCTTTAAAGCATTTATTGCTTAAGACTTTTCATGCAACAAATAGACATAACTGTAACGTGAAAAATCATCGATGAAAGTGATAAAGTACTTTTCTCCACCAAAAGACGATGAGTCGAAAAGTTCACAAATATCAGTATGGACAATCTCCAAAAGTTTTTTACTTCTTGTGACGCCTTTCTTTGTATGTTTGGTTTGCTTTCCTTTAATGCAGTCCACATACACATCGAAATCAGTAAAATCAAGATTTGAAAAAATTTCATCTTTTACTAATCTCTCAATTCTTTCTCTGGATATATGACCCAGTTTTTTATGCCACAAGAAAGAGGAATTCTCATTAATTCTGCTACGTTTAGTTCCAACATCATGATGCAGGGTAAGGAGTGTTTTAGTAAAATTTTTGTTAAGATTAAATCTATATAACCCCTCAGATAAAACACCAAAACCAACAAATGAGTCATTTCTCAATTAATGAAAACCCTTATCTTCAAAATGTAAAGCATAACCATCATAATCAAGTCTTGACATGGAAATTAAATTCCTAGAAATAATAGGAACATAAAAAGTATCAAATAGGTCCAAATAGTGGCCTGACTCTAAAAACAAATGTAAAGTCCCAACACCACCAACTGGTACTTGAGTTCCATCTCTCAAGACTATAAAATACTTATTTTCCTTTATGTTCTGGATCAAAAGATATCCCTGCATCAAATTTGAAACATGAATAGTAAAACCAGAGTCAACCCATTATGTATTAGAAGAAACTTGTGTCATATTTGATTCCAAACATACAAAAGCTAATATCTTACCTTTCTTCTCAAACCAAGCTTTACGTTTCGGGCAATTTTTCTTTAAATGCCTATAGCCATTACAAAAATAACATTTTAGTCCATTATGTTCCTTCTTGCGAGCCTCATTTACATGAGAAGGTCCTGCAACCTTCAGTGGATCTTTCTTGAAACTCTTCTTGTGTGTCTTTCCTTTGCTTCCAACTCCATGACTCATAACATTAACCGAATGTTGTCCTTATTGCTTAAGTCTTGCCTCTTTTTGAATTAACATGCTCGCCAATTCATTCACATTCCACTTTTCCTTAATAGTGTTAATATGAATTTGAAATGGCCCATATTGAGCAGGCAAAGAATTCAGAATGAACTGAACAAGGAAACTTTCATCAACATTCATACCCAAAGATTTGAGTCTGGCAGCTAGATTGGTCATTTCAAGGACATGCTCATTCATTCCACGACTACCATCAAATTTCATGGTGGTAAGTTTAGCCATTAATCTCCCTCCAAGGGACTTGTCCGTTAAACGAAACCGATCTTCTACAGTCTTGAAATATTCCTTTGCATTTTCAATTTGAGAAAGCGTTGACTTGATATTATTCGCAATATAAATTCGCATAAACATGATGCTTAATCTGTTCGATCTTTCCCATGACTTAGACAAAGCTTGCTGCTCCGAACTGCTTGTTTCAGTAATAGCAGTTGGTTTGTCAATTCGTAGTGCTAAGTCAAGATCCAGAACACCAAGGTGAAACTTGATCTGTTCCTTCCAGTTAGAGAAATTAGCTCCATTAAAGATTGGAATAGAAGAAGCCAGCGAATGAAGCTAAACAAGAACTGACACTGCAATAAAAAAATAAAAATATCACTGCATTAATGCTTTGAAAAATCAGTTCCATTAGCAATATTGCGTTCAATCTTTGGATTAACTAATGCAATATATTAATATTCAAATTAATGGTGATTTTCACTCACCTAGGCATAATTGATAAACCTTCAAAGTTTGATTCGTTTGTCACCTTTGGGCATCTGTCCCAATCTCACTATAATTCTATCAATTATTTTAATTAATTTAATGACTACTTGAAAGTTGGTGCACCTTTGGGTCAAACCATAATAATCAAATAATCATTCCATAATAATTTTTGCAAAGTCATAATTTAATTCAATATTTATAACTTTTTTCAGTAAGATCACTTTGGTGACTACATGCTAACTATAATATAAATATTGATTGATAAATAACCAAAAAAAAAAATAATAAAAATAAAATAATCTTTGAATTTTTTTTAATTACATACAAAATCTAGTACATAATAATTCAACTCATGCATGCATAAATACAATTATTAACCTAATATTATGAGCCCATAACATAAAATCAGCTCATAACATAAATCCAGCAACCCATAACATAAACCTAGCCTATACGAAATCAAACAATAAATAAACAGGCTGCATGCCTTTGGATTGGCCGTACATGAAAGAAAACTTCACGCCGGTGATGAGATTGATTTGATGATTCTAATAAGTTTGAAAATATGAGTGTTAATCAAGGCTATCAGGCCATGACCGTGGTGGCAGCGGCTGTAATGCATATGGAATCGCCCACCTTTGAGACCAATCAACCTCTAATCAAACAATAAATAAAAAAATAAAAAAAACATATTTTCAAGGCCATCAGACCGTGAAAGTGGTGGCAGCCGCAGTAATGACATAAGTCTCAATAATTACTCACGATCATAAAAAATATTAATGAAATCAATTTTTATATGAAGAAAAAAATCATGATATTTTCAACCATATTATAATACTACATGTAAAATTTAATTTATTGAAATAAGCATCTTCAACTATCATGAAATCATTTGATATTTTTTATGCGGAAATAAAAGAATAAATAAATAAATAACATATTAGAATCAGTAATAATGAAATCATCTTCTTGAAGAAAGCCTGTAGAAATTATTTCTCTCACTTAACCCCTTTTTTTTGATACGTAAGAATGTTATGAAAAAATCTGGTTAAAATAATGTGGGTAGAGAGAGAACAATTTCTATTTAAAATCAAACTCTTATCCTACTTCCCGTAAAAGTAAGTAAATAGGAAAATTATTTCTCCTATTATCTCTCATTAATTAAGTAACCGTGTATAACTCTTAAAGTCAATAACCACCTGATTTCATTAAGTCCAAATAATGTTCATATTATCCTTTCATGTGTGACATATTTTAACAATAAAGACTCCCTTGGAATTAAGCTCCTGTCGAATAAGAGGCCCAAAATAAACATAGGCCATGTAGAGATAGAAAGAAATTGCTGATGTTTTTGTTTTGGATCTTGGCTGTTGGAGTAGACATAAGGATGCACGAAAAAAAATTTGAGTGGTGATTTATGGCTTATGCATGTTTGCTCACATCTTTGTCTAAATAAAAGATAGTCATTGATTGCTATCATATCAATTGTTTTTTAAAAAATCATCTAATTGATCAATGATTGTTATATCAGTCACATTATTTGGACACTTTTTTCGGACAAACATGCATGAACCACATAACTTTATCCAAAACAATTTATGGAACGAACAAAAGTCTAGTGAAAAATGTATCACCTACCCTATAGTACCACATTTAAATTTGAGTATTTACACAAGAACCATGTAAATCTTGTTAAATACTCAAGAACCAAACAAAGGTCTCATGAGACCTTCCCACTAACCTTTTTTTTTTCCCCCATTTTGTTAGAGTTTTCGGACTTTCCAGCCCAGCCTACTTTGGGAACAAGAGGATAGCCCAAATAGGTTGGGCTACACAATCTCTCAGGCTGTATAAAGAAGACATGCTGCAATGAAGTTTCAATTAAATGGTTGCAAAAGGAGCAGTTGGGGTTATCAGTCATACCCCTGGCAATTCTAAGGTTATTAGTGAGTATTCTATCATGCAAGATCAAGAAGATAAAACAAATTTCAGAGTTAAAGTGGGTTGGGGTGAGAGTAGTATTAAGATGGGGTGATTGAGAATTTTTTATTTTATATATTTTTGGAAACGGCTTCGAAAATGTTTTGTTAACCCTGTTTTCTATTAGTGTTTTCATTTTCTTTTTATTTTTTTGAGAATAATTTTTTTAAAAAAATATATATAACAAAATAGGAAAAAATCCCCAAAATTTATTCATCAGAAGAAAATATGCTCATATTGCTTGAACTTATTTGAAAAAAATATAAAGAAAATAACAAACAATTAACTTTTGAATGTCACAAAATATATGGCATTTTAGAACACAATGGACAAGCAATTCAAGTTATATCACTTAAAAAAAAAGGAGATAGAGACTCTCTTGGAATTATGCAATTTGTGATTAAGAGGCCCAAAATAAACATAGGCATGCATGGATAGAAGTAGGCCTGGCAAAATGGGCGGGTTGTAAACGGGTCGGGTCATAAACGGGTTGAACCCATATTTGACCCGAATTGAACGGGTCGAATACGGGTCGGGTTATAAATGGGTCGGGTCGGGTCGGGTCAACCCGGATTTGACCCGCTACTCAACTTTTTTTTATAAATAAAACACTACCTAAGATTGTCACATCTCAATCAAATAATATAACTAATAAAATTCATCACGTTTTTCTGTTAAAACTTTTGTGAATACATATTAAATTTTTTTTTATTTCTCTATTAGTAAATCTAATGAGACGATATAATACCAGCTTCTTCTCAGAATTCTTTGATCTTTAAAATCAGTTGATTTAATTGGTAAAACTATGACTTGATTTAATTGGCTCACATTATTTTATTTATTTATTAATTAAAATTAAATAATCACATAATATATTTGTGATTGCATGTGTAATATATTAATATTGTGACAAATACACAACTAAAAAAAATTTCTTCTATCAAATTTAGAGTCGAACATTGTTTTAAAAATAATTATATTTATTGAAATAGATAAATAAATGACAGTATCATAAATAACTAACATATAAAAGATAAAATTTTCTAATAAAAAAGATCAATTCTCTGTTCATTATATATATATATATATATATACACACTTATCCTGATTTTCAAGGACTTGACTCACGGAATTGTGAACATTGAATGCCTTTTCAAAATTTCTCAATTATTTTGTTTTATTGTTTTTTGTTTATTATTATTATTTTAAATGTTGGACCGAAATTAATTCTCAAATTTGAAGGCAAATCACAGCCGCCTCTTTGAAATAATCTAGAAGAAATAACGTTGACTATTGAATTATCAATTTTTAGTAGCACAAATTGACGAGTACTCTGTCTCACAGTTAAAATTGAAATTAAAGAAGAATTTGTATTTACAGAACAAAAAAAAAAAATTTACTTTTATGTAAGGATGGTAAGCGAAAGTCTCACAAAATAACTTTTCCAAACTGACGTTTTGTTAATAGACTTATTTTGAATCACAAATTTTTGGTTTGTGTTTTGTTTATATATATGGTGATGTTGAATTACATTTTCTAAATATTAATTTTGTTTTATAATCTATTGTATATGTTTTAGTATTTTATTCTTTTTCAAATAGAGATATAAATATATATATATATATATTTATATATATATATTCTTATATATATATTTATATATATATATATATCTCTATATATATTCTTATATATAAATGGAGAGATATATATATATATATTCTTATACTATTTTATTATTTTTCATTCTCAACCCGTCAAACACCCATATTAAACCCATATTGACCCGCTAAATTGACGAATTCCTTATTACCCAACCCGTTTATGACCCGCTAACTAAATGGGCGGGTTAGGACGGGTTGATAGTGGGCGGGTTAGGGCGGGTTGACAGATTTGGAACCGTTTTACCAGGCCTAGATAGAAGAAAGAAATTGCTGATGTTTATGTTTTGGATCTTGGCTGTTGGGGTAGATCTCATAGATTTTTTTTTTTGAGTTTTCTAATAAAAACTTATTTTAATTGAATTTGAATGGAAGGTTGGTATTTGATCCGTACTATTCTTTGAAGTCTTGAATTAGAGGTGTGAAAGTTGGAACTCAACAAACCATCCTAGTAAAGCTAAGATAGCATCAAGGAATGGAAGGTGGTCGAAATGATTTTCAAAAAAATCAATTTTATTGTTCCTTGTTTGGCTCAGCTATATGGTCTAAATTAGACAGCTATTTTCTACTTTCATTCAAAAAAAAGAAAAGGGAAAAGGGTTTGAATTTGTTGAACAAGAACTCTCGAAAGATTAATTATTATTCATTGTTTATGTACAAGTATTGGAAATTTGCTTTCAAACTCGAATCAAGTTCTCACACTTTGAGTCCGATCATTTTACTATTATACAAAATAATAAATCCCAATAATAATAATAACAATATTGTGTGAAATAATTGTGAACCGGCGTTCTTGTTTATAATTCTGGTCACGTGATTAGAAATTACAATTGATAGAATCCATTTTAAGTAAAACAATAATAATAATAATAACAATAAAAAAATTTACATAAAAAAATTGAATTTAAAAATCCAATAAAATGAATCGAATAAACCCTTTAAAAATATCAGATCCATCACTAAAATTGAGGGTAATTGGGTTTTTTTTAAACCCTTTTTTTGTGTGGAAGGAAATGATATAAGACTGGTTCTATTGATAAGTTATAATCGGCTATAGATTCATTCAATCACAACCATGCAAATTCATTTGTACACCAAACGACCAGATGTTTCCAGCAGCTTGACAAAAGGATAAAGGTAGAACCAAGACACATGATTCTGTGATCCAATTAATATTCATTCATTGTAGGAAAATGTATAAAAACAAGCGTGTGAAATGATCGTGAGAAGAAATGTATGGACTTAGTCTGATGCGTGCAAGCTGACCTAGGATACCTTACATTTCAAAAAAAAAAAAAAAATTAAGAAAAAGAAGGTTTTTAAGAATTTAGTACCATCTATCTTAAAAAATAAAAAAATTGTCATTTGATATAAACTTTTGAGAAAGATCATTTTAGTGTTTTTAACTATAGGATTAACATAACTTAATTGTGGGAGTACGGTTGAAAGTCTTTTAATTCAAATGATGGATAAAAAATTAAATTATTATTTTTTATTTGACAAATAAAAATAAAACTTTATTTTTACACTAGTTATACAAAACTTTATCCGCCACTAGTTATACAAAACTTTATTTTTACAAGTAAAAATAACATTTTCACAGAGTCAAATACAATAAAACAATACTCATTCATCCTTAAAAAATTGATAAAAAATAAGTAGCAAGTTGAAAAAACTAATTTTTGGTAGAAACTTTTGAAGAGGACACTTTGGGGTTTTTAACCACATGACCAATATAGTTCTAATTCTAGGGGATGGATTAGTTGGTCCTGTGGTTTTTTGTGAAGCGTTTACTTAGTAAAATGTTTTGAATTCGACTTTTTATTTTTTATTTTTAAATTATTCATCACTCACTTCGATAAAATTATTTATGCCGAGAGAGAGACTTGATTGAGAATGAATAGTTGTCTGAAAAATTAAATATCCCACAAAAAAAAAAAAAAAAAAAAAAATTGAAGTTTGTCCCAGTTGTTCTTGAATTTGGGACCTCCAAGGGACCCAGCAGACAGGGAAGGCAGGACTTGATCTCACAAAAACAGGAGCGTGGGAACAAAGAAATTGAATAGAATAGCAACAAAAATGAATTGTAAAAGATTGAAAAAGGCAAGTGAGTTGATACAATTAAAGGGGGAACCTCTTCATAAAGGTGGGTGAAACAGAAAGGCGTCTTGACGGACAGCTGAGTAACTAGCAGACTTTCTAATGGTATTAGCAGACTCATCGCAACACACCTTCTTCTTCTGTGGTTGTGGTCGTGGTTGTTGTTGAGGTTGAGCCAAACAAACTATTAGCCATATTTTCATAGTCTGCGCATTTATGGCTGCATATATGGATGGGAAGAGAGAGAACATGTTAATAGTAGTTTACTGCACAGCCTAATTTTTTCATTTGAGCCATCCATGATCCATGCACAGTTTGGGTTCACAGAATCAGAAAAATTATTATAGTGTTAAAATTATTTTAATGAATTTTGGAATAAAAATAAGAAAAATGATAAATAAAAGTTGAGTTTGATCAATTTTTTGGGAGTGAGCTAAAATTTTAGGTGAGAAATGAGAAAAATAATGGATAAAAATTAGATTGAGCCAGAATTTTAGAATAAGCTAATTTTGAAAAAAATAAAATTTTACATGTAGAAAAAAAAACTTTCTATAGTTTGGGGGGCTGAAGCTCAGCCTCATATACTTCCGCCCTTGTTCATCACGATCCTAATTGGTCTATGTAGGCAAATTTAATTATTAAAGGCCCCTTTGAGCAGAGCAGAGCAAATATTCAGTAGTTCTAACAGTTAAATTAAGATTCACTTTAGTAACTGTGTATTGTACATCCACATGTGACATATCATCTTACCGTTGAGATAATTAGAACTGAAGTATTGGATAATGAAGAAAAGTGGTAAAGAAGAAAAGTGTTTGATAAATTGGAAGACGATAATTCACCAGTGGCAATTTTTTGAAAATTATTTTTTGTTTGATTAACAAATTATGATTGATTTGATAAATAAATCCACACAAAAATGATATTTCTATACTGCTGTAGTTTCCTATCTCAAACTTACATTTGTGAGAAATTTATACGTTGGTTGGTTGGTCGGTTAATTCGAAGCTGACTTAGAGTTCAATCTAAATTTAAAGATTTTTAGATTATATATTTTATATTTAGTTAAATTATACTTATTTTTATTGAATTTTTTTATCATTACACAGTTTTTTTTTTTGAATTTTTTGAAATTACATTGATATTTTTTATTTTTACTGACAAATTATAAATACTTTAACTAAATTTTTTTTCAAAATAACAAAACTACCCTTTTATGTTTTTTTTTTTTTCTTTCAATTTTGACCATATTTTCTAAGTTTGTTTAAATTCTTTTCAAAATTTTGTATGTAGAGAAAAATGTATTATTAAAACAAATATCCAATTCCATTTAGGAATGTTTTATTTTAAGTTGCAAGTTTATTTAACATATCAAAATTATGTTTGTGACATCCGTGAATTGCAAAAATAAGCATTATATGTTGTTATCTATATAAATATATGAATCTATAAAATACTAGTCATCTACATAACCTCAGGGACAGATAATTGTGAGAAGCTTGGTCAACCAAAACACTTTTAAATCTATAAAACCCATCAATAATAAAAATTAAAATTAAAAACTAAATTAATCAAACACAATATTAACTAAAAATAAAACCCATGATATATAAAAAGAAAGTTAACAAAATACTTTGAATTTCTTAATATAAAAAAAAAACTATTTTTAAAATTAGAGATTGTATTTTAAATCTATAAATATATCAAATCCTTCTGACAAACCATCTTGTTCGAGACTATATTTTTAAAATTTTGTTAGATAGAGTTAGAGATTATATTTTTTTAATTTTAGTTATTATGTTATTTAAGATTATTTTAGTTAAATTTTGAATTTGGGATAAAGAAGATTATTACTATATCGTAATAGGTATCTTGACTTAGTATATAATAGATAGATATCTTTACCCTTAATTAGGTTAAAGTGGAGTGAATTGTGTATAGCCAATTCGTAAGACCCAGCCAACCCCTAATTACAACTTGTTTGAATTTAATTGCCGCACTCCGAACATGGCTTTGAATATCCGTGCAGTATTCAACTGTCGAAGGTTCAACCCGATATCTTTCTGTCATAAAAATATGAAAAGATTCAATTAAAAAAGATTCAATATTTATACACTTGTATAATAGATGAAACAAACAAAAAAGAGTATGAAGATCACGTCAATAGAGTAGTGTTCACGCCAATAGAATAGGTTCGAAATTGAAAATAAGAAAAAAGAAAATTAATAGAGATTTATAAATAAGATTTTCCAAGTAAAAAGAAGAAAGTGATGGTAATTCTTACAATGACAATGATGAACGAGTCGGAATGAAGATGATAAAACCAGGTTGACAATTGTGTTGAGAGTTTGGATTGTAGCTGGTATGATCATTGTGTTGTTTGGTTGATGTGAGACCTTTTATGTTGGGATGATTAGGAAGTTCAGAGTTTGAAAATTTTAAAATTTGTTACAGATGGAAAAGAAGAGTTTAATTTTTCAAAAAAAATGTAAGTTGTTTGAGATGAGAATTATTGTGATACGTAAGATATATATATATATATATATATATATATATATTTTAAAAAGAGATAGTGCCAGCACAATAATACATGGTTTTAGATTATGTAAAGAGATAGATAGATATTATATATATGCATTTTTATATTTTTATTTCTGTTGTGTTATTTAGACACCATTAGATTCAGAGACGGAGCTACCATATGCTTAGGGGGCAATGGCCTCCCAAACTTTCAAAATTTTGATTTTTCAGTCCTATTTTTTATGGAATTTTATTTACAAATTAAAAGTTGTGCCACAATTATTTTTAAATATATTTTTACAAAATACCTTCTTAAAGTGTATATATATATATATATTTTATTCTCTCATGTCCAGAGTCTGAATCCGCCACCAATTAAATAAACACATCAAATCTTGACCATCGATTTGTCTTTGACATTTGACCTTAAGATCTTCAAAGATGTCTGCAGATAAAATTTGTATTTGATGAGATAAAGTTTTTCCTTTTTTTTTTTTTTTTTAATATAGATGGGGAGGTGTCAATCTTTGGAAAAAATAGAAATATGGAGAGTTGTCATTTAAAAAGATGTCTATAATAAAAACAAAAATTAGAAGTGTCTCTTACCTTTTGCCCACTGTATATTTTTGACAATTAAGTTGAAAATAATGAGTTAAAAAAAAAAAGACCTGTGTCATAAAATATTCTGGGAAAGAATTTACTTCATTTAAAAGTGCACCTATACAGCATTATATTTTTTACAACTCCTCACGTGACGTTATTCATCTATTAAAAAAATATTCAATAATCTCTGTTCTCTATTGGTATGTTCAAATGAAAATCACGTAAATATATTAATATATTTTTTTACTTATATGATTTTCATTTAAATAGTCAAACCAATGGTAGAGGGAATCATTCAATAATTACTTTTATTTAACAAGTAACGAAACGAATTCAAGACAGAGGACTTCTTCTGTAACCTTGTCTCATAATTTTTTTTCCTCCATAGTTTAAATAATCTATAGGAGTTTTTATTTATTTTTAAACTTTTAGTTATTTATTTATTGTATTAAATTAATTATAAGTAACATCCTTTAAACAAAATATTACATGTATTAAAATAAAAAATATATATATTAATAAAAATTAAAATAATATTATTTATGCATATTAATAGAAAATTAAAATAAAATTATTTTCTTTTTTAAATATTTAACTCTATTAAATTTTGAAATTTAAAAAATTATTAAAAAATATTAATTATGTAAGATAAAATTTTTATTATTTTATTTTAT
The DNA here is from genome assembly GCA_008638375.1 of Nyssa sinensis. NCBI lineage: Eukaryota > Viridiplantae > Streptophyta > Magnoliopsida > Cornales > Nyssaceae > Nyssa > Nyssa sinensis. The sequence goes on along the minus strand of CM018041.1, from coordinate 15,868,073 downwards.
ATATCAAAATGGGCCGGGTTGAGATCCTTCTCTTCAAATCTATTTTAAATCCTAACGAAATATGAAAAACTAACTCCAAATCTGTTCCATAAAAAACTATGCGGGTTAAATTGCGATCCCACACCCACCCCTTGAAAGGAATTGTGCAGCTAAAAGTCGTGAGAAAGACCAACAAATGAGTATTGGGGATGTGACAGTCGTCATCTTGTTGGCCTTGTACCTGTATTTCAAATCAGTAACCGAATTCGACTCTCTCTCTTCTCTCCCTCCAAATCCCACCTTCTTTGCCCTCTCTACAAAACAGAGCGCGCTTCTCTCTCCTCACCTCATTTGCCCTTTCAGCCCCCCCCTCTCTCTCTCTCTCTCTCTCTAGAACAGAATATTTCTGTCTGCTGCCATGGCGGTGGCAGAGTTTTCCTCCTTCATACAGCAAAACCACTCTTCACTCTTCCCAGCTCTCATACCTATCCACCCGTCTCTCCAATCACCGTCGTGCCTCTATCCGACTCCCTCGAACTCGAAATGCACGAGTCTATTGCTCTGTTGCAACAAGGTCTGCTTCCCGCTTCCCGCTTCTTTTGTTTTTATTAGGTTTCGACAATCAAATTGCTTAGTTTTTATATTTTCTAATGTTTTATTTGTTTTCGATTTCCAGTACTGTTCAGGCACCTATCGCTGTGCAGACTGAAGACCCCAAGAAAAAGCCCGAGTGCTTTGGCGTGTTCTGTCTCACTTACGATCTCAAGGCTGCAAGTCTTCTTTTCTTCACTTCCATCTGAATTCGAATTTTCTCTTTTTCTGTCATATTTAGTTTTCCTAGACATATTTCTAAGAATTTAGTGTGCAACGTAAAGCATTTGTGTTGTTTGTTGATATGTGTGGTCTAATGAGTTAAAGGAATAGCCTTTTTTTAATGAAGAGTTGTTGCTTGAAAGCAAAGCTAACTAATGTTACAGTGGCATTTATTTCGAAATTAGTGGATGTTGGTAGTCATTTTGTTTTGAAATGAAACAAGAGATTTGCTACATGGCCGCCTCTTCAAGTCTGGTTTATTGCTATAATTTGTTAGTTTGTATAGCTTCACTAATTGGTTACATTTCCTTCCAATAGTACTAAAATTGAAGGTTTCTCTTTATTGATTATTTTAAAATGTTTGGAAAATTCTCCTTTTCTTGATTACTAAAATTGTCATCACTTCACATTGTAACTAATGTGGTAAGGGCAATTTTGAAATTTATGGGACAATAGCAGTCACTTAGATGCCAAACTAAAGGGATAGATAATAGCCACATGACCTATCATATATGCATCCTAAACAATCTTGTTGCACCTGATCATTTATAAATACCACTTTGAATTATCATTAGATGAGTTTACGTTCAGATTCAATAGAGAATTCTTTCCTTAATTTTGCGTTCTTTCTTTTGACTACTTATGAGATTCAATTAAAGAATTCTTTTGTCACTATTTTGTTGGTGGCTTCAAGTCTTTCGATTCTTCAGATATGTATATATTTGTGTGTATATACATATATATATATATATATATATTTATATATATATTAATAAAACTCAGACCTGAAATCTTGAGGTTGTTTTACAAAAGGTACATCCAATTCTCCATCTTGCATGAGTATTCATGCTCATGTGCACTCAAATCTTTACTGTATAAATTTATTGTAGATGATAGGTGGGAACATGTTTCTGTGTACTTTTCAGTTCAATGCCATTCTAGTCTGAAAAAAGAAAAAGGAACTAAGAAGAATATATATGGATACCGTGAATATGTTATTCCACAGAAGTGCAGGTCAGGCATTATTTGGTTGGTCTAATTTATGATGTTAACTTCTGTTTTATATGTTCACAGGAAGAGGAGACAAAAACCTGGAAGAAATTAATTAATATTGCAGTTTCAGGTGCTGCTGGGATGATATCTAATCATCTACTTTTCAAAGTAAGGAAGTCTTCTATTCTTTTCCATTACTAAGTTACTATTGGACCATAAATGTGCAATCATTCATAAAGCAATGTATAATAGAAATTTGAAATAAATTTCTAATTTGAGAAAAGAATGTTGGATATGACAAGGTTTAAATATCAAATAGTAAAAAGTAATGAAGGATTGAAATACGCCTTCAGACTTTACAGTCACCAAATTGGAAGTGGTCTAACTTCAATGCACCAAGAACATTTTTAATGTCCATTGGGACTTGGGAATGACATTATTCCATTGCGTTTCCCATGGATTTCAGATATATAATACATTCGTTTAGACCAAAATTATATTATATGAAGCCTTGACACAAATGACTAAATAATATCACATTTAAGATTAAATGTAATGATGAAATTCAATATTTTACTGCCAGTGGTGGGATGGTTCCGTTTCTGTTATGACTGTATTCTAGTGCTTCAGATTCTGTGTGGGAAATGAAATCAAATGGCTGTCCCTTGGATGTCTAGTCATGCTTCTATAACTCAAGAGAAGGGTTAAAAATATGCTGGTCATGGGTGACACTTAGACACATAGACAGTTAATTAAATTATTTATTTTCCGGTATAAAACTAAACTTCTCTGATAAATAAAATAACATCATTATTTCAGGCTTACTCCCAATAGAAGCTACTAGCTAGTAGTAAGATTTTTCCCCCATGCAGTTTACTGTGTTCCGACTTGGTACCTAACTACTTTTCATATGGCAGCTTGCGTCAGGTGAAGTTTTTGGGCCAGATCAACCTATTGCATTGAAACTTCTGGGGTCTGAAAGGTCATTCCAAGCTCTTGAAGGTATGGTTCTTAACTTAAAGTTATTTGTTGCTGTGCAATCCATGGAGCAGCATGTGTATCAGAATTAGAATGAAGAATATATTTCCAGGACATATCTCAAATAGTTGAATTTGACGATTGCTTTTCTTTTGTATTTCTTAATGACCAAACATCAGATCTCTTATAATGAAAAACATCCAATTTCTGTCTTGTTTTGCTACTCTTTTTTTTTTTATTATTATTATCACTATATTCTTCAGAAATTCCTCTCAACTATTTTATTTCGTGACTACCATAAGTAGAAAGTTCATATTCTTCGGTCATTGACTACCATAAGTAGAAAGTTCTACTCTTTTGCCCAAGGTCAAATGAAATATATTAGATAATGTGAATATTTTTCTGAAGTTAAAGTGCTCTTTGTTGGCCTTCAATTATGCCTTCTGGCTAGGATAAAATTCTAAATCCTCTAAATAACGATCTCAATACATGCAGGAGTTGCTATGGAACTAGAAGATTCATTGTATCCTTTGTTGAAGGAGGTGAGTATCGGCATCAATCCATATGAGGTGTTCCAAGATGCAGAATGGGCACTTCTAATTGGTGCAAAGCCTCGAGGGCCTGGAATGGAACGGGCTGACTTATTAGACATAAATGGGAAGATTTTTGCTGAGCAGGTGCTGTTAGCATTTCCTTTCGGTGTCACTTCTATTTTCCATATATAAAAAGAAGGCAATAATGATACTCCTTCTTCCATTGTTTTTGCCTAAAACATCACAGGGAAAAGCTCTTAATGCTGTTGCATCCCGTAATGTCAAAGTGATGGTGGTGGGCAACCCCTGTAACACCAAGTAACTAATATTGGCTTTCCATCTTGATGCCTAAGTTGTGCAGTTCCTTCTGATGCCTGTCATCGCTGATTATGTTGGTTTTTCAATGCAGTGCATTGATTTGTTTGAAAAATGCTCCAGATATACCTGCAAAGAATTTTCATGCTTTGACTAGGTTAGATGAGAATAGAGCAAAATGTCAGGTATAAAGAGCGCCTGAACATCACCTGTGTTGATGATATATAATTATGCATGTGTATCATTACCAAAAAGGAAATAACTGAGATTTGTCAATATTTGGTATGGCTTATGCAGCTGGCCCTCAAGGCTGGTGTCTTCTATGACCAGGTGTCAAATGTGACCATCTGGGGAAACCACTCCACCACTCAGGTCATTGAATATATTCTGTTGGTTGAATTTCAGTAGCTTATATTCATATCCTTTATATTAAAAATATTCTGTATGTAATTTTCATCAGGTTCCAGACTTTTTAAATGCTAGAATAAATGGTTCACCTGTCAAAGAGGTTATAAGGGATACCAAGTGGTTGCAGGAGGACTTCACTGAAAAGGTTCAGAAGGTAAATATCTGTAGTAAATTATGCGTGTGTACTATATTTGTAGTCTGGTAAATTTGATATAGTCTGTTCTTAAGCCAGACTGGTCCTCAACTTTGATCATTAAAGGGTAAAATGTTGATTTGCAGAGAGGTGGCGTGCTTATTAAGAAATGGGGAAGATCTTCAGCAGCATCAACTTCTGTTTCGATTGTTGATGGCATCAGGTCGCTTGTAACTCCTACCCCTGAGGGTGATTGGTTTTCTTCTGGAGTAAGTTCATATTTGCTTGACTTTTGGAGGAAAATAATTTTTGGGTTAGTGAGTGTAATTGGCTTTTTATGCTGTTAGTTAAACAGATTGGGTCTTCTGGGGCAATCATATTGTTGAAAATCCATTAACTGCATTTATAATGCCATACTTTTCTTCCACATAGAGATGAAAAATGTAACAAGTATCCACTGGAATTTTTGTATTCCAAACAATTTGTTAACGGTGTTGAGTTGCATCTGTGTTTTAACTTCAAAGGAATTTGTATTGTGTGTAATATATGAAGAGCAACAATTCATGAAGAGGACATTGTTTATGTGAGTACTTTACAATGCATATGTAGGTTTACACCAATGGAAATCCTTATGGTATAGCAGAGGACATTGTTTTCAGCATGCCATGCAGATCAAAAGTAAGTTATTTATCAAAAAGTTTCTTCAAATACTATATGTTCTGCATAAATTTATTGAAGATCACTTGTCAAAAATTATTTCCATTTTCCAGGGGGATGGTGATTATGAACTTGCCATGGATGTAATATTTGACAACCACCTTCTTGAGAGAATAACCAAGGTATCAGTCTGAAAGCCATGTTTTTTTTTTTTTTTTTTTTGGGGGGGGGGGGGGGGGGGGGGAGAGAGCCTGGGTCTCATACTGATATTAGTATAAACATGGAATTACAACCTAAAACTATTGAAAATATAAAACAATTTCAATTCCTGAATCTTGATATAGATCCTGAAAGATCCTATGCATGCAAAATTTACACTCATTTGTGCTACTGAAACAAAATGGATTCATCTTAAATGTTAGTCAAAGTGAAACAAAAAGGCTTTATCCACATCATTGTCCAAACACCCAATGTCATGGGCAGCTAGTGAGCATCCGGTAACATTTTTTCACCATTTGATATGATTGGATCTGTTATTTTGTAGACTGAAGCTGAGTTGCTTGCTGAGAAGAGATGTGTGGCCCATCTAATAGGAGAGGTAAGTATTATATAATCATAATTAGTTGGGACAAGGCTTGATTGAGTTAACAAGTAATATGAATAGTGTGGCTCTTTTCAGGGTGTTGCCTTCTGTGATCTACCCGAGGACACAATGCTTCCGGGGGAAATGTAAAACCAATACAAAGCATCTTCTTTCAAGAATTTATCGAACTGCTACTGTGAAGAGCTCCTGGTTTCAGCAGCAAAAAGTGTTACCATTATCATGCTACTTTTCACTATTTTTACGTAGAATGTGTGCAGTTGGAAATAAAATAATTTAGGTGTCGGTGATTATTTTGGTACTTAGCCATTTTGCTAAGTTTTGAAGGTATACAAGTCTCCAGCAGTATAGTGTAGAGCTTGGAGGTGAAGTCATCTGGGTACCCATTGTATACTTATAATCTGTACTTCCTATTAGTTATTTTTTAAACTCTGAATAACATGTGAATGTTCTTCATCCCAAACTTCCGGGATTTATGCAGGACTGTCCGATCCTTCCCCATCGTCTTCCAATACCCCTTTTCCGTTGCCCGATTTGTCCTTGATCCATTCCCATATTTCTTATCCAAAACACTGAAGAAGTACCACTCTAAATCCCTACTCTTCAGCCTTGACTTACCTAAAACCCCATAATTCAAGGATTAATTCATCAAAAACTCAAAAATTCTGAGAGAATGATATACATAAATGTAAGAGTAGTAGGGTTCTGAAAGTAGGGTTTCTAATGACCCCTGACAATTTCCCCAAATTTATTATGAAATTAGGTTTTGTAAATTAGGGATTTTATGATTTGTTCTTCCAATCCCCCAATTATGATTGTAATTGGTATAAACTTAGGGGTTTTTTAATCATATAATTTCCCCGAATTTGTTTATAATTGGTTTCGATCTCCATAGCATTAATAGATTCACATCACCTCTCGTAACTATCCTAACAACACCCAAGTACCTAACATTACATCACTTCAAATACCATGTGATAATGAGAGTTAGCATCGATAATATAAAGAGCATCATGCTTGAAATCAACATTGCCTTTGTAATTGCTACCATGGCCTTCATTTCTTCATTGCCTAAAGTAGATTCAACACTACTATTGCATGGAGACTTCTAAAACTCAAAATATTTACATGCACCATATGGGTAAATGAAGTAAAGCTTCCTAGTTTTTTTTCTTGATTCTGAAATTCGAACCAACGCTCTTTTCCCTTACCTAAATTGTTTATTGGAGAACATGCCCCTCTCACTTGAGAGATGGTAGTTGTGCTCATTTTGCCTACAAAATTTAAGATTTTCTCTATGAAATTTAATTAATCACTGCTTGATATTTTTATACTAAAAATAGTATTATAATAATGGAATTTTAAATAAAATAAAAGAAAATGTTGCTAAAATACCTAAGAAACTTGAACTGCTAGGACTAATGCTTAGTTTGAGGGAAAAAAATTGACGGAGAAAAGGAGGAAATGGTGCTTGCTTCTTGTATGTTGCTTCAAGGGTATATTAGTTTAAGTACGAAAGAAACATTAGGGCAAACAAGTAATTTGATGGGTCACTAAAGTGACATTTTGGACTTTTATAATACTGAGGGCAATTTGGTTAGTTTGAAGTTACTACAAACATCAATTATCACAATCTCTAGTGGTGAATTTATGGGAAGGGAGAATCTTTACTAACAATTAAAGTAGAGGGGAGATCAGTGTAATTTCCAATACTACAGGTGATCCATGTGTAATTGGATTATACCTTTAGGGGACGTCAATGTAATTTACGTATATTTTTATTACCACAGTCAGGTGATGGAAAGTATATAATTTAGTTTACCAAATTTAGCTCGATATTTGGAAATTTATATAAATTTGGACTTAGATTGAATAATGGTTTTTAAACTCTTGAATTTCATAGATAAAATCTTGAAAATGGTTTAGTGTATGTAGTAGCAAATTTGGGTGGTCGCCTAATTGTTGATGGAGAAGACAACTATGGTGGCGTGTGTGGGCAATACCAGCGTAAGGGGCATGGAGTTGTATAGCAGATTAAAGATAAGGGAAAATATGTGGATCTAATAAAGGAAAGACATGTCGGAGAGAAGGGTAAGCAATTTGAATTTTAAAGAGGTGCATAGGGATAAGCTTTAGGGAGTAGGTTTGAGAAATGGGCCTAAGTGGGGGGGTCAATATAGAGAATGACTATAACCAAAATTGGGCCAAGCCCAAGAAGTATTCTAGAGCTTATTAATATCGAGTTGGCCAGGAAATTGTAAATGAGGGAAGCAAATGGCCCAAAATAGATATGTTGGGTTCGACGAGGAGACTGAATAGAATTAGGATGGGTTGACTGATGAAACAAAGTCCTTAAGAAAGTGGAGATTGCGTTGCAAAGGACTCCTGAAGAGGTGGTAATTCAAAGAACCGAAGCCCAGTCCAGAAAGTATAATCAAAGGGAGTTTGATGACCAACCCATGAGGCAGTTCCAAATGGAAAAATGAGGCAGACTGTTTAATGGGCTATAAAGCAATGAGCGTATAAAGGAGGGGGCAAAGTCCATATTTTTGTAAAGAATTGCAAGGGTGAGGTGCTGAAGGAAAATAACAAGGCGATAGTTAGAGGCTATCAAGGGGATCCAAATAAGCATGGTGACGACCGAAACAGGTTTGAGATACTGGAGTCAAGCAATGTTGTTGAAGTTCAAAAGGAGGGTGATCAAAGGAAAAAAGATGTTACGATAGGGGGGATAAATGTGAAAGATTGTTGGAGGATGCTGTAGAGGATTCTGTCTCCATTGAAAAGGAGATAACCAAAGAAAATGGCTATAACATTGATGCAAGATAGTGGTTGGAAGTGATACGAAGGGAAGGAACGAATATAGAGACCACTTTAGACTACGCTAGTGAATTAGGGGATAATATGTTTGACTTAGAGGATCATGTCTTTGATTTTTTTGTTCAGGAAACTCAAGATGGGTTGATTGAGCCAAAAACGAGACTAGGAAGGAAATATGAAGATTTGAGAGAGGATAATAAGAAAATGAAGCCCTTTGTAGCCATTATCAAAGGCAGAGCTATTAGAATAGGGGCAAGTAGAGGTCATAACTAGGGCAATAGTGGTGTCTCAAGGAGTGTTGGAAGATGAGGTTCTTGAAAGTCAACCACTGGTAGTAATCAAGGCATAAGAGATGCAATTATGCAATGGTACTAAGAAATAGGAGGAAATATCTAGATGGGCAATGAGGAGAATGAAATGGGTTTGAAAAATGGGGGTTTCATGCGAAGGATTTGAGGAAAAGTTAATGGGCTTGTTCACATAGATAGTTATACATAAGAACAAAAACATCATAGTGGTCCATCAGAAGTTGAGGAAGAAGAATAAGGAAGCTTCAACAAAGAAACTTCAAAAAGAGTTAAAAAATCTGAATTCATAAGTCAATTATGATGGCAAGAAGGGGGGGAGATAGGGGGATGGTGATTGCTAAAGAGAGATCTAGTCGGGTGGCTTAATGAATTAGAAATTCCTTTCTTGGAAAGTTAGGGGTCTTAATGACCTGGACAAAAGGTTAGTGGTTAAAGATGTAGTGACCAACTATAGACCATTGGTGGCATGTTTGCAAGAGACTAAAGTCTCAAGTGTTGATGAAGATTTTGTTTGCAGTATTTAGGAAAGTAGGTGGGCAAAATGGAGAATGTTAGTTATGATTGTGATGTTTGGAGGTATTCTGGTCATTTGGGATCCTTGAAGGGTTTGTATTCTATCTCATTTAGAAGATAAATTCTTTCTCTTATGATAGTTTAGTTTGATTGGAGACAATTTATGTTGGCTTTTTTCTAGTGTTTATGGGCCTAACTGCGATGGTGATAGAAGTTTATTGTGGGAGGAATTGTTGTTGACCTATAATAGTGGGACGAAGCCTTGGATGATAAGAGGAGACTTTAATATTACCCGTTTTTCACAAAGAAAAATAGAGAGGGACCATTTCTCAAGGGCAATGCGAGTTTCTTTTAGGTTCATTGATTCTAATAATCTGATTGATCTCCCTTTGGGTAGTTAGGTATTAGTGATAGAGTTAATCCTTTTATGTCTCGAATTGATCGATTTCTAGTTTGGACAAAGTGGGAAATGAAGTTTTTCTAATGTTGCACAGCTACTGCCTTCCGAAGCTTGCATCGGACCATGTCCCTATTTTCTTGAATTCTAGAGTAGTAAGATGGGACAACAACCCCTTTCGCTTTGAAAACGTGTGGTTGTAGATTTCACGCTTTGTAGATAAAATACAAAGGTGGTGGATGACTTATAGGCAACCCCAACTTTATTTTGGGAAGCAAGCTCAAGCTTTTAAAGGAGGACTTGAAGGTGGAATCAGGAGGAGGTTAGAGACTTGAAGATGAAGAAAGATTTGATTATGGAAAAAATTTAGTCCATTGGCCGGAAAGAGAAGAAAACTAGTTTGAAGATTTAGAGATAGTAGAAAGTGATGGCTTTATAGGTGAGCTTCATAAAATTATGAAGATGGAGGAGGTTTCATAGCAGCAAAAATGTTGCATGTTATGGTCTAAAGAAGGGGACAATAATCCCTAATTTTTTCATAGGATGGCCAATGCGCACAAGAGATAGAATCATATCGGTGCTGTTATTTTTTATGATAAGAGGCTAGAAGAAGTGGAAGATATTCAATCTAGCATTGTTGACTTCTAGAAGAAGTTGTATTTGGAATCACTGAACTAGAGGCCTAGTTCAGAAGGGATGGATTTCAAATCCATCACAAAGGAAGCGAGGGTGCATTTGGAGAGACCTTTCTCAAAAAAATATTGTAGAGTCATTGGGTACTCATTATGGGCACAAGGCTCTAGGTCCATACAAATTTACTATAGCCTTCTTCAAGTATTGTTGGAAGGTAGTTAGAGGGATATGGTGACAGTGTTCTTAGATTTTCATAATCGTGGCTCATTTGTGAAGAGTTTAAATGCCTCATACATTGCTTTGATTCCTAAAAGAGAGGGGTCAGAGAATATGAAATATTTAGACCAATTAACTTATTGGGGAGTGTATACAAGCTTATTGCTAAAGTCATTTTCCTTCGATTTAGAGGAGTAATGGAATAGGTTATTTCAAGGAGCCAAAATGATTTTGTTAGGAAAAGGTAGATTTTGGATGCTTGTTTGATAGCTAATGAATTTGTGAATGTAAGAAAAAAGTGCAATAGACCTAGGTTGATATACAAGTTAGATGTTAAAAAGGCATATGACCATGTTAATTAGGAGTTTCATCTTATTTGTGATGCGAAAGATAGGCTTTAGAGGTAAATGGAGTAGGTGGATTCAGTTTTGTATTTCGACAGTCTCTTTTTCAATATTTGTGAATGGATCAACAATCAGGTATTTATGGTATTCTCCTTCCTTTTGTGATAGTGATGAAGGCTTTTAGTAGAATGTTAGACAATGCAGTCTCTATAGGACTAATGAAGGATTTTAAAGTGGAAGATGGCCGAGGAGAGAGGGTGGAGATATCTTACCTGTTCGCAAACAATACATTGATTTTATGTGAAGCTAGGAGAAATGATCTAAGATTTCTTCGATGTGTATTGGTATACTTCGAATTAGTTTTGGGTTTGAAGTTGAATTTATGTAAGAGTGGGCTTATCCATGTGGGACAAGTATATGGAATGGAAGATTTGGATCATCAAATTCGGTTATGGGAGAGGAGATCTCTTCCTACTGTGTATTTGGGTTTACCCTTGGGGGCCTCCTCTAAGCCTACAACAATGTGTTTGTGGAGAGATTGCAACGAAAGTTAGAGGATGGAAGTGGCACTACCTTTCTAAGGGGAGGTTGTGTCACTCTCATTAAGAGTACATTGGCAAAGCCCCCTCCCCCAAAATTTATGTGATGTCTTTTTTTCCTATGCTGGCCTCAGTGGGAAAGAAGTTGGAGAAGTTACAACAGGAGTTCCTTTGGAAAGGGAAGAGGAAAATTCAACTTGTTAGTTAGGACAAGATGAAACAGTTGATGGATGAAGGTGGCTTGGGGTTCAAAGGAACGAAGAGTTCCAATAAAGCCTTGTTGGGAAAATGGTTGTGAAAATATGCCAAAGAAGACCAAGCTATCTGGAGGAAAGTTATAGAAATGAAATATGGGAACGGAAGCCGAGGAGTGATTCTCTAATGAGATTTGGGAGGCCTATAGTTGTGGGGTGTGAAAAATCATTCAAAAAGGGATGTAGGATTTTATGAATCTTGTAGGCTTTGAGGTTGGTGAGGGTGGGGTTTTGGGAGTACTTATACTGTGGAGAAGTTAAGTTAAGATAAATTCTTCTATTTGTTTGAGATTTCCTCCAATAAAGAGGCTTTGGTGGTGGATTGGATGGATATTTTTTTTTGGGAGAGGGTGGTTTGGAACACTTACTTTCGGAGTAAATTTTGGAATTGGGAAGTGGGGGAGGTGGAGGAATTATTGGCTTTATTGACTAGTTATTAGGCGAGGAAGGGAAGGTGGATGCTATGATTCAGAGAATTGATAAAACAAAAAAAAGTTCACACTGCAGTCTTTTTACCATTTCTTGATTGGGAGGAAGGATGAGACTTTTCCTTGGAAGTTGATTTGGAAGTCTGGCATTCCAAAGAAAGTTATCTTCTTTAGTTAGTCAACGACGTGGGGACGGTCCTTACTTTGGATACTATGAAGAAAATGGGCTTCCATCTTCTAGGTAGATGTTGTATGTGCAAGAGAGAGAGAGAGAGAGAGAGAGAGAGAGAGGAGACCTAGATCATTTACTTCTTCATTCTATGCGGCAAGTGACATTTGGAACATATTACTGATTTTGTTTAGTTATAGATGGGCCATGGTGGCTTCATTAAGAAAGGTTCTTTTGAGTTGGAGGGCTAGTAGGATAAGGAAGGATTTGAAGTCCATGTGGAGAATTGCACCTTTATGTCTTGTGTGGCACATTTGGAAGGAGTGGAACCGGTGAATATTTGAAGACAAAGAACTCTCTATGTGAGAGTTAAATGACTGTTTTTTGTATTTATGATTTTCTTGGTGTAAAGAAGAATACCATGTGTCATTAGACTCTTTGATTTCTTTTCAGAAAGAGTTAGGACATTGGCTTTTTTTAGCCCTTCATATTTTTTGTATACAAGTTAGCCCACCTCGAGCTCCTTGTTTATAATATATCTTACACTTTAATGTTAAAAAAAACTCAATCCATTTTGGAATAACAATATTAAAGTTATTTTTAAAATTTTAGTTCTTTTTTACAAGTAAAAGTTTCACTAAGAGTGCTAGATTTTAGAGTCCATATAATGAAAAAAAATCCCTAACCAACCCAAATACCTACTAAACTTCTTCTCTATTTGTGCTACCTTGATTGGTTGTCCATACTATCAAGGATTTTTGAGTTGACAACATCACTAAATTGAACTCATTATACCTTCACACCATTAAGCCACTAGGATTTGGTTAAAATAATAGGGTCAATAGCAATTAGCTTGAAAACATTTAAACAGATTGATCTACCCATTTTATGCTATTGGAATCAAAGCTTTTAGAAACAGGGTAATGGGTCTCATAAATTGAAATGAATTAATTTATATGGATTGGTTACATTAAGAAAGTTAGTGGAAAAAAAGGGATCCTAACTCAAGGAATGGTTCAAACTAAGTGGCAAAGACATATAACGGGAGACATGAGGTGGAGCTTGAGTGAGAATTTTACAAATACATATGAATTTGCAACATCTATGGATTGATGCAAAGAGATGTTCTATCTATGTTATGCATGTCTTCATCCTATGCGAAAGGATGAAAGACAATATAACATAACCGGAGACACAAGGTAGAGATTTATTGAGAATTTTACAAATACATATGAATTTGCAACTTTCATGGATCGATGCAAAGAGACTGTTCTATCTGTGTTACGCATGTCTTCATCCCGTGCGAAAGGATGAAAGAAAATATAACAGAACGGGAGACACAAGGTAGAGCTTTATTGAGAATTTTACAAATATATATGAATTTGCAACATCCATGGATCGACGCAAAGAGATGTTCTATCTATGTTACCCGTGTCTTCATCCTGTGCGAAAGGATGAAAGGCAATATAGTATATAGGGAATATAATGAGGTTGATGGATATTGGATCACTAAAAATTATCTTATTATGACCTAATCTTGCTTAATAAGAATACATTTTAGGAAATTAGACTAATTAGCCACGCATGGTGGGAACACATTATATAGACATCCTTACTTGGGAGAGAGGAAAAGTTTTTGACTTAAGCTTGGCTTGTAAAGGTTTGTTCGCTTAGCAAATAAGCCATGGTTGAGCTCATGTTCAAAAAAATGAGCCAAGTCGGAACACACCTTACGCAAATATATTCAAAAATGGAAAAAATAAGCACCACAACTCCCTAGGCATAGAACAATGTGAAGGAGGGGGTCAAGGGTTGAGTGAGAATTTTATAAATACACATGAATTTGCAACATTCATGGATCGATGCAAAGAGATGTTTTATCTGTGTTACGTGTGTCTTTATTCCTGTGTGAAAAGAAGAACGACAATATAGTATATAGAGAATATAATGAGGTTGATGGACATTGAATCACAAAAAATTATCTTGTTATGACCCAATCTTGCTTAATAAGGCTACATTTTAGAAAATTAGACTAATTAGTCCATGCATGGTGGGAGCAGATTATATAGACATCTTTACTTGGGAGAGAGGACAAGTTTTTTACTTAAGCTTGGTTTGTAAAGGTTTGTTTGCTTAGCAAATAAGCCATGGTTGAGCTCTTGTTCAAAAAAATGAGCCAAGCCATAACACACCTTACCCAAACATATTCAAAAATGGAAAGAATAGGCATCACAACTCCCTAAGCATAGAACAATGTGAAGGAGGAGGTTGAGGGTTCAATTCCTAAATGAGATAATATGTGTGTGTGTGTGTGTGTTATAAAAAAAAGTTCCCTAGCCACGGAACAATGTAAAATCAAGTTGCTCACTATATCCCTATATCTCTCAGGTTTTTTTCTCATACAACACCAATTACTCTCATTTTTTAAATTGTCATAAACTAATAGCATACACTCAAGTATCTAGATGTGTCTAATTAATTTTGTTGATCTTCTCTATTTTTCAATTGAAAGAAACAATGTTTTATTCTATTGAAATAAATTCAAGCAGTTCTATGGTATTAGACAAGGGCCATTACTTAGTATAATGATAAAATATTTAGGTTGTCACATTGATTTAAACTTCGGTAGTGGTGTAATGATATTGGGAGTATCAGGGCATCTATAATGGAAATAGGAAACCATGATTGTAATTTTTTTTTAAACACTAACCCTTTAAAAGTTATCGATCCACATATTCTAATATCTGTTTGTCACTTTTTATTTTTCATTATTTCTTTATTTTTTATGACACCTAAAAATATATTTTACTATTTATTATTATTTTTTAAGTTAAAATAATAAGAAGTTATAATTTTTTATGATTCTTATGAATAATAGTGCACCGACTAATATACATAATAACTTAAAATACAATTACTATAGAAGGAAAATAATTGAAAATAAATTAATACACAAAAATTTAATAACATAATGAATCATCAGTAGAATCATGCTAATAATATGAATTATGTATTACAAATCTAACAAATTGACAAACTAAAGTGTAAAAAAAATAATAATTAAAATTGCTTCAAAATTGAAGTTGTGGCAATTTCTATGCTTTTCTATTGCTCAAATCACAAATAGATCTACATTCAAACCTAGTAGATCTACAAACAAATGAGATTTTAAAAAGAATAAACACTGGTTGTGGAAAATCAAGAAATGGAATAAAGAAGATAAGCTAGTGTTTCAAATCATACCAATGAAGCTTGAATTTTAGTTTCGTAGTGTTTTTGGAAGGTTGGGAGAAGAAATAGAGAAAAAACAAAAAAATGATCTGAAATGAGCTTTAATTTGAGGGTCTGCCAAATGTGGCGTAATAGTTTTGTATCGAAAAAAATGCTAGTGTATCGGTCTATAAACATTGATGCCAATAGTATCGACTAATAAGTCAATGAATGTTGGACACTTTAATAAATTGGGGTGTATTATTATCCAAAGCCTCGATTTTTGATATGTAATGATCATGATTGTAATCAATGAGTTGTCAATCGTGAGAACATGAGTTCGAATTTGAGAGTAGTTACTTTGTGGTTTTGAAATCTTCTTTGAAGGAGTGGGGAGCTAAAAGAAATGAAAGGGGAAGATATGTAAATTAGGATGGTTAGAATTTTGTGTAGTAGGTAGTGGCAGACATGGAGATTGGGCCAATTTAGATGCTTTAGGCATAAAGGAGGTGTTTTAGTTCTATGGGAGAAAAAAGCGGTGATAAAGGAAAAGTATTTTGTGGGATAATTTTCTATCTCTTGTTTTATTTTATTTTTCTCATTTGTATGGGATGATTTGAAATGAGTATTCGTTGACATGTGGTCCAATGATGGATAGAGACGGGGTAGAATATGGTATGAGTTAGCTACTATTAAAAATCAATGGGGTTTCATCTATTTGGGGATAGTTTGATGTGGTGCACTATCCTTATGAAAGGAATATGTGTGAGATTGACCCCAGTTATAAAGGATTTTCTTGACTTCATTGATTATAACAACTTCATGTATTTACCTTTGTACAAAATGTACTTGGTCTAGTAATGGGGACTCCCCAACATTATCTAGGCTTTGACTGATTCTTGGTATTTGTGGATTGGGAGAAAAAATTTCTGATGTCACTCAATTGGCAATGGCAAGGACAATTTTAGAACACATTCCAATTTTACTAGACAGTGAAAACATGAAAGGGGTAAATCTTTATTCAAGTTTGAGAATATATGTCTTAAAGGAACATGTTTCAAGGATATAGTCAAAGTTTGAAAACTTGGAGTGGCAAAAGGCTAAGGTGATGAAAGAGATTAGAGATAGATAAGGAGTTTTTTCTAATCTAGCCATGAGAGAAGAGAGAGGTAGAAATGAGTCGGATAGCTCTGATGGAGGAAGTGAGTTGGAGGTAAAAGTCATGGGTTATGATTGAAGGAGGGGGATAAAAATGCCACATTCTTCCACTAGCTTTCTAACTTTCATTGGAATGTTAACTTTGCCAATAAGATATTATATAATTCTGCACATTTTTGAACTTAGAGCCCTATCAATGGAGATCGACATTGGATGGGTTTATGGTTTGATATGATTTATAAAGAGGAAAAGACTTAGTTGAAGAGCCTCTTAATAGAAGAAAGGTTGTTCAAATGTTGGATAGTTGTAACGGGGATAAAAGACCAAGCCTAGATGGGACGTTGATGATTTTCTTGTGACAATGTTTGGGATACAATGAACTGATAAAAAAAATATTTGGATACAATGAAACAAGATATTATGGCTTGCTTAAATTAATTTGATAAGCATGAAGTGTTTGAGAAAATTGAATGCTTTGTTTGTTCCTCTTATTCCTAAGGAGCGGGGTGCAATGTATATTTGGTGCTTTAGATTTCTTAGTTTGGTTGGGTCAAGTGTGTATAAAATTATTGTGAAAGTTTTGGCTCATCGGTTAAGGGACATGTTAAGTAGCGTTATGTTGGAATCGTAGAATACCTTTGTATCATTGATTTAATTATTATGAAAAATGAGTGCTTGGATCTAAGGATTAGAAGGATGAGCTTATCTCATAGGGGATGTTGAGGGGATGGATGACCCGAAAGTCATTTTGGAATGTGAAGGGCACTTACCTTCTTTTTTGGGTTTTCTATGGGTGTTTCTTATAAGGCTACAACTATATGAGAGATGGTCATAGAATAATTTGAAAAAAGGTTGGCAAGATGGAAGAGTCAATATTTATAGAAATGATGGAGGCTGACTCTTATTAGAAGTGCTCTTTCTAGTATCCACCTATTTCATGTCATTGTTTCAAATTTTGCATTGGTTGTTTAAAGATTAGGGAAGTTGCAAGGATTTTTATGGGGAGGTGTGGGTGGTTTCAAATATCATCTAGTTCATCAGTAAATCATCTATTATCCACTTTAAGGAGGTAGATTACTGAGGGAGCTAAGATTGTTTTACCTAGCCTTGTCACATAAATGGTTGTAGTCATATGTAGTTGAACGTAATAACTTGTGGAAAAGGGTGGTGAAAGGAAAGTATGGGAGTGATAGTGCAAATTGGTGCTTGTAGAAAGTTTGAATTACCTATGGTATAAGGTTGTGGAAGGAAAGCAGGAAGAAGTGGATTGAATTTTCCACACATTTTTTATTTGTGTTAGGGAATGGGTATAAAATTAACTTTTTGTAGGACAGTTGGTATGGGGAGGGTCCCTTTTGTTAGACTTCTACGCCTTTATCGAATAGTAACAAATTGCATGAGAGTGATTAATTCTACGTGCAATGACAAGCCATGTGTAATACCCCAACCTGAATTATAACCAAGTAACCCATGTAAGCCCGAACTGTTAGGACTCTATGTTATGATATTGAATGAAATTGACAGTTTTGGAGTGTAAATAGTCTTGAATGTACAGACGATGCCCGGGCAATACTCGAGCAAGCTATGATCGAGCATCGAAATACGTGTACTTATATGTATACATATATGGGTAAGTATATATATAGCCATGCATATCTATATGTATGTTAGGTATGTATATGTAGATATATATATATATATATAACCATATGTATATATAGGTGCGTTTATATGTGTGTTTGTCTATACATCTATGTATAAAAGTATTTATAAGTATATATATATATATATATATATATATATATCACGTGTGCAGTGCATGGGTGATCTATGTGTACTGAGTGTGTGTTTTAGGTGTGTTGGGAGAAGGGAAGTAGGCTGCCACACCAAGGGGGCAGAATACAGCTATATATATAATACAAATATCCCTCAAGCATTTAAATGCTTGAGAATAAAATATGAAAGCAGAAAAAAAAAGTCAATGAAAGAAGGAAGAAAAAGGAAGAAGGAGAGAGGGGGGCGGTGAGATTTTTCCTATAAATATGGGTTAAGTGTTGTTGAGGAAATTCAAACAGCAAAGAAAGGAATTGAGAGTAAGAAGTGAAGTTCTGAAATTCAAAAGAGAAACAGAGAGGAGAAGTGTGGATACTACGAGCCAAAAGCTCAACTAAGGTAAGTGTAACTTGTTTTTTGTTTTAAGTTTTCAGAGTATGAATGATAGATTGGGTTATAGGATCTTAACGAGCATGAAATAAGGATTTGTTTGCAAAAAGAATGAACGAAAATGGTTTAGAAATGAGGAAGATATAATCAGTTGTAGGTTTGGTGATGATAATCAGATTTTGTAAAAAAATGCATGAAATCTTGTTTAAACGATGTAGAATTGTTACAATTGTATTCAAATGATGAATTGTGATGATTTCGGACTAAAACAGTGACTCAAAAGTCACGAAATAAAAAGGAAATTGATGGCCGAAAAGCTGGGTCTCACCGGAGACCTTACTCTTCTTCCCTATTAGTGAGGATCCAAAGGTCCAATCCAAAAGTGGATGATGGATATGATATCTTTAGGGAATTTAGGTTCGAACCCCATTGATTTTGGTTGAAACAGTGATCGGAGAAGATCACCGGTGCTAGAGGGGATGACGGAATCCCACTGGAAAAGATGATGAATAATATCTATGAAACGGTGTGGTATGGTATTATGTTATGTCGAAACTATGTCGTTTTGAATTGTTACTATTTTAAATATATATTAAATACAGCCTGTTTGGCTGTTGAGTTATGAAATTGATTATGTATATCGAATAAGGGTTGGGATAGCTTATCCCTATTTAAGTCATTTATCCGCTGTTTGTTTTAAGGAAATAAGGAAAAAAATACGGGGGACTGCTATCCCCAAGACACGAAACAAAAACCAACCAAGGGAAGGGTTTCAAACCCTGAAGTGCGGACCACTGTGCCACTAAGGCACATGTGATCAAACCCACCGAAATATATATAATATATAATTAAATAAATTAAGTAAATTAAGATAATTAATGTAATTTATCTCGATGTCCAAAATTAGTAAATGAATAGTATTTTTTTATATCTCAGATATTCTAAAGCCAATGAAAGGGTCTGTTTTACGAGATGGGGTCCCGAAAAGTAAAGACCCGTAGAAATGCTAAATGACTATAATAACCCTAGTGATGCCCAAACCCAAACTGAAATCTGTGAAAGCCTAAACTGACTGTTTTTGACATTCTGGACTCAATTAGTAGAGTCCATTTTAGCAAATGTGATACTTATAGCAATAAGATATAAAATTTGATAAATAGGATTAAACTAAAATATGTTTACTGATGAAATAGGGACTTCAAAGGGAAAGAAAAATGTGACAGAATACTGAGATAGAACATACTGATAAAAGGTAAGTAAATCTTGGATCCCTAATATGCGGTATTTCTTAGCCATGTTAATATTATTCTTGATATTGCCCAAATTGTACTCTTATACATATTTGACCTTATCGATACCACAAACTGATGATTGTTCTACCTTATGGGAATTATTGAGAATAGAATTGCTATGTGGACTTGAATGTTTATAATCGAATACTTGTTATATGATGTGAGAATTATTGAGGATTGAATTACTGTATGGACTTGATGTTTACGATTGGATACTTGTTCTATATTGAGGGAATTATTGAGGATTAAATTGTTGTACCTAGATCATAATTGTTAGTACACCTTGTACCATGTCTTGAAAGATAGATTATTATGTTCCTTGAAAGATAGATTGTTATATTTTTACTGTAAGTAAAGTTTAGAAAGATAGATTACTATGTTCTTACTGTAAGTAAATTCTTGAAGGATAGATTGTGATGTTATTACTGTAAGTAAAACCCAATCTCTTACATGAGGTATTCTCAACCATGGTTATTCCTTCTACTGCCAAAAGTTGTAGTCTTATACATACTCGATGCTTATTATTTCCACAATGTGATACTTATTCTATCTAGTGGAAATTATTGACTGTTATATTCGTGATCGATTGTACATTTTGTACCATGCCTTGAAAGACTAATAAATATGTTCTCACTACTGAGAAAAAGGATATTCCACATATATATACACTCTTCGTGGAATTATGATAGTCATGATATGTTATGAGTACCCGAAGTTGTGTTTAGTCACAATGTCCATTCGATACTTTTACTGTATGGGTTGGTTACTGATATGATACTGGACCTACGGGTCAAACAGGTGACATTCCATGAATGGACGTGTGGCATTGTATACGCAAAGGAGAGGAAGTTGTCTTTGTATATGCAAAGGAGAGGAAGAGGATACGATAGGCCCTAATAGTAATATGCATCAAAAAGTTCATTGATATCACATCATTTATTAAAATCTATAGAATGATCATATTTTTCCTATGAATTGTCATATGTTGAAAGCTTATCTATTAGTTTACGATTGATTGGTTACCTATTGATTGTGGCAGTATAACTTTTATTTTGACAGACCCCTACTGGTTATTGTGATCTCTATTGTCTTGATTGGCTATTATTGCATCCTATTCATTGACTGGATATTATGTTTCATATCCTTATTACATTGGATTATGTTCTTTCTATGTTGACCCTGACCCATGACAGAGAAGAGAATTTACTTACTGAGCTTTGTTAGCTCATTCAGACTTACTTATCTGTTTCAGGAAGGGACGTTGCGAGACAGCAGTAAGGGCTTCAAGAACATAGGAGAGCATTTTAAAAAATGCAATAGAGAATATGTTATAGTTTCTCTCATGTATTTGCCACCTAAGGGTGATGAGATGTTGGTTCCTATTTTGATATATGTAAAACCATATTATGACTATGTTAAGACTTCCGCTGTACAAATGTTTAAGTTTTTATATATTACACATTGTTATCATTGATACAATGAAAGAAAAAGTACAGACGACTAGAGGGTCGGCCCCGCGATACTAAATCCACATAGGATGGGTTTCTACTCGTGACACCATGGTAGCGAATTTGCATGAAAGTGATTAATTCTCTAGTGGTATGGTAATTCTTTTCATAGGCTATCACAGAATTATGAGGTTGTGGCATTTAATGGCATTTTTTTATAATCAAACCATGGAGGAAGGGGATGATGATACCAAACAGATGGGTAGGGTCAAACTTTGGAGGGGAAGGTGTTGAAGTTTGAAACTTTTATAGGTTTCTTAGGGGTGGATAACATGAAGGATTTTTCCTAAGGTTGGATTTTTGGCTTGTATGGGAGCTCTTGGACGTATATTGACTACTAATAACTTGTGAAGTTTTAAGAGAATTATTTTCAATTGATGTTGTGTATGTGTATAAGAGATTAGACGATAGTTGGACATTTTCTATTGTGTTGTCTGGTGGCAAGATATTGGTGGGCTCTTTTGGTTTCTCTTTTTGGGGTGATGCTAAGGATAGGTGGAAAAGATGTTTCCTACTTGAAAGATATGTTAGGTGGGAAGAAGATCGAGGGAAGTTGGGCAAGTAGCGTCATCATGTTTGTGGTGAGAGAGGAATTGTATATCCTTCGAAAGGGTAGAGTCTTCTACTTTGGCTCTTAGACATAGTCTTTTGGCTGCATGTATAGTTTTTTTAACATGCATCCATCCTCTAATGTAATACATTCATGCATCTGTGATGTGTACTTGGCAACAGTTAGATTGTTGGACACTTCTACTTGTTAAAAAAATGATTGTTAGACACTAAGGAGTCGTGTTTATTTTGAACATGTGATGGACATTGACACTTCTTGGACTCAGTCAAAGTGTCCAACGTATCTTGATTCTGTGTGTTTCAAACATAAAATTCTTAATTTTGGATATGTGATCCACAATTGTTGAACACTTTCCAACATGTGCATGAACATTGGAATATAACTTTCTTTTAGCATGAAAATGGTATAATTGTAACAAAAAAAAAAGATGGATAAATTACACTTTTCACCACCGAACTTTACACCCAATTTCAATGTATTCCCTTATCTTCTAATTACAGCAATGTTAACCCCAACATTTTAGCCCATTTTCATTTTGGTTCTTCTGTCCACTTTGTCCGTCAATTGTGGATGAAAAACACAACATGTGCATTGCATATGTTGTTTCAAGGGCTTATTAGTAAAATGATAATGGTTTCCTTCCAAAAGAAGAGTAACCCTAACCTATCTGAAGACCCTAAACCATTACGCCCTAATCACAAGCTTTTTCGGTGAACAGTCATGGTTTCCAAGCATTTTAGTATGTATATTCACATTCTGTAGTTTTTTCAATCACAAAAGACTAAACATTAATGTTTTTATTTTAACTGAAAAGTGGTTTTGACAAAAGGGTTCACTAAGTATTATTATAGAGTACCAGAAAATAACCTAGATAATGGTTTGAAACAATTACAATGTGCTAGTGATGTATTGGAGATGGTGGCCTTTATACCACCAAGTAGGGTCATTAAAATATATCTTGAACATGTCACTGCAATGGATTTTTTGCAAAGTCAAATAGGGTCAAGTAATGTAGGATGTTTTATAAAAAAAAGTCCTAATGTAATAATTCAAGAAATAGATGCTGGGGTGGAAGATTATACTATAGATATAGAAGTAGATCATGATATTATTCAAGTTAGCAAAGGGAAGAAATTGTTGGAGGATAGTGCTGTAAATACAGAGTGTGGAGGTGTTAATGCATAAGATGAAACTATAGAGGATTATGATTTTATGGATAATGATTATAGTTTCAATGATGTTGATGAAAACATTAAGTGGGATGTGTTAATACAGAGGATGTAACTATAGAGGCAACAAATGATATGATTGTAGAATTAGAGTATGATTATTTACCATTATTGGGTAGTTGTCATGAATTCACCCAGATTCTTTATAACCCGTTTGCGACCCTAGACGACCCGGAAAAATGGCCCCATAAAAATTTTTTGGGCCCGCTTTTGTTTTTGGGCCCATTTTTTCTCTTATGTTGTAACCCACTTATATAAGGGCATTATCTTTTAGGATTTTAAAGGAGAGAGATGAGAATCGTCGTTGGGGAATAAGGGGTTTCGGGCTTTGGGAGTTTTTGCTCTCTAATAAGGAAGTGATGTTTTGCATGAACACTATTACAAATAGTGTCTCATTCACAAAATACAAAAGAATAAGCCATAAACACCAACTTGTACCCACCCAGTTCCATAAAAAAATAGTCCTCGCAACATTGCAAACCCTTCCACACTATTCCAAATTCAGTGCATTTCTTGTTTGGTTGACATTTCCCACTAAAGTCAAAAGACACCACCATTGTAGTAGGATAATGGTTAATCATGAAATGTCCAACACTGCCCATAAACATTTCTCTCTCCATCTATTTCGTGACAATAGGTTATCTAACCTTGTTATTTTCCTTAAGAGACATGGGATAACTCTGTGAGACCTATCACAAATAGATGGATCATACCCCATGAAAAATCTACAACTAGGAACTTCTTAAAAAAAATTAAATTGTAAGTTTTAAGTGTCAAAACAAAGAACACAGTAAACTAAATTTACCAATCCTTGGGTTTGAGTCATACTCCATATTTTTTACAATCAAGAAATCTTCTTCCAGGGTTTGAGTCAGTCCATAAATTCCTTGTACGAGTGGGTTTCCCATAATGGCAAACCTGTGCCTCTATCACTATAAAGTTTTTATGAAATTAACCAAACCACAAACGAATACCTAAGTCAAGAAAATGCATAAAATAACAAAGAAATAACCATATTTACCCCTTCTTTTCTTTTGTCTTTCTCTTTCTTTCTCTCTCTTTCTCAGAGTTCTGTTTGTCCCTGTTAGAATCTCTTGGTACGAACACAGAGATGTAAGAGGCACCTTTAATTTTTTGAGGGAAAACAGGAAAAAAGAATTTTGTAGCCTTGAAACATGTGCAATGCACATGCTGTGTTTTCCATCCATAATTGACGGACAAAGTGAATGAAATGATCAAAATGAATAGGGGCTAAAATGTTAGGGGTTAACATTGCTACAATTGAAAGATGAGGGACGAAATTGAAATCAGGTATAAAGTTCAAGTCAAATATGAGCTCATAATAAGTTATTATAATTAATAACACTTGTTCATAATCAATTTCAATATTTTCATCAAGGCAATACAACAAATTATAATTAATTAATTTAGATTGTGAACTTCTTCATTTTAGTTTTTTTTTTTTTTTAACTTTTGAATTTTTAAATAATAAAAATTGAACTTTTAGTCCCATCATGTCCTTTTAGATGTTATACAAATACTATTATGTTATGACGACTTTACAATTAAGATGATGAACACGCTAATGGTTAATTATAATTTTCTATTCAAAAAAAAAAAATTCTAATGGTTAAATTGGAATGTCTCTATTTCAAAACTCTATATATCATCCATCACCAATATCTTTCTTGAGAAGTTATTTCATGAGTCCATCACATACACATGTGACATCTTCTATGATTTTAGAAATATAGTGGGTCCCATGTAAATTTCACAAAATACTGAAATCCTAAAAGTTGTCACACCATGTGATAGACTTAGGGGTGTAATTTGGGCGAGCTAGGCCCGGGTTAAGTCATTTCCAAGCTTAATCCAAGCTCTGAAACAGTCAACTCGAGCCCAATCTTGAACCCAAATAACCCAACGTGAACCTAACCCTAATTAAAATTCATTAGTATCAAGTTCAACCCTAGGCTCGGTCCTAACGTGATTATTAATGCTAATTTTTAGATTTTATTCACTATTTTTAAATAAATTGCTGTCTTTTTTCCTATTTTGATTATATACTAAAAGTTTCGATAATTTTTCTCAACATCTCCTTCTAAAAGAAATCAAAAACTAGTTAAAATAATTCCTTCAACATAATTTAATTTTGAAAAAAATGTTAAAGATCAACAAGCTTTTGAAATTATAAAAATATAAATAGTAACTCTTGTAAGAAATTCTTATTAATCTAATGGTGGATAACTAAAGTATAAAAAAATATAGCATATAAAATATTGAATTCGAGTTCAGGTTGAACTCGAGTTTTCACAGTTTCATCCCAAGCCCACCATTAATTTAGACCAGACTTGAATTATTTTGCCTAAACCTAACTCAAAGTGTAAAAAATAAAGCACAAGTCTGAAAAAAATTGGGCCGAACTCGGATTGAGTCTAGGTTAGTCCGTCCAAATTGTACCCTTAGATGGACTCATCAAATAAATTTTAGCCTTTTTGGGCTATAGGAGCCTCCACCAATGACGCCTCTGAAACACCACAGTTAGAACAATAAATTGCCATTCACCCTCTCTCTCTCTCTCTCTCTCTCTCTCTCTCTCTCTCTCTCTCTCTCTCCCCCTCAAAATTGTTAAAATTTGTATTTTTACCTCTATTTTCTACATAAATCTTACAAAAAATTATGAGTTGCCCTCCAAAATTTTCATGTTTTTACAAGAATTCCCAAAAAGTTTTAAATTTTGTATATTTACTCTCTAAGTCCATTATTATATCCGCCACTATTTTCCATCTTTTTTTTTGTGACACTATTGCATGAGAACTTTTTTTTGCGGCACCCAAAACTAGTCTGTCACTTTTTAGATCAAAGAGTGCTATGCAATTACAATTAAATAAGTAGAAAAATAATCAAAAGTTAAAGTAATTGATAATAGAATTAAATTCAAGATAATAGTACTTTGAAGATGTCATTGGATAAATATCGGCAAAGAGTAATACTAGATACACCAAAATGATTTATCGGACGCATTTCCCTAACGAAAGATAGAGTGATAGTAACTAGGTTAATGAAGAAAGAAATAAATGAAATGCAAAACACAGTCAATTTGCAAGATGAAAAAGGTCGCAGGGGCAATCATGTCCTAAGGGGAATGCAAAGGCGAACCGAAAACTCTGACCAGACAGTATACAAGTGCTTTGCAAAAGAATCCAAGACCAATTGATCGACCCCTCATGTTCATTTCCAAGTTAATTTGGTATATAATATTTGTAAAGCATTTCCAAGTTAATTTGGCATGTTAATATTGCAGCCAACAGAGGAAAAAAAAAGAGCAAAAATGTTGGACCTAGTTAATTAAGAGAGGGAGAGTAAATGTACAATAAATATTACCAACCAATATAGTAACTCGAGACCCAAAAAAAATAGATAAAAGTGAAAAATTAGTGTTGGGATATTTATATATAGTATATACAGCCATACAATTAACACTTGCACACGTGATATTCAATAATTTAATAATTTCTATTAATAAATAAATTTTGAAAGAATCAACTTTGTTCTATAATTTACCTAATAATAAACAAATTATGTAAAAATCCTATTATAAAATTAATTATTAAAATAAAAAAATACACGTGTTTATGTATATATTATATATAATAATTATTATGTTGACGTCTTAAAAGTTTTTGTATGAACATGGTCCACAACGAGGCCAATAAATGACTAACCTGAATTTAAACGGACAAGTGTGCAATTTTTGGCCTAGTACGCAAACTATCCACAGTCGACACAAAAACTACTCTCATCATCTATAGTTAAAGTTGAAAAATAATAACTCATTAATCCCCATTTATACACCCATGCTATTGTGAGAATTATGGGTACAAATCTTGCTCAGCTGGGTAACTACGGAGAAACGGCTTGTCCAAAACCATCCATCTACCAAGAATATTTAGTGTGTGACATCTAGCTGTTGACAATGAAGTAGTGTTGGGAGTAAGGATGGCAACGGATGAGTTTGGGGGTGACCCTTTCCGAACCCCATTTATATTTTTTGTCCCCACTCCATCCCACCCCACCCAACCCAGTTTAGAAGTTTATTCTGACCTCGACTTCATTTATATTTTCCGATTTCACCCAACCCTGCCCAATCCCGAACTCTGATATATATATATATATATATATATAGATATATATTAAATAAGTTAAAACTTTTATTTTAATAAGTAAATTATTTTGTTTTTGCCAAAATAACTAATACAAAAAAAAAAAATATTTGAGTGCGATATAAAAACCTTAAAACTAATTTTATATAATTTTATCTATTAATAAATATAATGAATATAAAAATAAATAAAAAGACTTAATATATAAACTGGACAAGGTCGAAACAGGATAACTATTCCCCGAATCTGACAGAATTTTAAAAATCATACCCGGACCCCGTTCCAACTCTATTTATGAGCACCCCATACCTGTCTCATTAGAAACAAGATAAAACGAGTCCCCAACGAGACGAGACAAATTACCATCCCTAATTGGGAGGGACGAAATTCACACATTTATAGTTCCAATCAACAACATTAAAAAAAAAAAAAAAACTGATTTTATTTTGCATCCCAAGAATAATTGAAGAATTACATGCTGTAAAATTTCTAACATTAGGGATGTCTGGAAAATTCAAACAACAATTCATCCAAACACTAAATCAAATTTCAACTAAGATCTCAAATTCAATATTTTGGACACCACACTTCCATGTCAGATGCTCTAAAATTCAAACAACAATCCATCCGACCAATAAATCAAGTTTCACACTTTATAAAGTGAGATCTCAAACTCAGTGTAGAAGACTCGAGGCTTCCATGCCAGATGCTGTAAAATTCATAACAATTCGGTCACCCAATAAATCAAGTTTCATATTGTTTATAATGAGAGATCTCAAGCTCAGTGTTAAAGGCTCGAGGCTTCCATGCCAGATGCCTACTGTCAGTAAATCTGCATGACTCAACTAACCCAGAATCTTGACAAACACCTACCTGGCTCATATTCACATAGGCCACTCATAAAAATAAGACGTTCAACTCCCTAAAACACGTATAATTGAGAGACTCAGAATATCAGTGCCTTTAGCATGGGAAAGCAGTCGGCAAATGATTACAAAACAGTAATACGGTTATATAAAATTACGATTTCTGTCATAGTAAGAATTAAATAATAGACAAGCTTCTAACAAGAGTTATAAGTTGTCAATATGCACCAAGTCTCCAAGAATTTGTAACCCAGTATACTGTTTTGGGTGGCGTTCTACCCTGCCTTCCTATTCAACAAGCCTTACCTGTGTATATGTAGGTCCCAATTTTGAAACTCATCGAAAGAATCAGGACCCAAATGAACATAAGGTAGAGACAACCCCGTGACATTGCTGACCCTGCCTTGCTTGTGAGGACAGCCATTGGTTCCAAACTGGCAGAATTATTTTGTGATAGGCCAAAAGAGAGCGCAATATTCGCATCCTCATGCTTACCAAACAACCAGTCCGTCCCATTGTCACTCAAAGTCACATTTCTTATTTGGATCATACCAGCAGTAACATGGACTGAATTGGAAGATTGAGATGCAGAATTTAGCCGAAGAGCTACATCTTTTGCTGGGAACTCTGAAGCAAATGCAGGAGGTGCAGGGATACTGCCCAACATGCGATTGGCCTGTTTGACGATCGGATCCTGAATATCTGCACCATTAGAAGGTACACAAAAATGGTACCCATATCAGTGGACGTGGGATAAATTTGACAGGCAAACAATGTCAACTTCTTCTGCAACTACACGTAATTCTGCCAAGGAGCTAGAGGTACTACATCAAACTAGAATAAAATTCTTAATATTACCTGGATTATATTCTGTGGGCTCTTGAATTGATGAAGATGCAACATCATTATTATGTCCCTTTAAGAGTTGTTGACTTGCCATAGCCACTTGATGGGTGTCTCCACTCTTCACATGCTGGTATAAAATAACGAGTTAATATTAAACTGCAACTTAAAAATTATAGTCAACAGGGAGAATGTGGTGAATTTTGAACTGTAATATTACCTTCTGAGTGAGGGATGCTTGGTCAGATACAAGATTCTCACTTCCCATCATCTTCGAAGAATCAAAAGCCATATACTGTGTCTCATCATCAACTGCATTATTGAATGTAAGGTACTCACCGAGTAAGTCAAAACCTGAAGGATCCACTTCAATGGGGTTTGAAAGGTCATTAGTTTCCAGGAATGCTCCATCAAATGTTGGGTATTCAATAGCATCCAAGAATGGTTCGTCAAGCAAGTAATCTGCATACTCGGGATTCACAGTATTGCTTGATTCACCAATATATTCATGTTTGACTGTTTTTGCATCCACGTCATATTGCAATGACAAATCAAATAAATTCTGGCCATCAGACTGCTCTATGCCAATTTGATTGTCACCCATACCCACCATGAGCTTTTGAGCATCATCATTGAATTCTGTAGTTTCTTCAACATAGTTGCTATTATCCCCATAATAATAATTCAAAGGAAGGGAAGCATCCTGTGATGGGATGCCTGCATCTAGAATCTGGAAAAAAGAAAGCCTCTCCAGAATTTCAATAAAACACACAAACTAATAAAGGAAGAAAAGAAGGATCGATAGACCACGTGATTAGGCAATGTCAAGAATTAAAACTGATAAAGACCAAAGAAGCCATCCTCAATCAGATCATATGATACAAATCAAATGTCAGCAACCAATCATTCAAATTGCAAGATTCAATATCATAACTTGATGGTAAATAAGCTTGCAGCTACCATGGAATTTTCAGGTATAATTCTGTCTCTAAAAAAATAAAGAACTAAACAAATATAAGTGCAAGGAATTGGGATGATGCCCAAAAAAGTACAATGATGACAATATCCAACCCTTTTTCAATATATCATCACTTGCAGATCCCAACCTCAATAAATTGGGCGTGTTCGGAAATGGATGCCTTTTTTTCATTTAACTTTTTTTCTCCTTCAAAAGGAGAGAGGATATAGAGAAAAAGAAAAGAGAGAAACGTGGAAAAAGAAGAAGAAGCATTATAGAATAAAAGATCTTCATAGAAGAAGTAAGAAGGATGTGATTCCATTGGTAGGCGGCGGCTCTTGCCCTTGTGGGCAAAACCCCCCATCAATTTAAATAGTAGAAATAAGTAAAATTTGCTTTATTGTTATTGTTATTTTATTGTTTTTAATAAGTAAGACGTATTGTTTTTTTTATCAGTCTTGTACTGATGGCGTCCGAGGGGGACCAAGCCATTTACCAAAAAAAGAAAAAAAATCTATAAAACTAGAGCCTTGTGTTTTCAAAAAAATCTACAAAATTATATACATGAGGGGTATCCCTCTATAACCCAAAAACATAAAGTTCTCAAAAAAACTATACTTAAATTTACAAATAGACAATATCCCTTGTTTCAAAAATTCGCCAATTTATTTCCTTCCAAATGCACCAAAACAAGCAAATAGGTTCCACCATCCACACCATTCCCGCCGAGGACAGCATAACCCAATAACACCCTGAAAAAAGCAAAATCCATACTTCCTTCACAAAAGGGCAATGAAGGAAGATATGGCTAATAGTCTCATCCACTTTAAAGCATAAAGTGCATCTCCTCGCCAAACTGAAACCTCTCCTTTTGAGATTATACATGATTTGGGTGCACCCCATACTAAAGATAATACAAAAAATGCAGCCTTCACTGGGGCTTTGGTGTACCACTGTGCCACACCGCTTCCCATGGAAAATTCTTGTCTCCCATCCTAGCCAAATCCTTATAATGGGATCTAAGTCTAACTGTAAACTTATTGTTGGTATCCTTCCTCCAAAGAATCACATCAAGAACAACCCTCCTAGGCTTGACCAGGTGGATAATATACAAGAAGCACATGACCTCCTCCATTTCGTAATCATAAAAATTTCTCTGAAAACATGGAACCCAAACAAGACCCTTGTTCGAATAAGACAAGTAAAATTTGCTTTCTTAAAAAGTAAACGTTGGCCTACTAAAATATATCTTAGAAAGAAGTTGGAGAAGAAGAACATGACGTGACAATTGGCAAGAATTCATTCGGGATGGTCAATCCAAACAAATGTTATCTAGAATATGAATGATATGGTTTGCAGAGTAGGAATAGGAGGGCAATGCGTTACATACTGTAAATGTGATAAATAAGTGGTAGACTTATATAGACGGCATAGATATAATGCCATGGGGTAGGTCCAATTGTAGATGATATAGGTACATACTCTAAATGTAAACAAATGTTTCACCTAAAAATGAGTAATGAGAATTAAAATTATTAAAGTGTACAAGTTTTTTTTCCGTATTATTAAAGTGAATAAGTAGTCCATATAGTTATTGAAATTTATTGTATTTGAATGAAACATATAAAAACATTGAACCAAGAATACCTAATTATGTTGATCTCTTGATTTTTGTTGATCCTTTCCTCTTTTTTTTTTTTTCTTAAAAGGAAAAATAAGGAAAGAAATTAAAAAATCTTGAATCGCTAAATTTAGTATTTTAGAATGCAAGTGTTTCTTGTTTTAAAATGTGTATGACATACCAGGAATCACTAAGGTACTAGTGTTTTTTAATAACTATGATCCAAACAGACCCTTACATAGTCATAGATGTATGTGTGCAAGGAAGGGGCATTGAACAACCAAGTTAACAATCCCTCATGCTCAATACAATTGATGGAGAATGCCCAGCACCACAAGTCTTTTGATGACAAATAACATTGTGCCACAAAGAGTACACTATACATGATCAAACTAGGGTAGCCCCACTGGCCTCCGTTCAATCCCTACAGGGCAATGTCTCACATACCCGACAACCATATAGATGCAGATTGCTCTCAATCGACCTATGAAGTATTCAAAAGAAAAAGTAAATATTTTATCTAGGTTTCATTTTAAGAGCTCATTTCATTTTACACCAATTGCAAAATATCACCATAATTCCATTGATCTCTCTCTCTCTCTCTCTCTCTCTCTCTCTCTCTCAATAAGCACATCACATCTTCTCAAGTTGAGTTGCGATTTTATATGTGATTTTAAATTCGCAAGACATCACAGATGTTTCTATCAATTGCATTTTCCCATTGTTTATTTGTTTTTAATTTTTTTGTTAAGTATATCACATTCTTTCTAGCTGCAATGAAAAATCTACATGTGATTCTAAATTCGCAAGATATCATGGATATTTCCATACATTTTGACTGCAACTCTAATTATATTTAGTTTGGATATATTACAGAAAATAACACATGAATATCTGTTAAATTACATACAAAACCAATATATCGCATAACATATCAGATGAATATCCATTAAATTGCATACAAAACTATCAAATAATTAATATTTTATATCTTACTGGCTTCTATTACTTAAAAATCTTTTAAAAGCAGCATCTTTCTATGGTATAGAGTTATTTGTTCTATTACTTACTACTAAACAATTTTTTTTTGAAAAAAAAAATTCTATTATATTATTAATAATTGGAATAGAAATATATATGGGTATCCTAAAGAAGAAAATTAGGAGATTTGTTAACTTAGATTATACGTAACGGTTTTTTCTTTTGTCTTTAGAAAGTCCATCCTTTTGGAAATATGAATTCATATACTTTTCTTTTCTTTTCACTAAAATAATATATTTGCGAGAAAGTATTTACATTAATGAAAATCATAAGAAAATTGGATTCTTCTAAGGTCATTACCTGTTATAGGCTTAGCCCAAAAAAAACACCTGTTAAGCGAGTTGACTATATATTTATTCAATAAGTATACCCTACAATGTAAATAGCAACATTGATTATATATTACAAGTTATATGAATATGGTCGGCAGGGTATCCATACTTGTAGTTATTAGCAGGATATTAACAATATGACTTATTGATTTTCCCCCACTTGGAATCTTGAGAACATTACTGTGCAGGAATTGGAAGAATATGTTAACCACTAGACAAGATTATATAAACAACGCATAACATAGGTAGAATACCATGAACTTACTAGTGGGGTTTTAAATATCATTTAGATGGTCCACGTGAAAGAAAAAAAAAAGAGTAATGAATAATTTTGAATTTGAACCACATAAATGCTCCATGTGGTAATTAGTCTAATGACTGTAGGGTTAGTTGTATTATATCATTGAGATAATTATTTTTTTGATAAGATAGTCAAAAATTTTATATATTTATTATTATTATAAATGTATGTTCTACCTTTATCTGACGCTAATATCATTACATTTCATGGTACTATAGTAATCATTATTATTTGTATTCTCAGCATGGCAATTGTTTCATAACCTACACTCTATATACTTGTCAATATTTTGACTCAGTATCGCATATAATGATATCTACGAACACTTACAAAATATTCCATAAAAATAAATGTCAATGATTTAATTTTTTAACACAAATATCCATCATTTTCTATAAAAAAAAAAAAAAAAAGTTGTGATATTGCTGCAATTACGATATATACATCATCATATCCATATTTTTGTGCCTGCTATAAATATTCTTTAACAAATATGACTTATCAATTTGCCCCACTTGGAATCTTACTGTGCAGGAATTGGAAGAATATGTTAACCACTAGACAAGATTATATAAACAACGCATAACACAGGTAGAATACCATGAACTTACTAGTGGGGTTTTAAATATCATTTAGATGGTCCACGTGAAAGGAAAAAAAAAAAAGAGTAATGATAATTTTGAATTTGAACCACATAAATACTCCATGTGGTAATTAGTCTAATGACTTTAGGGTTAGTTGTATTATATCATTAAGACAATTATTTTTTTGATAAGATAGTCATAAATTTTATATATTTATTACTATTAAAAATGTATGTTCTACCTTTATCTGACGCTAATATCATTACATTTCATGGTACTATAGTAATCATTATTATTTGTATTCTCAGCATGGAAATTGTTACTCAGTATCACATATAATGATATCTACGAACACTTACAAAATATTCCATAAAAATAAATGTCAATGATTTAATTTTTTAACACAAATATCCATCATTTTCTATTAAAAAAAAGAAAGTTGTGATATTGCTGCAATTACGATATATACATCATCATATCCATATTTTTGTGCCTGCTATAAATATTCTTTAACAAATATGACTTGTCAATTTGCCCCACATGGAATCTTGCAGGAATTGGAAGAATATATTAACCACTAGACAATATTATATAAACAACACATAACACAGGTAGAATACCATGAACTTACTAGTGGGGTTTTAAATATCATTTAGATGATCCACATGGAAAAAAAAAAAGAGTAATGATAATTTTGAATTTGAACCACAAAAATACTCCATGTGGTAATTAGTCTAATGACTGTAGGGTTAGTTGTATTATATCATTGAGATAATTATTTTTTGATAAGATAGTCATAAATTTTATATATTTATTATTATTATTATAAACGTATGTTCTACCTTTATCTGACGCTAATATCATTACATTTCATGGTACTATAGTAATCATTATTATTTGTATTCTCAGCATGGCAATTGTTTCATAACCTACACTCTATATACTTGTCAATATTTTGACTCAGTATCACACATACTTATATTTACGAACACTTGCAAAATATTTCATAAAAAAAAACGTCAATGATTCAAGTTTTTAACACAAATATCCATCATTTTCTATAAAAATAAAAAAAAAAGTTGTGATATTGCTGCAATTACGATATATACATCATCATATCCATATTTTTGTGCCTGCTATAAATATTCTTTTCAACGATATTTTATTCCTTGGTTATAGTACAAAAACCCTCTTATTTGTTTTTTTTCTTGATCGGTAAAAAAAAAACAGCTCTTATTTGTAGTAGTTAAAGTGTACAATAATTTTATTTCAGCCACACTATAGAATTCAAATTATAATTTTACAAATGGAAACACTCACATGGATACACCATAAAGTTAAAAAGTCTCCTTATTCCATTAAAATGGCACAAGTTTTAAAATCTAAGATATTGTAAATTTATTTTGCCTATCTATGAAGCATGAATACTCTATTTTAGCTCACGTGTCCGTGTCGGACACTAACACTTTCAGACACTTTCCGGACACGAAAAAAAAAAGTGCCTAATTTTTTTTATTTTTACTGAATTTCAAACACATTTTGGACACATTATGGATACATTTTTTTTTTTTTCCCCTCTCCTTGGTTCTTCTTTTGGTTATACACACAGACTCACATACATATTCTATGTTCTATGTAATAGTTAGTCTTTAATTATGGATGTTGATGATTAAATGAAGAAATTCTAAAATTCTTATTTAATAGCATTGTTATTTTAATATCTTAATAATATTTTTGTAATTTGTATGTTTTTATGCCAATTTTAATTTAAATAATGTTAAGTTTTTATTATATGATCGTATAAAATAAATATGATATATTCAACGTATCTCTAACGGGTCCATGTCCTACATTTTTTTTAGAAATAACGCGTTTGTGTTGTATGGTATCCATGCCTTGTACTAACAAAATCATGATGCCTTAAATAATATTGTTTTTAATAATCTCCTGCTCAAATTCCTCACAAAAAACTTTAAAGTAGGTGTCAATAATCAAAGGGGAGCTAGTTGTAAAAAGGTTTGGGCAAAAAAACTAGATCTCACCCATAGTAAAGGTATTATCCATTAGAGTTGCATTAGGCCCTATTGCAACCATTTTAAACGATTGGGTTCCATCACGATGCTCTAAAAGCAAATGAAAGAGTTGATTAAGTCCTTTGCTAGGAAAGACTCACAATTGCCACAAGAAGTGCCAGGTACATAGGGGAGCTTTGAAGTTATGGTAGACAAAAAAAACACATGGTGTGGAGCTTTGTGTTCATTTCAAGTGAACTGGAACCAATCCTATCAAGAAGAAAAGTTAAACAGAAGGAAGTTTCTTGTGCTTCAGTTGTAGCATGGTGTGGACGCACAAAGATTACAGATATAGTTCATGTCAGTAGACAAGTTCTGTTAAATCGGCAGAAAGAGCATTGGATATATAATCCTAATTCTTTGGTTGTAAGAAATTTGATTATGCTATGGAAGTGGCTCGATTTTGCTAAAACATAAAAAAAAAAAAAAAAAATATTCCCATATGCTGGAAGCCATCAATTCCACGAATCCCAATAATGATACCACTCATTTTTGCAAGGTTTTCCATATTATGCCAATTGAAGTTGTGAAAGTTTGTGATCAGATGAATCTACCATGGATGTAGTATATAGCACAGCCACATATGCGAGCAAGAAGATATTGAGAAGTAGGGGAAATAATAAAAAATATCAACTGATTTCAGCAGATGCTCAGCTCAAATTTTTAATTGTTGTTTAAGCTTAGAAAAGAGCAACAAGGGCTGGCTCAACTAGCATCTATTTTCAGTTTCACTCCACTTTGATAAGTAGAGGTGCAAAAATATTTTGACCCATGTCATTGGATTATAATTTATAAATTTGTTGTGCCATGCTTCTCATATAGCTGGGATTTTGGCCGTTGCCTCCTTCATTTTCTATTTATAATTATATTTCTACGAGGAATGCAAATAAGGATAAGTAGATGTTTTTTCAAGTTCACTATGAAATTCAATACATGGGCTTTTGCGTGTATGTCTTAATCCCTTGGTATTATGGATATCCTTCCAAAAAATTCTCCTAATGATTTGAGTTTAGAGTATAAAGTATAATGGAAAATTCACTGTATAATCATGTAGGGGCAAGTTAAAAGAGGGTAGCAGTACTTGAACCGAACAGCTGGTCTACTACTTCAATTTTCACTTTAGTTTGAACATGTGTATGAGAGAGATGCACTTATGGATGTACACAGACTATAATGAGATGAATCACAAACCTGCTCAAGATCGTGTCCATCAAGATATGCATCTTCACTAACCACCAGCTCCTCCGCAGCCTCCTCTCCAGGGACCATAATCAGCTCATCATCCTCCCATTCTTCCTCAATAAATGGTGCCCCATACTGTTCTCCATTCTTTGGCCCTGTTCCACTCTTTTGAAATATTCTACACAGCACAAATGCATCCTTTTCCGCCAAAAAAAATAAAATATCATTTTACAATTCAAAATTCATAATTATTCATACTTCTGAGAAACTCTTGTTTAGACTTCCACTTTTACAAATTTCAAATGCAATAAATGCAATTTCGCAAACATATTTGTTTTTCCTTTATTTCTTTCCTTTTATAACTCATCTAAACAGGTCTAACACACACACAAAAACAAAAGAAAATTTTACTGCAATTGAAATGCAACACACAATTCTTACCTGAACGATTCCAGCTTTCTCCAATTCCTCGTCAACAAGTCTATACTCATGCATCACCCAATTAGTCCTTTCCCCCCTGGGAGCCCGACCACTATGATAAACAAGGGTCTTTTTCATACCAACCGTCCAGGATTTATGTAGGACTGTACGATCCTTCCCCGTTGTCTTCCAGTACCCCCTTTCCGTTGCACGATTTGTCCTCGATCCATTCCCATATTTCTTATCCAAAGCACTGAAGAAGTACCACTCTAAATCCCTACTCTTCAGCCTTGACTTACCTAAAACCCCACAATTCAAAGATTAATTCATCAAAAACTCGAAAATTTTGAGAGAATGATATACATAAATGTAACAGTTACAAAGTTGAGAAAGGTGTCCTGAAACCCCATTATTTACCTAAAATTCATCAATAAATCCCAAATCTACAGAGAGACGGTTTAAATGAGGTGAACTGAAGCCTGATGTTTTACCAAACAATTAATCAATACAGTAAAAATTAAAGAGAGAAAAATAGGAGATAGAAGACCTGGGAGGTCCCAAGGCTCGCACTTGTAGACATCGATATCGGAGATGGCATCGAAACGGAAGGGTTTGCCGCAGATCTTGCGCTTGAGGTAATACCGCACGAGCTCTTCATCGGTCGGGTGGAACCGAAAACCAGGAGCGAGTGAGGCCGTCGGTGTTGCCGATTCAATAGCCATGAACGATCCAACTTTGAAAAAATTCTCAGAACTATTTTAGAGAGATAAAGATAATAGAGATCCGATTTTAGAGAGAAAATGAATTCTAGGGTTTCAACGGCAAGAGTTTTGCCATTGGGCTGTATATTCATCAAAGCTTAGGTAAATTCGAAGACCCTACAGTATATGAGTTGCTTCGAAGAAGTGAGGGTAGGAGAGTTTTTCCCTCACCTGGTGGTGACATTTAATCCTCCATCTCAGCCACGTGGCTACACGAAAAAAGCTTAAGAAAGTTCACGCAATTTGGTTCGCGGGCGACGTAACGCTACCTTGCGAGCGAAGGTGTAACCGGGAAAGCCGGTGTCCGGTTAGATTGCTACTTGTCGCAACGAGGAGAGAGTTTGATGAGTTACTCATATACGTTTTCCATATCTATATTCTTGGCAGCGTTTGTGGTGGTGACGTGTGTGCATCCGTCAAAAACAAGACAATGACGTCAGGATCAAAAGTTCAGCCACTCAACCATACATTACAATTATTCGGTGGACCGGGTCGGTTAGATGAATAGTAATATTAATAACACATTTAATTATTGAAATTATTCTTACAAGACTATTAAATAATTTTTTATAAATTTATTTAAATAATGATTTATAACTTATATTTAATATTTTTATAATGTTATATGCCCACAAAAGAATGGGCTCATTATCAGCGAACCCTGTTTGAATACCCATCCTTATGAATGCATACATACTTAAATACGGACATTTAAATATTACTAATTTTAATTAGAGGCTTGGTGATGGCATCTCTTAGATTCTTGAAGGATTTTCTTTTATTCTTTTTTCTATTACAGAAATTTAATTTAATTTAATTTAATTTTTGATTTTCAAATTTCATATTAATTTAGAAATTTAATTGATCGAGTATATTTTTTATTTTTGTTTTAGCTGAATTTCAAAATTTGAGTAAATTTTTATAGAGTTATTGTCAAATTAAATTTGCACGAACAATTAGGTAAAATGTCAAAAAAATCCATTGAAAACAAAATTAACTTTACACATTATTTTAAGACTAATTTTTCAAAACTTATTAGATAAATTATACTTCTCACTCCTGCAGTTTAGAGTCGGTGTCAATTTAGTCTATAAGCTTATTTGGATGAGCGATGAAAAAGTACAATTCAAAAAAAAGTCTCTTCTATCAGCTTAATCTAAACATCTGTTTGGGGTTTATTGTAATCTTAAAAAGTGTGGTTTATGAACCAAACACCCTAATTTATCAACAACGAAAAAAGTCCATTTTGAATGTGTTTTAAATGTTGATACATTTAACCTTTAATTTTTATTTTTGTATCATTGCAGTCCAATCAATACACAGATAATGGAAACACATCAAGCCTCCCTCAGGTGAACAGACTGTTAAGGGCAATATAGGTATTTGATGTAGATTGTATTGCAGATACATAGTCTATATATGCCACAAACTATTGTAATGAGTTGTAAAAGGAATGAAGATATAGAATAGGGGAGAACAGAGCAATATGGGTGGGAAGGGAAAGGAGGAATGAGTTCAAACACTATGTCATAGAGAACTGGGAAAAGGGAAGAAAGCAAATGAGTGACAAAGCAAGGTATTGCTTGAGAAAAAAGAAAATGAGTGAAAAAGTAAGATACTGTCACAAAAAAAATGGTCAAGCTTCAAACATCATGGATAGATTTGAATGTTGGAATGGTCAAGTTCAAACATCATGGATAGATTTGAACTTGACCATTCCAACATTCAAATCTATCCATGATGTTTGAAGCTAGACTTTATTAATTTTTCTTTGGTAATTGATTTTATTACTACTAAAAGGAAGGGGCACACCCCAATACGAGAGAGAAACTACAAAAAAACAAGCAACAAACCAAACCAAAGTAGTAAGAAATGGATCTACTACTTAAGAATAGAACAATAGCAACCAACAGTAACAACACCAAAACAGAGAATAACTAAAAAAATACAACCCCCTAAAACCAAACTACTTTCCCCACAACAGAAATGGATCCATCCAGAGGGGCATGACTTGCTACATGGCACACATATCACTTTAAATCTCAATTTTTAGTATTCTAATGGATGTGAATTTTTCAATTGGTATGATCTTGCTATGCATCCTCATGCACATCAAGTGATTCCAGATTTATTATGGAGCATGACAAGGTTGAAAATTCATGTTGCAAGGCTTAGAGCAAAAAGGAAGTGGCTCTAGACATGTTTGATATTGTTTTGGGGTGATTTGAATATTAGTATTTGGTAGATGGTTAATATAGATATGAGAGTAGAAAGTACTTGCAATTGATGTAATGAATGAAAATGCTATGACCTTTTTTTTTTAACTGTGTAATGAAAATGTAATGTCAAATGATGTAATGAAAATCAAGATAATGAAATTGATGTTTTGGAAATCATGTTTTGTTCACTGCTACATATACATAGTAGCCATAACAATTTGGAACCAATAATTTCATAAAAGCATAGCATAACATTATGGATAAAATCAAATGTCTTCTATTAATAGGACAAAGCACAAAGCCCAAGCACTTAAATCTGTTGCTACTTCAACAGTTTTGCAATAGCTAGTACATTGCCACAAACCCAAAAAGTACAAAAACCCAAACCATGACATCAGTTGTTTGCATTGTCAAGTACATTGCCACAAGCCAAAAAAGACAATACGAAAATCATAGTCTGTCGCTTCAATGTCTTCACTGTCTTTAATGTCTTTTTTTACCGCCTCCAGTGTTCACACCTTGACTGTTACCACCAAAGGATGAATTCTCAAAGTTCCTTTTAACCTGTACAACCACAAAATAGAGGATTGTTGTTGAAATATGAGGCTATATAAACATAAAGGGTGGTTAATCATTACTTAGAGATAGTTTGCCTCTCATTTGAGTGACTAACATTTGAGTATGTTGTTTAATAGTTGGTGCTGAATTGGGATTGCCTTTTTAACCTGATTTGGTTGTTTTAGTCTTGCCTTTTTTTTTCTTCCTGTTTAAAACTTCTCTTGTTGTGCTCCATCTTCCCACTAGTTTCCACACCTCAATGTTGAATTGATTCTTGCAATCTTATCTGGATTAGAATGTTCATCTAGTTCTTTTCTTCTTACCTTCTTTGGTCTCCCAAGCTATTTGTAAATGGTAGGAGGAGCCACTAAGTCTATTCCAGTCTCATGTCATAATTGAGGCCCAGTTAACAAGGTTGATGATAGGCTCATCGACCCTATGGTAGGTTTCCTTCTTGTAGCATGAACTTAAGTACATCTTTGTGTTCTCTTGTTTGTAAAAGATGACACGTATGCCACTAAAATCTCACTTCTTACAAGAACAAGTTTGCTCATCCAAGTCAACCATATATGGTCTCATCCAGAGTACTGCACTTGGAATTTTAGCCCTCCAACCCATATAGAAATGCAGTTAGTTGCCTACTCTTTATTCCTTTTAATCCTACTTTGAATTTTAAGGCATAAAGGGAACTCATATTTCTTTATAACATCCCTTTTGACCTACATCTTTTTTATCATTAAATTTATTATTCTTTAAGCATGGTGAGTAATGGTTTATCTTTCGCCTCAATAATATATCCATTGAAGCACTCACAAAAGTTGTTAAGAAATATATCACACTTGGGAAAAGAAGTAAAATGTGACAGACCAATGTATTGGTGGCTTATTAGCTAACCAAATAAAAGCATTTCCACTATTTTTTAATTCCTCTATTTCAAACTCAAACCTGTGCACTGTGGTTGCTGTTATAGCATTACGAAGAAGGTCTTTCAAAGATTTTCCCTTAAAACTTTTCTTGAAATTATTATACAAATGCCTCACACATAATATGTGATCTAGCATTTGGTATAACTTGATCAAGTGTAGGAACTAATCCCTACATCTTCAAGTATTAGTCAAATCCATATGCCAACACATAAGTAATAAATATAATCAAAGAAAATAGATAGATCAAGCACTTTTGTTTATCTAAAGTGAAAGTTTAAGCATGCTGGTTAACAATGCTCAAGTCTTCTTGTAGTAGCTCAATAAACTAGCACGAAGCTCATTGTTTGCCCTTTAACCACAACATAAGTCAATGGGAACATACAATTATTCCCATCAATCCCCACAATTGATAACGATTTTCCACCACGAGGTCCTTTTGGAAAGCATCCATCCAATCCAATCATTGTTATACACCCTATAAGAAAGCCTTACTTACATGCTTTAAGGCAGTAGTATATCTTTCCAAACTTTGGTTGGCCTCTAATCTCAATAGTAGGTGACACATTCATAATTATTATAGAACCTCGATTGGTCCTTCTTATTTCTTCATAATAATCCCACAACCTGCTATATTGCTCAATGTAACTACCTTCTATCATGGTAAATGTTTTTCTTCTAACTCCATATAAGTTTCACGCGAAAAAATTATTTTTTGGAAATTCGCTCAAGTACAATGATAAAACCATCTAAAGACCCCCAGACAAAGGGTCCTTGATGAGCATTGTTAATGAAGAGTCGCCAGAACATATATATGGGTGATTTGAAGCCCAATCAGTTATTAGAAAAGGGAAAGTTCTTTTCAAATTAATTTCTTGTCAAATTAATTTCTTGAAAAATTAAATCGCTTAGTGATGTATTTCATGTTCAAGATATTTGATGGATCCTTGTGTTAGTTTCCTTACTAAGGTAAAGCGTCTATTTGAGTATGACAAGATTATCTTGAGTAAAAATGAGAATTAATCTCATGATGCTGAAAAATTAATGTGAAAATAGATATTTAGAAGTAAAATCTATTGGGTTATATAAAAACATAAAGTGAAATTAGTAGTTAATTGCTACAAGTAATGGAATGATATAATTTTTCTTGATATTTTAATCGAATAACTAAAATTTCTCCTATTAAAGTTTTAATAGTTTTGATAATCTTATCATTAAATAGATGTTAAAACTGTAAGGTAAATTAGAAGAAATTTATCTAGAAGTTTTATATTTTTTAGGAAAGAACATAAAGTCTGTAAATTGATAAAATTATTATATGATCTAAAACAAGCTTCCAAATAAGTGACATGAGAAGCTTGATAATGTATGTTGAAGTAAATGAGGTAGATCTACAAATGACATATGTGTGGTCACATGTTTAAACCATGAACGTGTTTTAGATAGTTAATAAGACTATATGATGACTAAAAGAATACTAAGAAAATTAAATTAATTTGATTGTGAAGATTGATGTATCTCATGTGATGCTTGTGTATCAAAACATATGCTCAAATTAATTGGTATGTGGATGTATTTGTAGTAGACCTGACATTGTTTGTGTAGGTTATATCTAAAGAAGATACACAAAGTCCTAACATGAACTATTGGATGAGTATAAATTGAATACCTATGTGATTAAGCGGTATTCTTCATTATGATGTATAATGAATTTTTCACTGTATTAAAAGGTTATAGTGATGTTAATTGAATTTATGATTCAGATGAGGAAGAAACCTATAAATTATATTTATGCCTTGATTCAGGAGCATTGTCCTATAAACTTGCATAGGTTGGTTCAATATGGAATCCAAGACAGTAGCCTTAGAAAAAGCTAGATTTAAGGCTAATTGTCTTATTAAGCTATTAGTAGGATATCCCTGTATGGAAGAGACCAGTTTTAACTGTTCCTATGTGATATGATTGCCAAGCTGAAATAGCGAAAGCAAAATGGCAGAAAATCAGACAAATATGCACATGACATTATATTGTGAAACAATTGTTATTTGAGTCTAGGGTGGTATCCCCAGATTATGTGAGGTCATAATAGATCATGGCCAATCCTTTAACCAAATACATAGAAGAGGATGAGACTTATGCCTATAACAAAGGTTCAATAGTGATGGCAACCCAACTTACATGAATGGCGATCCTAAGAAGTAGGTTCATATGGGTACTAACAAGTCACTAGGTGGCCTGGTGATGCATTATCAAATTTTTATATTGAGAGCCCCTCCTTGGGGTGTAGATAGTGCCAGATTGCAATGTGTAAGATTGAGAAATTTCTCTTATTGAATATCATAGCCCTTATGGGCTGGTGTGTTGATTGCAGTACACACTTGATGGATTTACCTATATGAGTGTAGAAGTGGGGCCGCTTCCCATGAGAGCTGAGGCATGCTCTCTAGAGCAATCAAAAATGTCCAGGTAGGGTGCACAACTTATTTGCGCCAACCTGCTTAGAACAAACCCTTCATTTGAGGAGACAATGTGGGTAGTAAGTTCTTTAATTTACAATAAAGAAACATTGGTTCATAAAACTTTATAAATTTCACCAAGTTTCTATAGGTCATAGCTTACTCATCCTAAGGCTGGTTTATAGTCC
The DNA here is from genome assembly GCA_008638375.1 of Nyssa sinensis. NCBI lineage: Eukaryota > Viridiplantae > Streptophyta > Magnoliopsida > Cornales > Nyssaceae > Nyssa > Nyssa sinensis. The sequence continues at coordinate 15,823,423 of CM018041.1, read as the reverse complement.
AAAAGACACCAGTTTCGATGCATTGAATTCTTGGGATTCTTTGGTTACTCAAGTCATTCTCTTGGTATTCTTTATGTTACCTTTATATAATTCAAGTATTTTGAAATATGTGGAAGATTATTTGTATATACTAGTATTCAAAATAATTATCCCATAAAGGGAGAGAGAAACTTCCTAATTGGATTGTCTAACCTTCTTTATATATTTGTTTTCTTTTTCATTTCAATAGTCAAAATTTTCTAATTTGATTGTCAAACATTCTTTATATGTATGATTTGTATCATATTTCAATTGTCAAACTTTCCTCCTATATTTAATTGACTAATCATTTTAGACAAAGATTCTTAATCAAAGCTTGACATATTCCATGAATAAAGTGATCTTCCTTTATTTCTTCTTCTTGCAACTTTATACAAACCAATGAACTCTTGAGATATAAGATACAAGCCTTGAGATCTGAGTTGCTTATGAGAATTTCTTCATTATTTTTCATTTTGTTAAGAGTTTCTTTGTTGTTCAACCTACTTGAAATTCTATTTATTTTGTTGAGAATTTTCGCCATTGTTCATTCTGTATCTACTAAAGTACCAGAGAATCATGATGGGTTGTTTAATTGATCTAAACATTGCAAGTGTATGCTCGTGTGGACGACTATTATATCCTGATGCCATTAACCTGCAACACCGAAGTTCTTCCTCTGAGGGACGAAATCACTTTTAAGAACAATGTCATTGCACACGCCATAGTCGCTAAGTTTTTTTTTTTATCTTATCTCTACATCATATTTATTATGTTTTTAATATTTAACAGTTTTCTTAGTTCCTAGATTTAAAAATTCTCCACAGAAAGAACTTCATTTATATCATAGACACATGTACAAGTTGAAATGAGAAATTCTAGATCCAAAGGGAGGCACCACCTCAATTATAGCGAACTGAGATTGGAAGGGAGCTACCAACACCAAATGAAAGCTGTTATGTGTCATGACACCCAAAAAGGTTACTACCATGGCGGATATAGCATACATGCATTGGTTAGGGACAGCAAGACATGATGCCCGCTTCCAATGGAGACCGCATTGACGGGTCCCAGATGACCAATAAGTAGTTGACACTTCAACACATGGCCCATCTACTTAAGTGATGTGTCAATCATTCATGGGTTAAGAGCAATGAATAAATTTTCTTTCCAATGAAGACTTTATTAGTAGAAACAGCCCCACAACATTGCTAATTGCTTGCCTGCATTAATAAGATCAAGTTTCTACAACTAATATCATTTTGACTTTTTGGGTGTTCGGACAAGATATCATTTCAATAATTTAACGCTAATTAATGAATAGTTATCAACCGAAAGCCTTCTTGTCTGAGTGGTATTTTCTCGACTTTCCCGGGGGAAAGGTCAAGGGCTCAAAGGCAAGGTTATAAATTAGAGTTAAATCCTTAAGTAGGGTAAAAGAAAATTTTATTTTTCAATTTAACGTTGTTGTTGTTTGAAACTTATTTACCAAAAATAGGATACTTTTTAAAAGCATTTTTTTTAAAGTTTTGGTTGAAAAACGTCTTTTCAAAAAACACTTTTAAAAACGTCTTTCTAAAAAATGCTTTCAAAAATATTTTTTAGAAAGACGCTTTCAATTAATTTTTTTTTAATCTATCAAAAAAATTGATGATTTTAGGTGATATATCTCCATTTGATTCCCTAATTATTTGGCACATAAAAATCAAGAATAAAAAAATAAAATAAATAAAGACTAATTAATTGAGTGTTGGATAAAAAATTAATTAACTATTTCTTTTATCTATAGTTTATATTATATGTAATATTATGTAATGAGGAAGTGATAGACTTAATAAAAAAAATAATTTTTTTTAAAATGTTGTTTTCAATAAAAAAAATAGAATTTATGTAATTGTTCTTGATTTAATTTTTATTTTAAGTGACAAACCATTTAAATATTTCCTCCTCGTCAAAATTTTCATTTCTTTCGTTGTGGAGAAATTATGTTATTTAAGATTGATTTCTACAAAAACTATATCATTGTCTCAGGAACAAGAAGTTACCAGAACCAGCATAACTCTGTTCAATTTCGAAGTAATTACTCATTTGTATATAATTCAACATGTACTTAAAATAAGAATTAAATAATTAATTACAGAGTAATATGACAAAGAGAGAAAGCACAGAAAACAGCAATACACCATGCTTGTAAGACAGAATCAAGAGAAAATCGAAGACTGAATATCAGTTATCGCTTGAGGATTCTCATGGAATGGTTCAGAGCCTGCCTATTATTGTCCCTATTATTCTTCTCCCCTAGAAGAGCACAAAAATATCGTAGTCCCGATTCCTGCCAAGAAGCATTTCTCATGCTACAAAATCGTGTAACAGATGGGAGGGGCCAAACCTGTGTTGCCGGTTCCCAGAATCCAAGCAGTCAAAATCTGCTGTCTTAGGCCCCACAGAAGAAGCTGCCACATTGTAAACATCATCCTCCTCCATGGTGACAAAGTTGTGATGAGCCCCAACAGTTAAGGGCAGGCCACCTCCCTCACAGTGCTGCAATCCCAACGTGAGAGACACCCCATTTCCAGTCCCGAACCTCCCCAACTCTGACACGTAGTCTGCAGCAGCTGCTGCCATGAAGCTCGCACCGCCCCCATTGGACTGAACTATTGTATCCTGGAAAAGACTACAATCATCCACCTTTGACCTTTGCTCCATCCTTGATTTCACTACCCCATATTCAGTTTCAATTTCTCCATTGGTCCCATTTTGGAATCTGGCATTGTCATTAGGTCCTAACATTTGAGCATCAAGAACATGATTGGATTTAGACTCGAGGAATGTCCTGTGCTACATCGCTCAGTTGCTGTGGAAGTTTCACTTTGTTATAAATCTTCCCCTTTATCCTTCAGAGGCCTTGATATCACCTTTTGTTGCTTTGGGAACAACCTCGGATGAAGAATTAGAGTCCATCTCTGCATCACCAATCTCTTCTTTGTACAAAACTTCAACAATCGGCTTCCAGAGACGCACCCGTGCATTTATGAACCAGTTAGAAACCTGAGACAGAAAATAGAGATATTATCAAATTACAAATGTCGAGCGAGTAACAGAGATGCAGTGTATAATTTAGGACCCGAGAGTGAGACAGACAATAGTATTAACAAAATTACAAAAGTAGATCAAATATAGAAATGCACTTGTATATTTTGAGATAATTGTTCAAAAGACTCACAAGGCACATACTGACTAATGATCCTGAGAATCGATCTCAACAAAAGCAATAAAAGAAAAGCACTTGAAGTTCACCACCATAAGAATTTTTCAATTTCTAAAAGATTATATTAATAAAATGACATCATCAGAGGTAAAACCAAATTAAGTGCAGATAATTAAATAATTTATGACTTGTTTACAAGCATGACAAAGATCACTCCAACATAAAAAGCTTAGACCTGACTGCACATATTCACAAAAACTGTTAATGAGTTTGTGCCAAAGAAAAAAAAAGGACTGAACTGCCCAAAGAAATCAATTCAACAGAACCTTATCACAGCCATTTGTTTCATAGAAGCAAATCCTTCTCCTCAACTATGTTCTGAGTAGGACCAAATCTTGTCCGCTCAGTCATGCTCCACGTAATGCTACCCCTTGTGAATGTTGAAGGAAAATATATGCTCTTTCTGTCTATCTCTAACAGGTTTCCCCTGATTCATTATTGATTTTTTTCCAAATTATTTCTGAAGTCCAGTTGTTTTCACAGTCACCAACATCCAGAAGTTCTAACTATATTTTCCCCAATTATCATATCTGATACTGAATAATGCCCAAATCTGAATGTTGCCATGGTTTTTTGTGGAGAGGAGTCAGCCACAGTGCTATTTAGTAGATGCAACAAAGGAAAATAGGGCATACAATGTCAAAGCTCGACCAAGTCATAAACACACAGATGACCATGATCTACCTTGCATATAGCTAGATAACATGTGTAGTACTTCTACCTGACTTCTTGTCAAGCCTGTCTGCCTTGCTAGCATGATCTTGTCAGAATCTTTTGGGTAGCTGGAGAAAAAAATTACCAATTACATGAATTTGAGTGCTCAACCAACTATAATCAAAGTGGGGGAAAAAATCAAGAAAGTTTATGTAGGGGACTTTACGGATGAAGGAAATGCTCGAATAACCAAGCACGAAGAATTGAAACAGAGCTTTCAGGAAGCCCCTTTGTGGCCTCCACGCATGCTGTTGCATCATACCAAGGTGCTGAAGTGCTCTCTGTTGCCTGAGCTGCTGGTCCACATAGCGGACAAGGAACTAACAAGATTAAAAAAGTGGAAATCGTTGTGAGTATATCAAACAAGATTAAAAAGGTTGAAGTCAAGTGAGCATATCGAACGGACTATGATTCTATTTCTCACATAGTCGATGCAAGGAGCAGACTTAATTTGCATAAACAAGGAGTCCTATGTGCTTGATTTCACATAAATTACCTGTCATGCATCATTTCTCAGTTTCTTTTTACCCTCTATGGGATATTTGAAGGATGTTTCGAACTTGAATAATTAATTTAGAAAGAATTATGAGTTTATGCTTTTTGGCAACTTCAATTTGTTTAGGATAATGAGTGGAAGAATTTATGCATGTGTATTTGTGTGTATGTGTGCATGCGTGTATATATATATACATACACATACACATACACATATATGGTACTTGTTAGGGCTAACGTTATGCCTCAACTTAAGACTAGGTCAAAATCCCAACCATTTTAAACTGTTAGTAGGTCTCAAAGAGTGAAATATATGTCCAGTAAGTATCAAAATCCTCTAAAAGGGAACTACAGTCAACCCTCTAATATTTGATATTAAAAAATAACTTAATAATTCTAATAATTGATAATTTTGCTGGAACCAACTTGATTTTATGGTGAATAATTAATAATTCAATTAATTAGCAATTAATAACTTTTGGAAAATATCCTATTGTATTATTAATTACTAGAAGTCAAATATGTATACAAATGCAGATACATATAGACATAGTTGATAATATTCTCATACATGGCACGTGTTGTTCTTATGTATTTCATTATGAAATACATAACGTGAGTTGCATTACTATCTAATCAACATTTACATCCATAATCACGTTATTTATATAATATGAGTTTTTTTTAGTTTTTTTTTCTTCCATCTTAAAGGTCATTCAATAAATAAATGATATCTTTTCTATGCAAATATTAGAAATATTTTTGAAATCATATGGAGCTTTTTTGTTTCTTTCTATTTTTTTATACAAGAAGTTAAAAAAGAAGCTTATGGCTAGTTAATATTTAAAAATTCTATTAATTAATAAATTAATTGTCCTTGATTATTGATCACTAGAGAGTTGACTGCATTTTCATTCTTAGTATGTAATATCACCTGAATTCTAAAAGTACTGATACTTTGTACTAAATTTTACTCCTATTTTTTTGAGAAAGGGCATATTTTTTCCCTAATAAATAATAGGAAATAGTTGTTTTCACTATTGCATTCAAATCATTCACTAAATTACGTTTAATCCATTTGATGGAAATCACTTGAAAGAATTAAGAAACAAGGAGATGAGGGAAGTAGAGCTGCCCCAAATACTGTGTTACACCAACCCCCAAAAAAAAAAAAATATATATATATATATATATATAGATACATACATGAATGCACATGCAAACACACAAACACACAACTAAACTACATTATAAAATGATGCAGATAAAAGTGCAGAACACCAAGAACCTTGGCATGGAAAATTAGTAATATCTCAAACTATTCATTAAACATGTATTAGATCTCTCAAGTGCAGAACTTTTCTAAGATCTAAGACTGCAAAACCTACCAAGAAATCTTTAAAAACCGAGTTCTTTACACAAAACTCTCCAATGATGCATATAGATCATAAGTAACCCATGTAAAGATTTCATTAAACATGTATTAGATCACAAGTTCAGAACTTAGAAAAGATCTAAGACAGCAAAGCCCTAATTTTTCAATACAACTCAATCCTTAAAATCCCTAATTTCTAACTTAGAGATAGAAAAACAAAACATTTTTTTTACCTCAGATTTGATGAGATCACTGCACCTGAGAGAGACAAGTGATGAGAGAGAGGAATGATCGGTGATGTTAACAGTGATGGGATCAAGTCGGAATGGTTGACGAAGGTCGGTAATGATCAATAGTGATGGCCGGTGAAGAGAGGTTGAGAGATAAGAGAGAGATGAGGTCTGTTGTGAGATGAGTGAAAACTAAGAGACAAGTGACAGACCATATCAATATAGAAAACGTCTTGTCAAAACATGCTTTCTTAAAAGACCTTATTTTGGTAAATAAGTTTGGAACAATCTTAAAGTGGTGAATAACTTCCCAAATTACCTTAATTTGGAAAAAAATTCTTATAAGTCCCATTTTATTGACGTGAGTGCAAGTATCAATTCCAAGCAGTTAGTTATTAACGTGAGTAGACTCCTCCATTTTTTTATAAAAAAAAAAAATTAATTATCCACACTATTATGAAATCAAATATTTCCCATTGTCAAGAGCAAAACTAATCTACTTCTCAACAAGAAAGATCCATGATCTGGAAAGCAAGCATTTTATTCAGGTAGACTGATTTGACCGACAAGGCATCGTCAATTGCTAATGGTACAGAGAGTTCAGAATTCAGATTACAAAAAAACAACTAACAAAATAGATTACAGAAAGTGCCACAAATAACTAGACATCTCGAACAGCCCTTTTCAAGCCCTCTTTTTTCCTGTTCTGAAAGATCAATATGCCATTGCATAATGTTGATCATGGCTTGGGCCAACAACTACAACATAAATTACATTTGAGTAGTACTACAAATAGCTACTACACATCTCGAGCAGCCCTTTTCAAGTCCTCGTTTTCCTTGGTCAGAAGATCAATACGTGATTGAAGAATGTTAATCATGGCTTGGGCCCTCATCACTTCAATTTTCAATGTCTCCCTCTCCATAGAAACATTAAGGATTCCATTTTCCAAATTGCTGATGAATTTCAAATATCCAGGAGGCACAGATTTCTCAAGATTGGCAGAGTCAAATGTAGGCGGGTCAACTGGATGACTTTCTTTGGGTTCAACGGATTCTAATACAGGAAATTCCAAAAGTGTGGAAGAAAATTTTTTTGTTGTAGATATATGAAGATCCCGAGTTGTAGTAGTTGAATCATCCGAAGCATTTGCATGGCTAGAGTTTGGATCATCATGCTTCGATCTTTTATTTTGGACAAAAGAGAAGGGTTCTGGATCAGCTACACATGGTAAAGGATCATCCTCCGACCTTTCCCTCTTGCAAACAAATGGAATATTTTGAGAGTCAATTGGATGCTCACTTTGCCGAAGAGTAGCCTTGTTAAAGGAATGCATCTCCTGTAGGAATTGGCCAATATAGTGTCAATTATCAAGTTTATTCAAGGCTCCAAAAATTGGAACTGAGTTTGAAGGATCTGTGAGAAACAGTTCATAGCACCAGAATGTCGAACAAATAACCTGACGTGTGTGCGCAAATTAGCATCAAAAGAGTCCAAGCAACATACATAGTTTGACAAACAAGTTCAGAAACAATTCCCACCTTTGCAAAGAATTTGGTAGAAAGCTATATCATTAATTTTTGTTTAAAATAAAATGGCATTGATATTAATAGAACATAGTTAACAAAATTTCTTCACTTAAAATGGTATTATATTATTTAAAAAGCTGCAAATCATTTGCTTTTCAATCTGAGTGTTCATGTTTGTCTGGTTTTATAACATCTTCCTCGATTCATTACAATGGCAAAAGAAACAACACATTAGCCAACAACAAATCATACTGTCAATGCAAAGGTATAAGCAATCAACCAGTTCCATTATGTAGACAAGAACTAAAACCATGACTAGGTATACAGTGGCAGATCCAGGAAATTTTCCTCTAGGGCCCAATATACATGGATGGGTTAAATTTTAGAAATCACTGCATTGATGTCTAGAATTAAAAAGAAATTTTATAACCTAATTTTTGTCGTAGAATATTTATATCGGTTATAATAATATATTCTTTTAAATATGTCTCTTATTCTCAAAGTTTATTGCTTTAAATTACTCAAATTATCTCAGCCAAAAAAAATGAAAAATTTTAATATATAATTTAGAAACAATTGGTATAGATTTGGATACACAAATTTCAAGATAACTATTTGCCCAATTACATAGGGTCGACGAACCCCCTTAATTAATAAGAACAAAAAATTATAGTAAGTAAAAGAGGAGGATGTAATATGTGGTGAGAAGAGATATAATATAATTTCCAAAATATATAAATAAATAAATAATCTGCCATTGTAGGTATACCTAGATTGTCACTTAACAACCAATAATAAAAGAAAAAATCAAATTTGAAGTTTTGAGGAAATCTTAATTACTAACAGTGAAGAATACTTATTTATGCTCTAATTTCCAATATGAAATGAAGCTCAGGTAGAGCATGTGAACAAGAAGAGGGGCAAATTGGGGATTTCTCATGGAGTTAGGTTAGTTTTATTCCTGCTCTCTTCTGTTTTAGGAGTTGATCTTTTAGTAAAATAAAAGTTGTTGCACATGGGCAATAGAAGTGATATATGGGTCTTATCTTGGGTCAAGTTAAGTTATTGGATCTTCATATGTGATCTTCTACTAAGTCTAAGAATAGTCTTGGTGGTCAAACTTAAAGCCCTACCCTGCTAGCTTTAAATGGTATCTCTTGCCAGCCCGTAAAGAAATGTGCAAGGTTCAAGCCTCAAATAAGACAAGGCTGAATGTTATATTATCAATAAATAAATAAAGTCCTAGTCTTAAGTATAGATATAGAATTCCAGCAGCCCATGCGTATGTGTCTTTTTTCAATTCAAGGGAACTTAGTTTTAGATTGATATGCATGATGCAACCTAAACCTTAGAGGAAACCTAAGGGATTCTAGATGAGTTTCCTAGAATATTCTTTTTGCTTTTATTTTTCTTATTCTCTCCATTCTTCACAATCATAGTTTGCTATTCATATTACAACCAGCCTCTTATTTCTTTTTGTCTTCCATCCCCAAATCCTAGTTTCATAACCCTACCTTTTCCTCTTCTCTTACCTTCAAATTTGAGACTCCAAAGCCCATAATTAGTTGCTCTCCAGAATTTTGGTAACTAATTATTTGCAACTAGGGCTAAAAATGACCCAAGCTGGTCACAACCAGCTTGTGACACTGCTATTCTGAATCTTGTTCATGTTTGTATGTATTAATAATATATGAGCCAAGCTCAAGTCTAACTTGTAGACTTGGTTAATAACAAAACTTGGCTCGGTTAGGCTGGTCTAGGTTACTTTCTCTAGTTTATATTCATCGGTTACATGTAATTTTATTAAACTTTCATTTTCTCAACTTCAGTATAGTTGTGTGGAGTGAACCATATGTTTTACTCTATTTTTTGATAATTAATGTATTATTTTTGAAATATAAATCATATGTTTTATATAAAAATAAGAATATAAATAAGGTAAAAAATAGAATAAAATTTGACATTTCCTTACGAAAAGTCACTTCAAGTTCTTTTTGTCTTTAAACTTTCTGACTTTTCAACTTTTGAACCTTAAAACGAGCATCTGAAAAAGAAGTTGAGTACATGGTTTTTATGTTGAGCTAAGCTTGGCTTTCAAGCCAGCCGAGCAAGTGCCAATCCAAGCCTAAACAAAGATAGCTTAAGCTTGAATGAACCCAAACCAAATCTGAATAATCATACATCTCAGTTGTGCTGAAACTTTTCTTGATCCAGTTCATTTGAACCTATTTGCAATTCTAGCAACCAATCACTTTCTAAACTAAGTCAATTTCAATCCCTTTCAATCCACTAAGTACCAACCCTACAACTTCTCTGTAATCCTTTAAACCCTAAACTTACAAACTTACAAACTTTCAATAACCTCAATCTTGCATAAAACATTTGCAGGCTACATTATGTTGCATTTCCTATTGTTATCCTACATCAGAAGCTCTCAAAAAAGCAAGAAAGGCAAGTATCAGAGAACAACCACTTCAATTATTTCCTGCAAATAGGCCATGCAATAAAAAATCTCATAGAAGGGCATTATATCACGACTCAAAAAGGAAGACTTGGGGGTTGGGATAACTACTGGGATTCAATGCTAGAACCAAACTCAAATTATACCTTTGGCACTGGTGAACATCATTATTGCCCCACATTCCTGCCAAAATTGTGTCATAATCAATGTTCAAAACTTACTTGGCTCGAATCCCCATATTCGAAAGGTATAAATATTTATCTACAAAGGTATAGGTGCACAACTTCTATTTGGGTTCCAATTATACTTTCATTGATTTAAACCTTATCCATCGTTGTCCCTTTCCCTCTGCTTTTTTTAATTGATGGGAAACTGGGAAATGCAACCATAATCCTCCTCCATGCCACTACTGAAAATTCCTCTGAAGCATCTCCATCCCCTTAGCAACTGAAGTTGGAATAGAATAAAAGGACATGAAATATGTATGCGAACTAGAGATGGTGCTTTTAACGAGAGTTAGCTTCCCTCCCCTAGACATATACTGCCTCTTCCAACCCGCCAAACATTTCTTCATTTTTTCCACAATAGGATTTCAAACTACTGTTACCTTAAATACAAACCCCAGATGTAAGCCCAACACGAAATAGGCAAAGACCGCACTACACAACCAAAATTGCTCGCCAACAAGTCCACATTCCCTACCGGAATAATTTTCAATTTGGCCAAGTTAATAGTAAACTAGACAACACCTCAAAACAAATGAGTATACAGCTAAGATAATAAAGTAGAATCTCCTCTACTCCACAAAAAGTAATAGTGTTATCTACAAACAAAATATGAGACATTGACACGAGAATTCCCTAAGATACCAATCCCAAAGCCCATCAAAAAACCTCGAGCAATCACTTTCTCAATCATGCTTAACTATGAAGCACATATATTATATTTTGGCTCGCGTGTTTATGTTGGATACACAAAAAAAGAATGTAAAAATATTATATTTTTTCTAAATTCCAAACAAGTTAGAACATGTTAGTATGCATTTTCCTTTCTCCCCCCCCCCCCCCTCCTCATTTTCTCCTCTTCTCCTCTATTTTTTTGGGTTATATATACACACATAGATATATATATATACATATATATATATATGTAAACATATATATATTTTATATGATAGTTAATAAATTTATTTTGAAACTTAATGATAGATTTTGATGAATAAATGAAGAAGTTCTTAAATTTATATTTAATGACTTTTGTTATTTTAATATCTTAATAATCTTTTTGTGATTTATGTATTTTTATGCCAATTTTAATTGAAATAATATTATATTTTTATTATATAATCATATAAAATATATATATATATATATATATTCAACGTGTCCCTGATGTATCCGTGTCCTACTTTTTTGAGAAATGACATGTCCAAGTGTCTGTACCTGTGCTTCTTAGATGCTTAGGACCTCTACAACTACAAACAAATCCAAAGCCCGTCAAGTTTTGTCTTCCACATTATGCAATTCAACGTATAAAAATTTAGAAAGTTAGTCAAAGTTTTATATTTGTCTAACAAAATATAAATGCATATAAATAAAATATTATATTAACAAATCCAATTGTGTTCAAGTCCATGTCTTACTTCTTTAAGGATTTTCCAGATTGGTGTGTCTATGTCATATCATGTCCGTGTCAATGCCACTTAGGTGGAGATGTGGAGGATAGAACCATGGCTGTTAAAATCCCAATCCGGGTCTTACGATCCTATGATTTTACGATCCAAAAATATAAAATCGATCCGGATCCCCATAAAAAATCTTTAAAGAGTAGGATCTTATGAAACCCCTATAAAACTACTAGGATTCCTGAGTTGACTCTCGATTCTACCTATTTTAATGATCCTACAATATAGCCCTATAATGTTATTTCGCATGTCTTTGATAAGTTACAACCCTAAGACCATAATAATATTATAAAACAAGTACCAAGAGTTACTTAAAAATCCTAAGTGAGATAATTATATTGAAACTTCATGTTTTTACTTCTTGAATAACTCTTTTAATTTGCTTTAAACTAGTCAAGTGTTATACTAGTTAATTTAACTCTTTATTACGACTAGTATGGTCTGATATTGCCATTTAAAAAAAAAAAGTACTTTAGGCTAATTAGCATGTCTCCCTCCCCCCCTCTCTCTTACATATACACACAAAAGCTCAATAAGTTTGTTTTGAACCAATTGATCTCTTATATTATATATTCCTATATCATAGGTTTTGTTATAGAGCCTTTCATGGCCGAATAAACCAACTATTTTAAAATAAAAATTTTCTTTTAATCTAAATCTAATATTTTAATGTGCTGTTTTAGTTAAATTTTATATAAATAAAACATTTGTTATACTAATTTACTAAAAAAATATTAGGATTAGTAAAAGCTTTTGTGCTCTAAATGTTTATTATAATTTTTTTTCTTCATATTTTTCATGTATTTTAAACTTATATATTTTGTATTTTGAAAGATTCTTAAGATGCAAAAATATTAATTGATATTAGTTTTCTCATTTTGTAGAATCTTACAATTCTTGATTTGATTCTGAGGACCATCCCATTGATCCATTGTAGGATCCCGATTTTAACAACCTTGGATAGAACACAATTTCATTCTCTTTTTCCTTAATTTAGATTCATATGCCACAAGCATTCAAACCTTCCTTCTTCATCCCCATTGGTTTTCATTCATTGTATAAGGTTATAATGTTTTGTCTTTACTAAGTCTTCTGTTTGATTATAAAAAGAAATGGATCCCACCCTGTTTCTGCCATAGATGCCTTTACTAACATGCTACGATGTCTTCAGCATTTGGGACTATATTGTCACAAAAACTCAACACCTTAGTAACCTTATTAACCTCAAAATTCAAACTAAATCATCTAAAGAACAACATTCATTTCATCATCTATTGCCTCTCCACTAAATCTCTATCACTGGTAACTACACCAGAAGATGTCCAAAAAAAATAGACAAGTCAAGAAAGTTATATCCCAACTACTTGGAGTATGTTACACAAATCCTTTTTTACATTTCCATAAAGAGACATATTTCTTGTTTAATCATAGGTCATTTTAGGGCTGCAAATGAGCCAAGCTATTCATAAACAACTCAACCTAATTATGAGCTCATTTTCGTAATGAGCCAGGCTTGAGCAACTCCTAGGTCAGCCCAGCCAACCTCGTATAGTGGGGAAGTAATAAATAGAAGATGATTGGACAGATGGGAGTCTATTAAGGTTACAATAACATTTGTAAAGGAATGGTTCAAATATGACACTAATTATAGAAGACGAGAAAACATTCGTCAAGGCAAATCAATTACTATTATATATTTAATAGGACCTCAAATTAGTGTACCAGATTCCTATCAGTACTTCCCAAAAGAAAGTTTCATATATAGATTCTGATGTTTCTCATCCCCTACTTTCTTTGTATGCCAAATCTAGAGCCATGCTCTCTTTGTCTCCAATGTCTACTATAGATCATTAGATTTCTTCAAGGCCAAATTCATGGTAACTGTTGGCAAGGCTTTAATATTTCTTTTCTCCATCTTTTTTCCCCCCCTTTCTTTTTCCTTTCTTTTTCATGATTAAGCAAAATTAGCCTGCAGACGCTAGGAAGGTGAACGCTCAAAGTCCTAAAATTTTGTGGTCTTTTCAGAGTTTTAAGGAAGTGTGAATGAGTTTTTTTTTTTTTTTATATATAATTCCGTCTTCCATCTCGGACAGACAAGGATGATGATTTCTTTTTGAATTAGGCTATGAACAAATTTCTATAGCTCTTGAAAGGAATTTGCAATTATTTCTAAGACTAGAGTAGAGCCTATCTAAGTTCAATCTTTTTTGAACTTTGGCGAGCCCAATCTAAACAAGATTGGCTAGGCTCCAGTGTAGTTAAAGGCAACAGACGCCCTTATGGCACCAAGGTCTCACATGGCCCGAAAAGCGAGGTGACAAAAAAGCGTTAATATGAGTGAAGCAAAACGCTAACTAACAAAAATAAAAATATATATATATATATAAAGTTATATAACATCTTATCACTATAATAATTATCATGTAATACTAAAAAATTCAATCTAAAAGTTACATATGTTATATTAAAGTGATAGAACTATTTTAAACTATAGTGGTTCTTTTTCTAAATTAATATTTAAAGTTTTGTTATTAAGTTTTATATAGAAGAAATTTTTGTGAACTTGTTAGTTCTAATACTGTGGAAGACATGATAGGGCTAATCTTGTAGAAATGTTTAGTAAGTCAGTTTTATGCTAATGTTTAATAATAATACTTTTATAAATATAATAGGTTATACAATATATTTTTAAATTACAACTATGTTCTTTTATATTGATGTCTCCTATAGAATTATTAAATAAGTGCATAAAATACTATAAATATAAGGTACATACGAATAAAATATGTTATAAAATACTTGCAGAGCCTTGATTAAGGCGATCGCCTCTTTGAAGAAGCTTGACCCGGAACATGTTAGGACAATAAGACTAAAAATCGCCTCACCCGGTCGCCTAGGCGACAATGCGATCGCCTTTGACAACATTGCTAGGCTCAAGCCATGCTTGAACAAAGCTTGAACATAATCTAGATATAACTAAACCAAGCCTGAACACCTTGATACTACACTCGAACTCAGTTCATTAGCAATCCTAGATTATGTCATTTCCCGATACCTCAACCAGCATTCCTTTGGCCTCCCATTTTCTCTTTACTCTGACAACAACTTTAAACTTAATGTGAATCAATTTTCCTTGTATAATCATTAATATCTACTGCACATGATCATGAACAACTTTCCCTCTTCTTATTTTCAGCTAGCTCTATTTTTACTTTTACTTTTCAAAGTAAATTCATTTATTCTATCCTTTCTTGTATTGCACTCGGATATCTCAATGTCCCCACCAAATAGTGTTCCCTTTTTGTTGACCAGTCAACATTCAATACTACAAAGCATGATTGACCATTTACCCCTCTTATATATTACTGCTTTTAAATTTAGGAAAGGTATTTGCCAATCATGTATTCCCTCATAAGCAGTTTGTTTACTTTGTCCATCCCCTAATTCGAAAAGGAGCATCCTCTTCAATCTGACTTCAAATGGTCACTTTTAGCCATAGTCTTCTACATCAGATACCAACTTATTAAATTACACTAATCCATATGTTTGAAGTTAAAAAACTCTTTATAAATAGTTATTATACTACAGTTTGTTAAAAAGTAATTCTATTAATCTTACTATTTGCAATTTACACATGCTTTGTATGATAGAAGGTTAATTATCTTAAAAAAAAATTATATCTTTGAACAGAAGATGCAAGTTTAGCTAGGTACACCTATTTAAATAAGTTAGTAGATTGGTGGATGCAAGTACCATCAATATATATTTTTTTTTTGATAACTCTCTCTCTCTCTCTCTCTCTCTCACACACACACACACACACACACACACACACCAGTTTTCCCTTATGGGAACTTGAGCCCTCAACCTCCCATATACAAGTACCTTCATAATGAGTCTATGGTGTATTAAATGAAAACATGGGTGGTGTGGCTGATTATTTTTTCCTTCTTAATGGAAATTCTTTATCTCTGAAGAGGAAATACTTTATCTCTGAAGAGGAAATACTTGACAAGGGTTTTGCAAGAATAAAAGAATGCCAATATAAGTACTAGTGCCACAGAATGGTGAAATCTTGAAAAAAAAATAAAAATAAAATCGAACCAAGGTTTTTTAAATTAGCTTACAAGAAATTTTTTTAGTTTCACTATAAGCAAACAAAAGGGAGACATGCCCATGGACACAAGGAAAATACATAGACTTCAATCAATACACCATATGCATATCACTCATCAAGTCTACCAAATAATCTTATTGATTTAACTTTGTACAATCCAAAAGTTTAAAATATGTAACAAAATCTCTTTCAGCTCAATCATAGACCTCTCTTTCCCTTCAAAGGTCCTGTTCCATTCTCTCCACACACACCATAAAAGGAAAAGAGGGGTGTGTACAACACCTGTCGATCCCTTTTGCATCTCTAACCAGCCCTCCAGCACTTGAACAAATCAATAATTGTCCCCAGCATGATCTACACTACAAAGCAAAAACAACAAACTCCAAAGGGTCTGAGCCATTGTACAATGCAAAAACAAGTGGTTGACTGACTCCTCTTCTGACATACGCATGCAACAATGATTTACCAACCAATACTCTTCAAATTATCTACAGTAAGGGTTGCCTCTAGCACCATGGTCCACACAAAAAAAAATGTCACATTCAATGCTGCCTTTATCCTCCAAATTATCCTCTTGTCTTCAAATTTCCTTTTGATACTAACTTTTCCAAATCCGTTAGCCTCTGCTGAAATCTCTTCACAATGACATCCCAGACTGCTTTAGCTTTATAGAACGACCCCAAGGGGAGACCCAAGTACAATGTGGGAAAGGAGCCTATCGAGCAACCCATATTGATAGCTAGAACCAATATCCTCTTCGCTTCAAATTATCTACAAAAAGGGTCCTCTCTAGCACCATGGTCTTCATAAACAATGTCACCTTCAACGACACCTTTTTTCTCTAAATTATCACCTTCTCTTTAATTTCCCTTTCAATGTTGGGGATTCCAACATGCTAGGCTCTGATAAAATCTCTCCACAATGAAATCCCACACTGCTTTAGCTTTATAGGATGACCCCAAGGGGAGACCGACCCAAGTACAATGCGGGAAAGGAGATCATCAGACAGCATATTGATAGCCAAACTCTCAATGTCACAAACCTTTCCCACTAGAATCAACTCACTCTTCTCTAGATTTACCTGAAGACCTCACACTACTTTGAAGCATAGTAAGACACTTCTTGTACCTTAGCTGCTTCTCGTCTGCCCCACAGAAGATTAAAGTGTCATTCGCAAACAACAACTATGAGATGTTGATAGCCCAACCTCAAAACTTGCCAGCATACCCCCAACTACTACTTGATCAGTCGGTTTGCTCATCAATTCCATCATCACAATAAACAAGAGAGGAGATTGAGGAAGCCCCTTGACAAAGACCCCTTGTACTGTGGAAAAAAACCCTCAGCCAAACCATTTACCAACACCGAGAGCTTAATTGTAGAGATGCAACATTCAATCCACTTCCTCCACTTTTAACCAAAACCCAACCTCTTCAACATATAAAGCAAGAAACACTCATTTACATGGTCATAGGCTTTTTCAATAGCTATCTTAGCAAGCCAATTCCCGGAATTATACTTCTTGTCCTAGAGTTCACACACTTCGCCACCAATGTAACATCCAAAATTTACCTCCTATGAATGCATTCTATGATTGAAATATGACTGCCCCTACCACCCTTTTCAATCTCAAGGACAAGACCTAGGTTATGACTTATAAGTGGAATAAGCTCGGTGCTTGGTGCATTATAAAAAAAAATAAAAAATAAAAAATTTAGATCATACTAGAGAAATACTATTATTTAAAAAAAGAAGAAGAGGAAAGATATTTTTCATTGTTGTTAGATGAAGTGACAAACAGCAATAATAAAACCATAAAAGAAGAAGAGGAAGTAGTAGCAGCAGCAGCAGCAGCAGCAATAATAGTAGTACTAGAAGAATGGAGAAGTTGTGCATGATGAAGATGATAAAAGATGGATTCAACTGGTCTCTCTCTCTCGTGTATGCTAAGACTACAATGACTAGTGTTTCTTGGCAATGCCATCAATAAGTTGCTCGCTTTAACAAGATATGCCCCAATGATATCAGATGGAAAAGATTTTTTTTTTTTGTAAGTATTCTATAAAAAGATTCAAAGTGGGTCAAGTTAGCCAAAAAAATATAACTACATCTCAACCAAGACATCAATTGTGGATATTTACCCTCATATAAAAGGATACTTGGGCTTCTCTTAATTTAGTTGATTTATGACTTATAATTTAATAGCAATAAAGTGAGAACATGCTATAATATTCCCTAATATATAGGTCCAATGAATTGCACTTGCTTCCAATGGTGCATCCAATTTTGTGAGTAAAGATTCAAGACAGATAGCAACAAGTATGTCAAATCTCCAACTGATACTCACATTGAGCCAAGTGTCAATCAAAGTCGTTTGAAGGAGGATGTCAAACAACAATTCTCTAGTCATTAGCTTCATGAAATTCAATGTACACCATGGTATGTACAAGATGGTTAGCAAATTTCAATACAATCCACTATAAGAAAAAAATCAACCAACATCGATATGGGTTCTTAGGTATCTTTGATGGTCATCCAAGGTATCCTATATTTTAGAGCTGCAGAAACTCTCCTAAGAAATGCAAAGTTTTAGGTATGTTACTAAACATTGACTTAAGCAAATCCATTTTTCATTAAAAAAAATGTATTCAACTTTCACACGTGGATCTGCACCAAATGTGAAAGGCCTTAGCTAGACTTACGATTTCATCATAGTAAAGCAGAAGACTAATCATAGACAGAAATTTTATGAATGAAAAAGGCTATTCTGGAGAATTTTATTTTAAGCATAAAACATATTGTTTTCTGCAATACTCAAAGTGCCATCCAATCAAGGAAAAATGCAAAGTTTCACTGATGAATTAAGCACATTTTTTGGCAAAAATTCACCAAAATTTCTTTAGTCCTAGAAGATCAGTCCTGAGGAAACTAAAATATAGAACATCTACTTGATATGAGAATAGTGGTCATTCAACACACAAGTAGAGCCAATTTGAGAATGGAAAAACCCTCCTCGTGGTGGTCAAGGGAAGATCATGTCTTCCTAAAGAAGCACATTGAATTTTTTGTTTGAAAGGCCAACATTTCATGATTTGGTACTTGTTAGTGAGGGTATTACAACCCTCACTTCTAGTGTGTAAATTTTTAAGAAACATTATAAGCTAGGATTATCTTTCATGATTCAATTTATCTTTTTTTCTTTTTTGGAAGCAGAGAAGAAAAAGTTGTATTTTTTGCTTCTATTTCTTATCACCGGTATGACTCCTCGAACCCGTAAGTTGATTGAGGGCTCCCTACAATTTCCTCCTCTATATATAAGAATATATAAGGAAAAATAAATAAATATATGTATATATATATATATATGCACACACATACAGCACAAACCTGGTCAAGGTCATTCTCAACCTGCGCATCATCACCATTTGCCATTTCATCCCCGGCCTCTTCTCCTGGAACTAAGAGTAAAGCATCATCATCCCATTCCTCCTCAACAAATGGTGCATACCGATCCCCATTTGGTGGTCCTAAACCACTTTTCTGAAAAATTCTGCACAGCACAAATGCATCCTTTCCCCAGCAAAACAAAAACAAGTAACAAGAAATTTCATATATGGTTCGAATTCCTGAAGTAAAGCACAACCAACAAAACATATGCACTTAAATTGAGTTGTATAAACACAATTTGCACCTGTGCTACTCTAGTTTTATCCATTTCTTCATCAGCAAGTCTATATTCATGCATAACCCAATTGGTCCGCTTGCCATCGGGGGCTCGTCCACTATGAAATACGAGTGTTTTTTTCATCCCAATTGTCTGACCCTTGTGCCGGACTGGCCGATCCTTCCCCGTTGCCTTCCAGTACCCTCTGCCAGTGGCACGATTCAATCGAGACCCATTACCATACTTTCTATCTATGAGGCTGAAGAAGTACCATTCTAGGTCTCTGCTCTTCAACCTCGAATGACCTAAAATTCATAAATCACCAAATAATTCTTGTTAAATTCAGAGATATGCACATGACAATATGAGAACGAAAAGAATAGGATTTACAATAGCTAAAATGGATAAATAACCAGGAAAATCATTAAAAAAAAAAATGAAAACATTTACAAGACAGGAAAAGATTTGAGAAATGTGTGACAATAAAAGAAGCAAAATTGGACCCGGAAGACCTGAATGAATAAATAGACAATAAATTTATACATAAAACCTCAACTGCACAAATAGTCGAACAATTCATCTAAGAAACTAAACCAAAAAAACTCTCAAACACAAAGATAAAGAAAAATATAATCAAGAGAGTGGGAGAGGGACCTGCAAGCTCCCAGGGCTCAGATTTGTACACATCTATTTCGGAGACAGCATCGAAACGGAAGGGCTTTCCACGTGCCTTTCGCTTGAGGTAGTATTGCACAAGCTCCTCATCAGTCGGATGAAACCGAAATCCAGGCGCGAGCGACGTTGCTGGTGTTGCTGCTATTGGCGCCGCCGGCGGATGAACTGATAGCAATTCGTGGCCCATGAAAGCACAGACAGGTAGAGATAAGGACGAATTGTTCAACAGGTATGGAAAATTAGGGTTTCTTGGGACAGACAAGAACGATGATGAAGACGATGATAAAGTTGTTGTTAAGGTCAGAACTCAGAAGTGAAGCAAGCTGTTGCCCATCGTCTAAGAAACCTCGAAGCTTGCTTGACACGGAAATCAAGCTGTTTCATTGCTCTGTGCGTGTCTTTTATTGATTTTTTTTCCTTTGTTGCTTTTTGAAGAAACCTCACCTTCTGGTAATAACGACAGCCATTGCCTTGCTTGATTTGCAATTAGCTGTTGTTTCTTGTTTTTATGCTTTGCAGAACACAATGTTTCACCACTTCAATTATATTATGTAAAAAATTATTTCTTTGAGGGCATCTCCCACCCATCTTGTTAACTTCCAATTTGAAAGATAATTTTCATTTATCATCTTTAAATTTGAAGATAGGCCTCAAATATTTTTCATACTAAATTAAAAAATAAAGTAACGCTAGTACAAAAAAATGCCACGACAGTTGTGAGAAGAGAAATTCACGACTTTGATTAGTTCGAGCAATTTACATGTTAATATAAAATGTAATTATATGTGCATGTATATTATATGCGTTAATTAAATCATAAAGTTTTGTTATTTACGAGTGACCGTAACATTTTTTTATGTTAGTCTTATATTTAAATTTTAATAAAAGATTTTATTTTCATGAATTGAGAATATTGTATTAAAAAAATATCACATTTGTTTAAAAATAAGTCTTGCAATATTGATAAAAATAAATTAGAAATTGATGAGTTGAAAATATCAAAATACAAAAATTAATAAGTGATTGCTTATTTGTTTATATTAAAAATTTGAAGAATGTATAGTAATTTGAAAATTATAAAGTTAGAGTGAAAATATTAAAAATGTGAGACTCATCATTTTTAAATTCATAAAATATAAAAAAATAAAGATGAAAACAAAAATTGTAAGTTGAAAATGCTATACAAATATTTCTATGAGAATTAACATCTCCCGAAATTTCTTGAAGTGACAATACTTAATATTTGTTCATGAAACATATATCTATATATATATATATATATATATATATATATATTGGATAGAAACAATGTAATAGTGTGTGAGTTCAAAGGAAAGGATGATAGTGGAGAAATTAGGGGAAAGACATGAGAGGAATACACCTAAAAATTCATTGAAGAGATTGAGAAAAATGATTAAAAGTTAGTAATTATTTATTTTATTCTTATTTTTTATTTTAAAATAATGAATTCTTATCTTATTTTTTTTATTCACATAATTAAACATTTTATTTATTTATTTTTCTCTTTTATTTTTCCTAAATAAAAAAATATAATTAAAGTTTTTTATCTCCTTCCATTTATTTAAATAAATTGTTAAAAAAAATAATAATACCATGGATATCAAAATATACACTTGTTTTATTTTCGTTAATGTTAATACCATATATAAAGATCATGGTCCAGCACATCGCTTTAAACTATTTTAAAATATAATTACTTGTAACATAAGGTATAATAAAATATAATATAAATAGATTATTAAAATCAAGCTAATTCTTGCACTTTACTAAATATATATTAATACCCAACATCTCTTTCCTTTTTGATCAATAATACTCCCACGTTTTCTAGACTCTTGAGAAAAGAATACACTGCTTTTTGAAAAGTTTGTTACAAAGAGATACTATTTCGGAATTTTAGATAGTAACCATGTCAATTTTTTTCCCTTGATTTATGGACTTTTATTTATTTAGTGGACCCATTTATTTTTATTATTTATTTAGCGGACCCATTTATTCTTGAATGGGAGATAGTTTTTAAATTAAAATTTTTGTTCAAAAAGGTCTCTTCAAACGAGGATTTTAAAAATATATATTTTAGATTAAAAATATAAAGTTCAAATCAATAAGAATTCTTTAACACTTAAAACTTACACAATAAAAAGATATTTTTTTAAAAAATATGTTTTTAGAATCGACTTTTCAAAAAATTTCTAATGGGCTTAAAAAATAAATAAGAAATTACGTGGGGTGAGAAAATTATGAAAAATTAGTGCATCTCCTGTCAAAAAAACTCTACTATTTTCCCTTGGAAGAAGAACAAAATTGAATTTTCATTTACTGTGTTGAAGAGATTTTTAACATGGTTGTGTGTGGAGGGAGACAAGAAGCGCTTCAATATTGTGTGTGTGTGTGTGTGAGAGAGATAGTGTTTATTCTTATTATTATTATTTTGAATCGAAGAGAATCTACGTGCCAAATATTGTTCTAGTTCTTACAAATTTTTATAAACAAGACTTGTGTCTTATGTGATGATTCTAGAACATTTTATATTTAATAAGAACCGAATTAAAAACTTGTACTTATAAAATAATTACTTCTGACTTTTCTCCCACTTAGCTACCTCAGATTAGTGCTTTTTCCTGTTACAGACAATGCCACCATTTTTTTTCCCCTTTTCTTCTTGTTTTTTTTGGCACCCAAATCTAAGCCACACCTCCAATAAAAATATCAGCATAATCAAATCTTATCATTCCTCATCACCAACCCCACTTAACTACAATAACAGACCCACCACAAGCTTGCTTCAATCACAAATTAACTTTACCCTCAACAAAAAGTCTTTCAGATTGATCTATAATTAGGGAAATGTTGAAGTTTGAAATTCTTAATTTTGTGGCAGTGATGTGCTTGTGAATTACCTTCTAGGTGTGACAACCATTGTGTTTATAGTAGTGTTAAGTGGAGGAACCAATCTAAAAAAGTATTGAAGCAATTATAAGTATTTTTTTATACAAGCAAGTGACCCTTACAAAAAAATTTACAAGAAAATTAAGGGAAACTAAGACCTTGAATCAGTGGCGGACTTGGGTTTTTTCAGAACGTCGAGAATTTTTTTTACTAAAATTTTATTATAATTTAAAAATTGTCATTTTAAAAATTATGATATTTCAATAACAGTTCTCTTATATATATATATATATGTGTGTGTGTGTGAGGAAATTACTCATAATCTTTTTGTGATTAGGCATGTTTTCACGTAATCTCATTGAAATATAAAAGTGGACATTTATTCCACTGTCGTTAAAACTAAAGTAAAATTTTCAGTACTATTAATAAAAAATATCAAAAGATCAAAATACTCTCGGTATTTTTTTCAAAACATAAGATATAAGACTACACATAACATTCCTATGGTATGAATCAAACTGTAATAACTTGTATATTTAGTGTGTAAAAAATACCCGTCATGCATTTTGACCAAAAAATTAATAATTTTACATTTTAAGAAAATTAAATATTAATTTTTAAATTACATAAAATTATGTGAAAACAAGACTAACCATAAGAAAATTAATGGGAACTGTTAGCACCGAAAATATAAAGCTCAGTCAGTTGTTTGTTGACCAATTTGAATGAATAAAATTTTGTGCACACGGATAATGAAGTAAAATACAAGTCAAGAAAAGTGGCAGCCATTACAAGACAATGTTGAATTGAGAGCACGCACGAAGAAGCCCAAAAAGTAGACCGCTTTTATTGCGCTCACAAACAACTATTAATGTATTGAACTTTCTACACTGTGATGTCTAGAGAGAGGATTCTAGAGATATCAAGAATGAGAGAGAGAGAGGGAGGGAGGGAGAGAGAGAGAGGGAGAGAGAGGGAGGGAGGGAGGGAGAGAGAGAGAGGCGTGAGGGAAACAATTTTCTAAAAAAGTCAGTGATTTCTCTCTTGACACTCCCTCAGTACTGACTTTCTTAACACTAGCAAGTTTCTTTCATCAATCATCCTACTTAGCTTTCTTCTTTCACTTGATGATGGATGACACCTTTTTTTTTTTTTTTTTTTTTGGGGTTAACTTTGGCTTTTTAATTTTGTATGATTCAATGATTGCAACATTAGCATACTTTGAATTTGATTGCCTTAGCCTACTAAATCTCTTGAGATGAGGTTTTGATTATGAGTAATATTTTATAACACAACTACTCACGTAGATGTGGATCTCATGTGAGTGTGATGGATGTAGATTCTATATTTATATATATAGTTGTGCTACAAAAAATGTTGTACTATAAAATATTATTCTTTGATTATTCATCAACTTCTTGCTCACTTAGTTGGAGTTTTTTCGGAGTCATGTGTGCACAATGATGGGACCAAGAATTTATTTTAAGGGTTTAATTTTCTATTAAATGTTTAATCATAAATTTAAAAATTAATTAAGTATAAAAATTTAAGATTAATTGATCAAATTTTTGATAAGTAATTATATTTATTGACATAAAAGAATTTATATTTTAGAAAAAAAAATTAATCAAACAAAGAGAACTTCAAAAAACTTTATGCTATACAACAAAATTCTTAAAAGTCAATAAAAGTCTCATTGAATGGTCAAATTAAAATTAAAATAAGAGTGAAATATGCAAAACTTTAGACGCGGGGGGGGGGGGGGGAATATAAACTAAAGGATGCATTTGAATTTATTTTTGAAAAGTACAAAAAAATTTCCAATAAAAAAAATTCAAAGGTCCCTTGCCTTCGCCCCTGTGTACGTGTGCACTTGTCTTTCATGAACTCTCTTCATTTTTTGTTATCCCAATCGAACTAGGTTGTCCCTTATCAATAGGAGAAGTTGGTTATTGGTTAATAATCTAACTCCATGACAATTCATGTTATTGAGCTTGCTCCCCCAAATTTTCTCGTAACTTTTCTTTAGCTTTTTAAAATCTGGCAATACCACATCTCGTGAATACCATAAAGAAGAAGTTTCATTGAACACAACATTTCATGATGTGAGAGACTTGGAAAATAAGGAGAAACCATGAAAAGTAGAGAAAACTAAATAGAGAGAGAAATGAAAGAAGGGAATAAGAGAGTTGCGACAATCAAGAAGGCTCAAAGATAACATCTTGCTGCAAGCCTAAGTCATTGACCAAATGCTTCAATCAAATTGCCTCATTCACTACTTCTACTATTGCCATGTACACTGCTTTTGTTGTTGACAAAGCAACTATAGATTGTAGAGTAGCTTTCTAACTAATTGCACAACTAGCCTGCTAAGGATCTCCTCTTATCCAAATCACTGACATAATTTGAATCAACATAACCAACAATGTTAAAACCAAAGTCACAAGCTCTATAAAAAACTAAGCCAATATCTGAAGTCCCTCTCAAATATTGAAGTATTCATTTTACTACATGCCAATGAACCTTGCCATGATTTGCCATATATTAACTAGCAAAACTAATTGCTTGTGAAATGTCTAGACGTGTGCAAACCATAACATACATGACGCTACCAACTGCACTAGAATAAGGAATACTCAACATATATTGTTCATCTTCCACACTTTTTGGAGACATGTTGTAAAAATCCTAAAATGAGAGGCAAATGAAGTACTCTACATATCAAAATGCTTAAGCACTTTTTCTATGTACTTCTATTGTGACAAGTACAACTTTTCAGCTTTCTTGTCTCTGTGAGTCTTCATACCCAAACTCTTCTTTGCAACACCCAAATATTTTATCTTAAACTCATTATTCAATTGGGACTTCAAATTATTAATTTTCGACATGCTTTTGGTAGCTATAAGCATGTCATCTACATAGAATAATAAGTAAACAAAAGAACCATTTGACAATTGTCTGTGACACATACAACTGTCAAAATTACTCATCGAGAAACCATTACCAACCATAAAGGTATCAAAATGCTTGTACCATTGTCTTGGAGACTATTTCAAGCTATACAATAACTTTTTCAATATACAAACATTATCTTCTTTACCTTACATAAAAAAACCGTTTGGTTGATTTATGTAAATAGTCTCCTCAAGCGCTCTATGTAAAAATGTTATCTCAACATCAAGCTGCTCAAACTTTAAGTCAAACAAAGCAATCAAAGTAAGAAACACGCCAATAGAGTTATGCTTCATAACGGGTAAGAAAACTTCATTGAAGTCCACACCTTATCTTTGACTATAGCCCTTTGCAACCAAGCGTTCATTGTATCTAGCATCTTCAACCCCAAGGATGCTTTCCTTTTTCTTGAAGGCCTATTTGCAACCAATAGTCTTCGAGCCCTTAGGCAATTTCACCAAATCCCATATTTGGTTTTTGTGAAGTGATTCAACCTCTTCATTCATAGTCACAATCCATTATGCAAAGTCACTACTTTTGACAACTTTTGAATACGTGGAAGGCTCTTAAATTGAAATATCCTCTACTATGGTAAGTGCACACGCAACTAAATCCGCATACCCAAATCTCTGAGGTGGCCTAATATGTCTCTTTTATCTTCTAGATGTAATGCCATATTGTTCTCCTTCTTCTGCCCTAGAATCTAAGGAAGAAGCCTTTGTAGAAATAATGTGCTAAAGTTGAGTTCCCTCTTGTACTCTTTGTGAAGCTCCTAACTTGTAGCTCCACCTCATTGCTATAACTTTATTTATTCCCTAAAACATCACTGAACTTCTTTCTCAGGTGAAACACAACAGATTCATCAAAAAGTAACATCCCTATTGATAACTAACTTGGGTGGGTTAGGATTAGTACACCAAAATTTGTATCCTTTAACCCCTTGTACATATTCAATAAATATACACTTCTTGGCCTTTGGTTCAAACTTACCGTCATTTCTATGATAATAAGTAGGACAACCTAAAACTTTCAAATTGAATAATCAGTAGGAGTACCAGACCATACCTTATCAGAAGTTTTAATTTCAATAGTAGTATTAGGAGAGTGGTTTACTAAATAGCAAACTGTATTGATGGCCTTAGTCCAAAATGACCTAGACAACTCGATATTTGAGAGCATATAACGAGCTATCTCCATAAGAGTTATGTTTATTCATTTTGAGACCTTCATTTTGCTGGGGAGTGCCACGAACTAGTGTGGTGTCTCGCAAAACCTTCATTTTAATAGAAATTATTAAACTCTCCATCTTAAAATTCCATGTCGTTGTCTATTTTAAGCAGTTTGACATGCTTTCATATTTTCTTTTCAATCAAGACTTTCCACTGCTTGAAAGTTTTAAATGCCTCATTCTTGTGCTTTAGAAAATATACCCATAATTTCCTTGAATAATCATCAATGAAAGTTAGAAAATACTAAACACTACCCCTGGGATGGGGTGGTTACAGGACCCTAAAGATTTGAATGGATGTAGTTGACTGTACCTTTGTTTCTATAAATTTTGGTACTAAACTTCACCTTTTTCTATTTTTCGAAGACACAATACTTACAAAAGTCAAGCTTTCTTATAGACTATCCATAAATCAAACATTATTTGCTCAGAATTATCAGACCCCTTTCGCTCATGTGACCCAATCACATGTGCCACAAACGTGTGGTATCTAAATCTAGATCAACTAACGATAAAGATGAAACACCTGTTGAACCAACAACTGTGCTGCCATGAAAAATGTAAAGTCCATTGAATTTTTTACCTTTCATCACAACCAAAGATCTCTTAGTAAACCTTCATAACTCAACTTTCAGCAAAAAACTTACAACCATTAGATTCCAAATTGCCTAAAGAAATTAGATTTTTCTTCAAGTTCGGTACATGCTAGACATCTATCAAAGTCTTCACAACTATGTCATGCAACTGAATTCGAATTTCTCCTATCCCAACTGTCTTACATGCCATGTTGTTACCCATTAAGACTGAACCATCATTGATTGCCTCATAGGTGGCGAACTAATCCCGATAAGGGTTCATATGATTGGATCAACCCGAATCAAGAATCCATTCCTCGGAGTAACTATTAAAAATGGTGACTAAAAGGACATTTTTGTAACCTCAACGGTTTCTTCTACAACACCTACGATATTAGTGAAATTCTCCTTCTTTCCCCTTGTTCTTTAAGCTTAGGACACTAGATTTTGTATTGCCCAAACTTGTGAAAGTAGTAACATTCAATCTCACTCTTAGGTGTTCTAAACTATGATCGACCTCTAGATCCACCTTTGCCTTGACTTCTATTATTACCACTACCAAAGCCCATTTTAGTAGGTCGGCCTTTAGTATTGGAAGAATCCAAACAACCTTTCACAAATAGACCTTCGGCCTAAAAATTATCACTACCTTTCCCATTCAACTTAGTCCTAAACTCTTTCGAGTTTAAAGACGCCTTAATATATACTAAAGAGATAGTATCCCTTCTATATAACTTGGAATTAACAAAAGTCTCAAAAGAATCAGGCAATGAACATAAAACAGTTAGGGTTTGGTCTTCTTTTTCAACCTTAACATCAATATTCCTTAGGTCTATGATAATTTTATTAAATTCGTCAAGGTGCTTATTAATGGACGTACATTTCTTCATCATAAGGGTGTACAATCATTTTTTCAAATACAAATGGTTGGAGCATGACTCCTTCATGTACAAATTCTTTAGCTTTTTCAAAAGTCCAGAGGTGAATTTTTCATCTGCTACCTCACGTAAGACTCCATCGACAAAAGATAATTGAATGGCACTATGTGCCTTTTCTTGCATCTCGATTTTCTACTCTACGATCAACGTTGATGGAAACATGGCATCCAAAACCTTCACCAATCCTTGTGATCGTAACAAAACCTTTGCTTCATATTTTTTGATAGTAATTACTAAAGCCTTGATACCAATTTGTTGTGCAATAGAAGCAAGAAATGAAATAACAAAGTGAAAAACAAACAAATACAACAAAAATAAAAAAACACCAAATATTCACGGTTCAAAAAATAGCCTATGTCTACTGAACTGAAGCATAACAAAAGATCCACTATCAAAGATAAAGAATACAAAAATAGGGTGTTAAAACCCTCTCACTTCTTGCATTTTCCTTATTTTCAATCCTAAATTATTCCACATGTTAAATTAGAATATTTGAATTAGTTTTCAAGCATTAAGACTTATCAAAGATTGCCAAAACCCAAGAACATATGTCTCTGGCTATTACCAACTTTTATTTACTTGGTCATTTCTCAATCATTTTAGTTGGTTTTTGTTTCTATGTTTTCCTTCTTAAACCATATTTCTACCCCTATAATCAATCAAAGGTTCTAATAAGTTTTTCATAGACCCATTTATGGATCTAAGGTTCGTTCATGGAGTTTCTTATTATTTTCTTAGTGTTTCTCTTTCATTTTTTTTTTTAAATAATAGTGCATAAAGTAAAGAATAGAGACCATTACCTTCACCCAGTTTGATTATCGTTTCTCTTTCCTCCATTACTTCACCTTCTCTCTTGTAGTATTCCTTATTTCTTTAAGTTCTCTCCCCTTTTTCTTTTTTTTTTTTCTTGATCATGCGCACATAGGGCTCTCAGATTATTAGCTTCCATTGCTTGTACCAATTTTTCGTTACTATATTTGTGTTTCTCTACTTTGGCTTCTCATACACCATCATGCGTCCTATGGCTCTTCTTATACACACCTATATGGTTTCCACCCCTCACTATTGTTGCCACCTCATGTATGCAAAGCATTAGTTTGAAGAATTTTGTGAGCTTTAGAGAGCTGAAATCAGATTACTACATGTTCATTTGGATATTAGCTCAGGGCACAATTTTCTTGTTATCAAGGTTCAAGCAGGAACTCAATTTAGGTTTGGTGAATTTTGAAGGTTAAAGTTTTGGGTTTGTTATATTGTTAGATGTACTTTTTATAGTCTCACTCTTGAAGAACTTTTGTTGCTATTTATTGTGGTGGTTTTTGTGCTTTTATGTTGTGGGTGATGTAATGTAATTTAATGTAATGTTATTGTAATTTTTAGAGCTTTGTTTTGAACTATTGGGTGTTATGTAGGATTATTATTGTTTTTCTTCATTTCTTCTTTGATGGCATCGTGTTTTTCACATGATTGGCTATTTGTTTTGGTGCCAACCTAGTTGGGATTAGACTTGCATGCAATGATGCTATTGCACTTTGTCTTTTTTATGTATTTATATTGTGTACCTTGTACTCTTTTTTTACATCAATAATATTTCTTTTTGTTGATAAAAAAAAATTATGCAAAGCATGAGGTATCATTTTGTAACTTGAGTGTGGGTGGTTGACCCTTTTTCATATAGCTCGTAATATAAGGTTCACCTCATTGTTGGCCACCTCATGGCTATATTTTTTACATTGCTTAGGTTCTAGCCACCTCATATGGGAGTCAAGCACAAAGTGTTAAAAATGAGAACCGCTTCCTTTATTTTCATGACACTTCACAATTCATGGGATGCCATCCATATAGCCACCTCAATCTCATGTTTCCACCTTATGCATGAGGTGGATCTCTTACATCTTTGGTATGTTTAATGGCTGTCACCTCACAATGTATAGCAACCTCATGTTAGAAAGTACTGTTGACACCTTATGCCCAAAGAAATATGTATTATATATATATATATATATTTATATTTTAGGATGAAAATTATACTTAATTGTCATACATCTTGTTTTTATTTTCACAATGCTAGTTGATTTAATGATACCAAAGGTCACTATAACGGACATAGTATCCTATTAATATCTGTGGGTGCCAACACCAAAAAAAAGGGGAAAAGCGAATGTCATCATTTTTTATGGATTTAGAGGGATTCCAGTTGTCTCCTTTCCTTAAGGTAGGAAAGAACGCCTTTTATGGGAGATAGAGAAGTTGAGGAGTCTCCAGCTTATTTTTGGGCAAGAAACAAGCAAACCCATTACAAATTAAACAACACATATGAAGGAAACTGAAAGAAATGGAATAAAAATTACATCATTTAATCCTAAATACATACTAAGAGGATTCCTTGACATGGATCAAAATAAAGATAAAGCACTAAAAAATAGAAACACCAGAGAAACGGGCTCAGGGGCTAAAGTACAGAATGGGAAGGTGTTAGGTACCCACCCCACCCTATCCAAATGAATCGGCCTCGAATATTCACTTGCAATGCTATTTTATCATGAGAAAATTAAAAAGAGATATGTGAGTCTGAAAAAGATAAATAATAAAAGACCTAGTGTGAAGAAATAAAATAGAATAGAAAATACAAAAAATAGATTTGACTCAGGCCGGAAGGCTTCTTACGTATCCGTTCAGAAAATGGAATCAAAGTCACCTAGTTCTCCGGTTTACCCTCTTTTATCGAGAGTGATAAAAGAGATGAGATCTACCGGATCTAAAGAAAAAGAAACTGTTAAGGGTTTGAGGGCATACCTGTTCAGTCATGGTAGTCGGGCAAGTACTTCGATTAGGAAAGTCTGAATCGGAGACTTTTATCGGGCAGATCTCTGGTTTGTTCTTCGGTTCAGAAAGCATCTCTTTAACTGGCTTTGCAGAGAGAGGCATGGCTTCGGCTTCAGGAGAGGGAGTGTTCTTGTAGAAAGAACCCTAAAATTAAACTAACAATGTAAGGTTATGGAAATCATCTTCCCTTCGTATATTTTAGTGTACCTAAAACTGATGGCCTAGGGCTTTATTTATAGGAAAATATAGAGATTTGATCCAAGGGTCTAAGATGAAACCCTAAAATGGAGGGCTAGGATCATGTTTTGAATAATAATTATCTAGTTAAATAAATAAATAATTAAATAAGAATGATTATCCTAACTAAATGAATTAATAAATAATTATGACAATGCATGAACCAATAGAATTAGTGTCTACATGCAAGAGCTAATAAGATAAAAGAGAAATAGAATTTAAATGAAAAATAAACTCTAAAATGAAAATGTCTAGGTTCAATGTATCTCCATTTAAGGAAATATCAAGTAACTAGATTTATAGGATTTCTAAAAGTGGAAAGTCTTAATTAAGCCTAAATAGACTACTATTACTCAAGATTACCAAATCCCCCTCAATTCGATGGAGAATCTCTAGATTGTTACAAGACATATGAAATGACCAAATTACCCCCAATTTGTCACCAAAGGGCTAAAATTATCAAATTACCCTCACGTGGGCAAAATGATATGGAATTACGAAAATGCCCTTCAAGTGACTAAGAAGTCCTACTAAGGGTAGGATTGTGCCAAAATTACCAAAATGCCCTTAGTGGGCAAAAAGGTGTCAAAATTCTGAAACACCCTCCGATGGCAGAAGAGTCCTAACGAGAGTGAGACTTTGTTAGAAAAAGTCCTACTTGGATTAGGACTTTGTTAGAAGAGTCCTAACAGGAGTGAGACTCTATCGAAAAGAGTCCTACTTAGACTAGGACTCTGTTATGAGAGTCCTAACGAAAGTGAGACTCTATCAAGAGAATACTACTTGGACTGGGACTTCGACAGAAGAGTCCTAGCAGGAATAGGACTCTGTTAGGAAGAGTCCTAATGGAACTAGAACTCTAGCGGGAGAGTCCTAGAGGGAATAAGACTCTGTCAAGAGGAGTCCTAATGGAATTGGGACTCTGGCAGGAGAGTCCTAGCGGGAGTAGGACTCTGTCAGGAGGAGTTCTAATGGAATTGGGACTCTGGCAGAAGAGTCCTAGCAAGAGTAGGACTTTGTCAAGAAGAGTCCCAATGGAAGTGGATTTCTTGGTATAACTACCAAATTGCTACCATTTAATCAAGGGTCACAAAATGAGATGTCTATAGAAAGCCCCTCGTTGATGGAACTTGCAAGCAAGTGAACACCAACGAAAGAAAAAAGAGACAACCATTTTGACCTTGATTGTGATTTTGAGGTGGTCGGACTCATTCTTCTATGAGATTCCTACATATTACCCTTAGAAGAATCAAACCGTTCGTAGTTCGTAACTAATGGAAATGAGTGATGTCTTTACCGAGTTTTCTCTAAAAAGATTCATCTCGATAGAACTGTTGTCAGGTTACACCCTAAAAAATGACTCTTCAGAGTCTTACTTGATAAGAAATGTGATCCTAACAAGTTTTTCATGAAGTTGTGTTCTCATGAGATGATTTTATGTCCTCGGAAGTTTTACCTACGAGGAAATTCCATTATAGTAGGTTGGTAAGAGAAAATGCAATAGACGACTTACCTGAAAGGAACGCTATCCCAACAAGATGATAAAATGTGATGTGATAGACGACTTTCCTAGAAGGAATGATATCCTAATAGGTTGGTAAAATAAGTCCTCAAACGAATTTTATAAAAGGAATGCTATCCTAATAAGGTGATGAAATGCGTCCTCAGACGGCTTTCTTGAAAGGAATGCTATCCTAACAAGATAACAAATTTGCGTCCTTAGACGGCTTTCCTAAAAGGAATGCTATCCTAACAAGATAATGAATTTGTGACCTCCGACGGCTTCTCTGAAAGGAATGCTATCTTAACAAGATAATGAATTTGCATCCTTAGACGGCTGTCCTAAAAGGAATGCTATCCTAACAAGATAATGAATTTGCATCCGTAGACGACTTTCCTAAAAGGAATGCTATCCTAATAGGCTGATAATGTGTCCTCGAACGGCTTACCCGAGAGAGATGTTATCCTAATAGGATAGTGAATTTGCGTCCTCGAACGGCTTTCCTAAAACGAATGCAATCCTAATAGGCTGATAATGTGATAGACGGCTTACCAGAGAGGAATGCTATCCTAATAAGATTCTTCTAAAAGGAATGTTATCCTAATAGAATTTTCATAAGAATATATCCTTAACTGGACGGATTGTCAAGATAGATTACGTCCTCAGACGGTTTGCCGAGATAGATTACGTCTTCAAACGGTTTGCCTAGATGGATTATGTCCTCAGATGTTTGCCTAGATAGATTACTTCCTCAGATATTTTTTTTTCTTAGATGGATTACGTCTTCAAACAATTTTTCCCTAGACGGATTACTTCATCAGTCATTTGTCAAAATGGATTACGTCCTCAGACGTTTGCCTAGATGGATTACATCCTTAGACGGTTTTTTTTCCTAAATAGGATTACGTCCTCAGACGATTTTTTCCTAGATGGATTACATCCTCGGACGTTTTGCTGAGATGGATTACGTCCTCAGACGTTTGCCTAAATGGATTACAACAGACGATTTTTTTCTAGATGGATTACGTCCTCAAACAATTTTACCTAGATGGATTATGTCCTCATACGATTTTTTCCTAAATGGATTACGTCTTCAGATTTTTTTTCCTATAAGGTAACTTTATGCTAATAGCTTGATAAAATGCATCCATAAATGACTTAAAAGGGAACTCCATCTTAATAGCTTTATGAAATGCGTCCTCAGACGACTTGTGCAGAGAGTAAAGACTCCATGGGGAACGTTTGATTATGACTCTTTGGAGAGATGAATTAGGTTAATTCCACTAGAATGATGAAATTCAGTGTGACTTTATAGAGAAAAATCTGATCGAGTTTCAGACCATAAGGTCATGTTGCTTAACTCTTCTTAGGATGAGAGAATAAGAAGTGAACTCAACTTTAAAAGGAGTTACACTCGAAGCGATATACTCAACTAACGATAGGAGTTGATGAAAATGCTTGTCTTAGATAGGGGAGAGACAAGATATGCAAGAAGCAACCTTAACCTAGACAGAGCTAGGCAGAACTCGACTAAGATAGGATTGTCAAAAGGTATGAAAAAAATCATATTGATGAAGAACTCTTGCCTCAGCCAGAGGAATATGAAATTTACTCAACTTAGAGAGGAGTAAGGAAAATGTACTCAACTCAGATAAGAGTGAAGAGGATATACTCAACTTAGATAAGAGTAAAGAAATGTTCTCATTGAATGAGAGAAATGTTGTGAAACATATTTTTTCCATTTTTGAAAAGGATTTTTCATTTAGAGAAAATTCTAACTTTTGGCTTGGACTCTACTAGCCACTAGATCATTGGCAATCAAGTTGGTTGCTTAGGTCAAAAGAACCATTACTTGGTTTTGAATGGTGAGCTTTCCCATCTTTGAAGATGATTGGGGAAAATCTACTCGAGTTGTGAATTGAGGCTATGAAGGCTTAAGAGACTTGATCAGCTAAAGACTTATCTTCAAAAAGGCTTAGGAGACTTAATCAGCTAAAGAATTTTCTTCAAGTTCATGGATAAAATATTTTTGCCATTTTAAATGATTTGGTAAATTCCTTTGAAAATTTTAAAGTATTTGTTTTGAGTATGATTCAGTCTGATCATTTGAGAAAATGAGAATCATCGATTTTCACAAAAAATTGTGTTTAACTGAGCATATTGGGATGAAATCATTGAATGAAAGAAATTTTGGGTGAACCAAAGTGATGGAGACTTTACCTATGATGTGAAAAAAGTTGTTAAGGCATGAAAAAATGTGAAATAGAACCCTTTAAATGGAAAATATGTTCTTATATTGGCATGAATGATCCCCTTGATTAGGAAAAATTAGATAATTAAGAGTATGAGTTACTCTTAGAATGAACAAGGGATAAGGGAGCCCCTTATGAAGTAATGACGAGTTACTTCATAAAATAAGAAAGCAATTTGGTACAAATAGGTAGGTAAGGAGTCCCTTAATGAGTTCCTTCAAAAAGTGGGTGAAGAATAAAGAAGCAATATGGTGCAAATAGGTAAGGAGGAAGCCCCTTTTTTGAAATCATTTGTTATATGACCCATTTATTTGTAACACTCTTTGAAAGAGCTCTTAATCGAAATGTGACAATTCCTTTAAGCAAGCAAGACCTCAAGGTGGTCTTAGTATTAAGGACAAAATGTAGGCTAGGGTAAGGTTTACCAAATGAAAGGTATATAATGTAATACCCCGACCCAAAATGGCACAAATATCGAGGCAATCGGGTCGGGCAACACTATATCAATTGTACTTGGAGCTGTTTAATTCTATAATTTATGAATATCAAAATACATATATACATGTGTATTAAATGGGTATATATTATGTATTTATACATTATTATAAAATAGGATATATATATGTATATAAAATAAAAATATCAAAACCCACTCCACCTAACCTATACCTATAGGTATGGAGAGGGGTATGGGAGAAATCAGAAAATCATGGAGGAGGGTATGGCCAGCCATGCTTGGTTGAGTGTGGATGGGGCAAAGAAATATAAATATATATTTTATATGAAAGTGTATATACATCTCTTGTGTGTGGGAGTGAGGAAATCAGAGAGAGAGAGTGTGACAGTCTCCATATCCAGGTGGCCAAGCCACTGATTATAGTCTCGGTTGAAGAAGAATTAGAGAGAGAAAGTAGTAGAGAGAGAAAGAAAAGTTTTGGAAGAGCCGAAATCTTCAACAGGTAACCAATCTATCCTTAATGCATTTGTTTTCTAGTATGTTATTGTATATCTTTGTAGAATACAAATTAGATCAAAATATGAAACAAAAACGTGAAGGAAAACCAAAAACTAGAAAACTTAGCTTCGGTCAACAATGGCAGATTTTAGTAGGTCCATTTGATCGCGATTTTAGGACTTAAAATGGGTAGCCAAGTTTACTAGGAACCCAACGGAATTTGAATCACTCAAAACGGTCGAGAAACGGCCATTTTATGGCCTATTATCCTTCGCCGGTGCAACACCGGAAAAACCGAAAATGGGTTTTGAAAAACCGTGGCATCCGAGGTCCAAAGCTAGTTTAAATTAATTATTAAAACGTTAGGATGCTTTTGGTACAAAAACCGTAAATTTTGGACGTGAAAATGATGTAAAATGGTGGGTTGACCGAGATTCCGGTGACCGGAATTGACAGGGGTGACCGGAGAAGACCACTGGAAAAGCGGGGGGCATGTCGGGTCAAGATGGGACCGGATCCGGGTCTGGGTCGGGTCGGGACCCGACCGGATCCAACGGGGCAATGAAACTGCACCGTTTCATTAAAGTGGTTTTAAAATTTTAAGTTAGGGCTGACGTCATCATGACGTCAGCATGACCTCTTGAACCGGTTCTCTGAGTTAGCCTGAACCGGCTAGTTCAGTGCATAACCGGTCCGGTCTAGGGTTTTGTTAAGTGAACCCTCTGGTCCAATGTTTTAATTAAAAAACAAATAAACCAAAACTTATGATATTTACAGTTTGGCCCCAACTATTCAACCTATTGCAAATCTGACCCCGGACTTTGAAAATAAATTTCAAATGCACCCCTGAAAAATAATAAAATAATAAAATAAATTATTTAAATAATTTATTAAATAGGTAAAATTACCATTTTACCCTTGAGTCACAAATAAGTCAAATGAAGTCCGAACGGGGCGAATGAATAGTCAAACTTTATTATCTCGGGCATTCCGGATCTAATGGTGGGACCCATTTTACGAGACGGGACTCCGAACATTAAAATACAATGAGAACAAGTCTTAAAATGACCAAAATACCCCTGTGTCCTGACAAGGCAAGTTATATGGGTATTCTTACTATCTCGGACCCATTGAATCCAACGGTGAGGTCAAAATTATAAAAAGAGGTTCCGGGAATAAAAGTACCTATAAAGTACAAAAAACGGTTTTGCCCTTTTTAATCCGGACGTCCGATTTAAGATTTGTAAAAGCCTAAACTTATTTTATTCGACGTTCCGAATACAATGACGACATCTAAATTAGTAATAGAGATACCGATAGCCAAGATTAGCAAATTTGAATATCGAGTATGGTTCGATTACAGTTATAGACTGAGTTATTTTCAATTGACAGGCACGTCAAAAGAGAAGGGGAAGGAGACTTTAATTAGTTGAACTACTGAGAATCATTTTTGAAGTAAGTAATTCTGACGCTTTAATATGGGTTATTCCCAGCCAGTCACGTTATTGTTCATATGCTGCCAATTTGTACTCCATTACTACCTGATGCATTTGATTTGAGCCAATCGACTTGTAGATATCAGTTTACTTGATTTTGGATTTGACTTGCTTGCTTACATCACTTTGAGATTGATCATTGATATTTGAATATTATTACACTATCGTACCATGACCTAGTCTTGAGATACATTCTACTGATTCCATACATTTCGTGTTTTGTTGTTTGTGATATCAAATGTTTGGTACGATTGTACATCTTGTATGGGATTTTGTTGGTCATGATATTTGGTGTGTACTCGGGGTTGTGCTCAGTCACAATGACCCATCTATTCACAGATTACGTGGGGGAAAAGACCCATTAGGGTCTGTTGTGTCCTACGGGACCTGCATTGAAAAAAGCTCTAACGCTTTTCAGAGAGCCCGAGGAACCGTGGCGGATCTGAGCGTGCGTTTTAGTGGGGTATGCCGGGCCCCGGGTAATTCACGTATATCTGGGTTATTTGAACGCGATGTTAACTTATTCTTGTTTCCATTGTATGATCATCTTTTTATACCCTATGAAATGATCATATTGTTGCAAGCATGGTATATCTTTGATTGGCTAATGTATTGTTATGGCAGCAATCCATCATGATAGGCCAGATCCCAATTTCATTTGGCTTTGTTCTTGACTCTTGTGTTATATTGCGGGATATGCCTTTTGGACCCTCGGGTCGATACCTTGCACATTTTTGGTGACTAGCTACGCCTTCATTATTGCCCATATTGGCTATCTGTTATTCTTTGTTCTATCATTTCATCGGACAAACCCGAACCCACATTAAAGCCAGGAAATTACTTATTGGGCTATTAGCTCACCCCTTCTCCCTTAAATTTTTCAGGACAACAAGAATTTGGGGAACCCTCAGGCGCTCCAGGGATATAGACGCTGCTAGTTACTGGTAGCTGTTTGGGCAAGTTTTGTATTAAGTTAAATATTGTCAGGTCTTAATACTCCCATGTCACCACGGTCCTGTTTGTTGGTTTTGTTTTTGAAGGATCTGTATTTAACACTTATAATTTTTTTGGACATGCATCAAATGGTGAACTAACTGCGCTACTAGATATTTTAATGATTAAGAAATGCTTTTGTTAAAACTTACTCAGCATTTCAGATCCTTTTGGACGGGGAACGGCCCACGGGCCGCAGACCCGGGTCACGGACCCTAATCCGCATAGGGTGGGTGCTGGGTCGTGACATATAAGGCCAAAAAACCCGTGTTCATGATACCAAGCCCCTTGTGTGCATCTCTTTGATGTGCATAGCTTTGACGTGCATAACCTTAATGTGCATGTCCTTTCTTATATATGATTGATTCTTAGCATGACCTTCATGACCAAGCCTAAAGTAACTTCTTAGGCTGCCTACGTATCTCTTTTTTGAAGAATAAGGTCTAACATAGTTCGTTGCTTGCTTGAAGCTCTTTGAGACATACAAAGCTTGATTAACTAATTTCTTGCTTTCTTACTTTGAAAATGATTCTTTTGATGAGGCAAAGATTTTATTTTCAGTGCTTTTTGACTCTTTCTTGATAGTTGTTTTGTCACTTCCTTGCTTGAAAATGTTTTCCTTTATGAGGCAAGGATGTTTCTTCTCTTTGCTTTTGATTATTTTTTGATGATTGTTTCTCATTTCCTTACTTGAAAATGTTTTCTTTTACATGGGACAAAGATGTTTCTTCTCTTTGCTATTTGATTCTACTATGATGACATTGTGAGAGTGTACACATAATAGGCTTTCCCCCTAAGGTTTGGTAGATGAGTTTAAGAAAGAAAGGCCAATCAGGCAAGCTCAAAAGGTTTGCAAATGGATATCTTTGATATGGGTGATAGGACAAACTTGGTTTGCCAAGTGATGGCCTCCTATCCTTAAAATTGTTTACTTTTAGGAAACAATCACATTTTTTAGACTCACGATGTCGATGTCTGTTTCGGGTCATGATTATCTTCGTTGGATTCGAATTAGACAAGATACCTTTTAGACAGATGGATGAATTGGTGAACAATGAGAAAATCAAGATGATTTATGAAGTTTGATGATGCTCAGATTCAACACATTCAATCTTATTGTGAATTTGATGACATTCATTTTCTTCAAGAATCAAGATGAATCGTGTAAACATTTTTTTGAAAGTATCCTAAAAGAATCTTTATTGAAACATGAGGTAAGACAGATAGAAATTATTTATGAAGAATAAAAGAACGATCTTTGGCTTGGAAAGCTCATCATTCTTAACTGTAGGCTAATCTTGGTTGATCCTTGAAGGAGGAGGCCCAATGGCTTGTTCATCAATCAAATCTTGGTTAGCATGTCTCAACATGGTACAATGATCAGTGGAGTAGCCCGCATATTGATGGTAGGCATAATGCTTGCTCAAATCATAGCTCTTAGGTATTAGGTTTGGAGTGGGCCGAGGATTTAAAGGTTGGAGATGCCTTTCTTCGCAAAGATTTTGAAAAACTTTGCTCAATAATGCAGAGAGTTTTGAGAATGACCTTATTAGGTGCCTTTCGAGATGAATTTGGCACTGGTGAGGCAATTGAAGTAGCAGACCAAGAGAACGACTGTTGTGGAGTTAAAGCATTGACTGTACTTTTTGAGTTATTTGGCTTAATTTTTTGTGTAGGCTTCCTCAATGTTCCATCATTGATTGCATCCTCGATTTGGATTCCAGTCCTATGAGAGTTTTGAAAGTCTCAAAGTAGTGGGCAAACATTGATTCACGGTAGATGAAAAGCTAGTTATTCTTTACCATTTGCACTTGTTCTGCTTCACTTGGCCTGTTGACCATTTGGGCCGCTTTGGCCCTCCATCGGGTTATGAAAGTTGAAAGAGTGTCCTTGTGTTCTTGCTTGGTGGTCTCAAGGTCCTTGAGTGGGATGTCCAACTCATTCTTGTAATTATACTACTTGACAAAGGCATTACAGAGTTGTTCCCAGTCTTTGGATATGGGTCTTCCACGTCTAAGAGCCAATAGAGAGTTGCCTCAATTAGTGTTTGGTGGAACATTTGAGCCATCATTTCAGTTGTAGCCCCTATTGGTTACATGGCCCGAACATAGAGCTTGAGATAGGTCTTTGGGCATGTGGTCCCTTTGAATTTGTCTAAGTCTGGCATTTTGAACTTATAAGGCAAACAGACCTCTGGATATAGGGTGAGTTTATGTACATCAATCATGTCATCTCCATGGTTGGATTTGCATATAAGTCCTTCCATATTTTCAAGCCTTTTGAGAAGGGCCTCTTCATTGATGTTAGGCTTCTCTTAAGGTTTGACTTCATTTTGGGGCCCATTTTGTTCGACTCAATTAAATTGATCATGTGTGGCTACATCTTGGGCTTGCTGATTTTGTTAAAGATGATCTTGAGGAGGTATAGGTGGTTGGTTATTGAGAGCATTGTTAGGCCCTGCTAGGACTAATAGAGGTGGTGGTAACCCTTGTTGTAACAGTTCTTAGACTGTTTGGGAGAGTCTTTGTGTTTCATCTCTATAATCAGCCATGTCTTTTTTATTTTAGCTAAAATCTGGAGTAATTGATCCTGATCCATAGTGACAGGGAGTAGTGATTGACTTGATTTTGATGCCATAGTTTTTGGGTTCAATTGAGGGAATAAGAGGTGCAATGGGATAGGAAACCTCAATGAATTTTTTTTATCACTAAATGAGCATAGAGGAGTTTGAATCCAAGCTAATGGCACAAAGAATTTTTTTATTTCAAAACTTTAAGTAGGATAAAATACAATATAAATGGAGAAGAAGATCATTCCTAATAGAAAATGATTTTGAATTTTGAATTTTTTGAAATTTTTTGATTTTTTTTTAAAACAAAAGTAGGGGCATAATGCCTAGGTAGCCCCTAAGTCCTAAGATGATGGAACAATTTTCTTGAATAAGGAAATAAATCCTAAAGGTTAGGAAGATGCAATCCTATAAAGAGGTAACTCTTGAAAAGAAATTGAAAACCTATCTCGAGTGGTTAGCATGATAAGAATAATTGAGAGAGGGGCTACAAATTGGAGCCCGATTTGATTCTTAAGACGACTAAAGAATCTGGATTGTGCAATCTCAGAATTCATACCTAGCCCCTAAATTTTTGCATAATGGGGGACTTGAATGAAAGTCATTTCTAGGTTTTTAGATAAAGATTCCCAAATATTTGAATCTAACAAAAAGACCTTTACTAGAATCAAACCATAAAGTGTGATACTTGATTAGAAACCAAGTTGATTCTAATTGTGTGGTGAGAACAAACCCAAAAAGTTCATTTTGAAAGTCATTTTGTCAGCATTGGCTAGCCTGTTTCCAAGCCAGTTATGGGTACTTATTTTTGGAAAACACCTACGTTATTTAAGTCGTTTGGTGTCAAGGAAAAACCAGAAAAGTCTTATTTGTAGTCCCGTTGCAACTTGTAAAATTGGTTTTTCAGGAAAAAATCAGAGTTTTTTCGAAAAATTTCAATAAATAAGAAATATTTTGTAGAACGGAACGGGCAGCTCTCTATGTGCCGATTGGCACACAGAGGCATTCAACCTCTCTGCTGATTGGCCAATAGGGAGGGGTATTTTTTTTATTTTCTAGTTTTTTCTGACTTCGCAAAATTGAGCGAAAAAGTCCGTATGTGTCTTACCAAAACTAGGTTTGAAGTCCTAAATCATGAATCTATGGCCGATTATATGCATGACGCTTCGATCAGGTAAAGGTTTTAAGGTTCCTCTTCTAATTGGATGTGCCATATGCCTCCCACAACCACTAGATTGTAATGAAATGGTACCACATCGCTTTTTTGCATACCATCCTAAGACCACTAGAGTGTAGTGTTCCCGGTTAAGCGGTATTTGATCAAGGAGTGGAGGGCTTTCACCGGCGACACCCGTTAAGCTAAGTGAGCATATGGGGTGAGGGCTACTCACTATCCGAGGTTTAGTGGGTATGTAATGCAAATACAATGTATGAAAGTGATGTGTGTGTAAGGTATTCAGATTTTAGTCCATTTTTTTTAATCCATCCATCCATACATCAATATATCCATTATAAAGAATAAAAACAAATGAACGTAAAGCAAGTAAATAAAATAGCCTTAAAGTGAATACTTCATTGAGTCCAACCCTCCTTAGTCCTTAGTGAAGTCGCCACTGTGGGCGCCAACACCGAAAAAAGAGGAAAAGCGAATGTCATCATTTTTTATAAATTTAGAGGGATCCCGACTGTCTCCTTCCCTTAAGGTGGGAAGGAACGCCTCTTATAGGAGATAGAGAAGTTGAGGAATCGCCAACTTATTTTTGGGCAAGAAACAAGCAAACCCATTACAAATTGAACAATACATATAAAGGAAACTGAAAGAAATGGAATGAAAATTACATCACTTTAATCCTAAATACATACTACGAGGATTCTTTACCATGGATCAAAATAAAGATAAAGCACTGAAAAATAGAAACACCAGAGAAATGGGATCGGGGGCTAAAGTATAGAGTAAGAAGGTGTTAGGCAGCCACCCCGCTTGATTTGAATGGATCAGCCTCGAATATTCACTTGCAAGACTATTTTTTCATGAGAAAACTGAAAAAAGATATGTGAGTCTGGAAAAGATAAATAATAAAAGATTCTAGTGTGAAGAAACAAAACGAAATAGGAAAGATAGAAAATAGATTTGACTTGGACCCGTAGGCTACCTACGTATCCGTTCAGAAAACAGAATCAGAGTAACGTAGTTATCCGATTTACCCTCTTTTATCAAGAGTGATAACAGATATGAGATCAACTGGCTTTAAAGAAAAAGAAACTTGTTAAGAGTTTGAGGGCATACCTTGTTCAATCATGGTAGTCGAGCAGTACTTTGGCTAGGAAAGTCTGAATCAGAGACTTTTGTTGGGCAGATCTCCGGTTTGTTCTTCAGTTAGGAAAGAATCGCTTAGACTGGCTTTGCGGAAATGAGGTTGTCACTTCGATAGGGCTTCGGCTTTAAGAGAGGGAAGATTCTTATAGAAAGAACCCTAAAACTAAACTAACAACCTAAGGCTATGGAAATCGTCTTCCCTTCATATATTTTTGTGTCCCTAAAACTGATGGCCTAGGGGCTTTATTTAGAGGAAAATATAGATATTTGATCCAAGGGTGTAAGATAAAATCCTAAAATAGAGGGCTAAGATCATGTATTGAGTTATAATTATCTAATTAAATAAATAAAAAATTAAATAAGAATGATTTTCCTAACTAAATGAATTAATAAATAATTATGACAATGCACGAACCAATAGAATTGGTGTCTACATGCAAGAGCCAATAAGATAAAAGAGAAATAAAATTTAAATGAAAATAAACTCTAAAATGAAAAATGTCTAGGTTCAATGTATCTTTATTTAAATAAATATCAACCAACCAAATTTATGGAAATTCTAAAAGTGGAAAGTCCTAATTAAGCCTAAATAGACTATTATCACTCAAGATTACC
This sequence comes from Nyssa sinensis, assembly GCA_008638375.1. Classification (NCBI taxonomy): domain Eukaryota; kingdom Viridiplantae; phylum Streptophyta; class Magnoliopsida; order Cornales; family Nyssaceae; genus Nyssa; species Nyssa sinensis. Next base: position 15,778,829 of record CM018041.1, on the reverse strand, counting down.
AGATTGGCCCCAATTTGAGGAAGAATCTCTAGATTGCCACAAGACATGTGAAATGACCAAATTACCCCCAATTTGTCTCCAAAGGGCTAAAATTACCAAATTACCCCCATGTGGGGAAAATGATATGAAAATTACGAAAATGTCCTTCAAGTGACTAGGAAGTCCTACTGAGGGTAGGATTGTGCCAAAATTACCAAAATGGCCTCAGTAGACAAAAAGGTACCGAAATTACCGAAACACCCTCCGATGGGCAGAAAAGTCTTAACAGGAGTGGGACTTTGTTGGAAAAGGTCCTACTTGGACTAGGACTTTGCTAGTAGAGTCCTAACGGGAGTGAGACTCTATCAGGAACAGTCCTACTTAGAGTGAGACTCTGTTAGGAGAGTCCTAACAAGAGTGAGACTCTATTGGGAAGAGTTTTACTTGGATTGAGACTTTGACATGAGACTCTTAGTAAGAATAGGACTCTGTTAATAAGAGTCCTAATGGATCCATGACTCTAGGCGGGAGAGTCCTAACCGGAATAAGACTTTGTCAGGTGATGGAACTGGGACTCTAGCAAGAGAGTCCTAGCGGGAGTAGAACTCTCTCAGATGGAATTAGGACTCTGACATAATAGTCCTAGCAAGGAGTAGGACTTTTTCAGGAGGAGTCCTAATGGAACTGGGACTCTGGGAGGAGAGTCCTAGAAAGAGTAGGACTCTATCAAGAGAAGTCCTAATGTAAGTGAATTTCTTGGTATAACTACCAAATTGCTACCACTTAATCAAGGGTCACAAAATGAGGTGTTTATAAAAAGTCCCTCATTGATGGAACTTGTAAGCAAGTGAACATCAACGCAAGTAAAAAGAGACAACCATTTTGATCTTGATTATGATTTTGAGGTGGTCGGACTCATTCATCTATAAGATTCATACGTATCACCCTAAGGTGAATCAAACCCTTCATAGTTAGTGACAACTTACTGTAAGCATTAGAATCATCTTTCATGAATTCAGGTTCAACTTCTTCATCTTTAGTGTTGATAACTTCAATGGAATTTTCTTGCTTTTCTGTAACAACTTTTTCTTCTTGTAGAATAAAATTTTCATTCAATTCTTTTTCTTTATCATCTGCACCAACTATTTCAGTAATATCAATAGAAATAAATTCAACTTTATTTTTTATTGACTTCTTGTGGTTATCTTCAACGAATGAAATAACTTGATCTGCATCTCCTATGATAAGAGAGTCTTCTATAAGAATGTTGACTTCTTTAAGCGGTTCAATATTTGCAACCTTATTAGTTGAAGTCGCCTTTACAATTTCAAATTTTCCTTATGTTTCTTTCTCGGTGCTTTCTCATGATGACCTGTATTTATCTTCTAAAATCTACAAATAGTTTATTGGCAAAAATTTATTCATAAGCAGTTTCATCATTTTTGGCCATTAACGAATGCATTTTTTTTTTTGCATCTATCTATAACTTTTTAAATCAAGCCACCATCTTTTCGCAAATCCAATGAGTTTATTTTCTGCCCAAAAATATTATTTTTCTTCTGAAAGTCTCAAATCATTAAGACAATCATCTAAATCATAAACTCAATCATGAAAGTCTTTAGGATAAAAATTATCATCAAAATCTGAAAGTATTTCGTAATTGCAAATAGCTCTATCTTCAAGCTGGCCTCAGGAAAATCCTCCGGTGTGATTCTTGTTGACTGGAAGATCTCTAGGAGCATTAAGATTGGGTTGCATTAGCATCTATTGTATCTCACCAAGCTGATCGTTGATCTGTGCGAACAGTTGCTCCCATTCATCAATCACTGCCTATAAAGCCTTCATCCCATGACGAACATCAATGAGATTTTTGATTTTGTCTCTATTAATTGCCATCGTGCCAGGCAAATCCTCGCTCTAATACCAAATAATGCGGTGCGGAACATGAAGGAGAATCGAACATGTTGAGTTCCATATAAAACAAGTAACATGGGGACTCCTTACCTATCAAGAGGAAATAATTCTCCAAAATTTGTAATTGAATTAATATTGATAAAAAAAACTTAATGATAATGACCTATTACATCAGATTTATAGTGCTAAAATACATATATTTTGGCTAGAAAATAAAAAATCTTATTTTTATACTAATCCTACTACAATAAAGACAAGTAATTCGAATAAGAAACTACTAATTCCTATATTTTCTATACTAATCCTAATAAAACAAGAAAACTAGAGAAATTAAGAATCAATTAAAATTAAAAACTAAATAATCCTAATACAACTCTAAAATAACTTTTCTTATTTTGAGGGTACCAAATTGTCCTACATCAATCTCTCCCACTTGAAAATAACTCGTCTTCGAGTTAACTGGATGTACGCGACCACGAACTCATCCATAACCTGACAATAACATTTGAATCTTTTCAACGAGTTGTTTTTAAGTGGGAGAGACTAATGTAGAAAAAATATAGGATTCTAAAAATAAGGAAAGTTGTTTTAGAGTTGTATTAGGATTGTTTCGTTTCCTATTTTAATTTATTCTTAATTTCTCTAGTTTCCTAGTTTTATTGTAATTTGTATAGGAAATAAAGGAATTAGTAGTTTCCTATTCGAATTACTAGTCTTTATTGTAGTAAGATTAGTATAATAATAGGAGTTCTGGTTTCCTAGTTAAAATATGAGTATTCTAGCACTATAAATATGACGTAATATGTCTTTATGGTTATGTTTTTATCAATAAATATTAATTATGAATTTTGGAGAATTATTTTCTCTTGTTGGGTGAGGAGTTCCCATGTTACTTTGTTACTAAGGAATTCGACGTGTTCGATTATCCTTTCACGTTTCCGTTCCGCATCATTACTGATGTAGGACAAATTTGATACCCTAAAAATAAGAAAAATTAGTATAGAAAATATAGGAATTAGTAGTTTCCTATTTGAATTACTATTTTTTATTGTAGTAGGATTAATATAAAAATAAGAGTTTTTGTTTCCTAATCAAAATATGAGTATTTTAGCACTATGAATATGATGTAATAGGTCATTATCATTAAGTTTTTTTATCAATATTAATTCAATTACAAATTTTGAAGAATTATTTTCTCTTGTTGGGTGAGGAGTCCCCATGTTACTTGTTTTATAAGGAATTCGTTGTGTTCGATTCTCCTTCCACATTTTTGTCCCTCTTTAGAATCCAAATCCCATTGATGTTCGTCGTGGGATGGAGGCTGTATGGGCAAAAATTGGCGACCATGGGTAATAGTTAGCACAGTTTAATGATTAGCTCAGTGCTATACAACAGATGCTCATGTGGCTTAATTTTAATTCCCCTAGAGACCCACCAGTCGACAGGAATCGCGTTAGAGGATTTTCCTAAAGCCATCCTGAAGACGGGACTATACTAGGTCAGCGTCCCCAAAGGCATCTTACATATAGAGATGAATCAAATTCAGAAGATGAGGAGGACTAGGAGGTTCATACGCTTGCTAGACGAAACTGAAATTTTAAGGATTATCGGATGAAGGCTCACATCGCTACCTTTAATGGAAATCTTAACATTGAAGATTTCCTTGACTGGATTTCTGAGGCTAACTGATTTCTAAACATGATAGAGGTTCCCGACGACGAGATGGTCATGCTTGTCATGTTTAAACTAAAGGGTAGAGTAGCAGTTTGGTGGAACCAATTGCAGCGAAATAGACAGCAACGAGGCAAGCAACCAGCTCGAGTTGGGAGAAATATAAAGCAATACATGATGGGAAAATTTCTCCCTCAAGATTATGAGAAGTACTTGTTTCAGGTATACCATAATTACACACAAGGCAGCCAGATCAGTTTTTGATTATATAATAGACTTTAACCAATTGTATGTTCGTAATAATCTGGCTGAATTGGAGGGGCAGAGGGTAGCACGATATTTGAACGGACTTAAGCCCTCAATTCAGTGACAAAATTGGATCGCAGGTTTTGTGGACGGTTTATAAAGCTTATAACATAGCCCTAAAGGCACAATTGTTGAAAAATGAGAGAAGGGCTAGAAGTTCTAGTGTAGTACCCTTTCGCAGGAATTTTCTCAAACCCTCGTATGTAGCGAATGATAAAGGAAAATGCATTCAAATAGAAGTAGTTGTAACACCCCGACCCAAATAAATTAGACTAATTCCTAAAATGCCCAAAAAGAGTCAAATGTAATACCAAAATAGACCCGAGCTATCGTAGTAAGCTATGTACAGTAATAAGCACACAATTCAAGACAAACGGTACGATTCACGAATTGAATGAATATACGCTAATTGAATATACAATTGATAAATACAAGCAATCCCGAGTACCCTGGGACTACTCGTACAAGAAATCGAATTGCATGGAAAAATGTGTACGTAGACACGTACATGTGTGAGAGTATCTATATACATGTGTATATGTATATATGGGAATACGTATATATATATATATATGTGTGTGTGTGTGTGTGTGTATAATGAGATATATAAAGGTATATGTATATATATGTGTGTATATATATTAGTATATGTATATTATGAGATATATGTGTATAGATATAATTATACAAAAATAAAAGAGGAAAAGCAAAAGAGGCAAATGGCCAGTGTCGGCAACACCTTGAGTGTGTGCTAGTGTGTGTGTGTTGTGATGTGATGTATTATATAAATTATATACATAAAGTATGTGTTGCATGTATATACATAATATTATATGTAAAATATCCTAAGGCAAAACAAAAGAAACAAAAAAGAAGAGTCAAAGAAAGTAGGAAGAGAGAGACAGAGAGAGGAGCGATGAGTTTTCCTTATAAATAGGATTGAGTGCCATGAGAGAAATTTAGACCACAAAAGAGAGAAACTGAGAAGCTGAGAGTGATTCTGAAGCTTAGAAGAGAAGCTAAGGAGAATCAGAGAAGGATACTACGAGCTATATGCTCAACTGAGGTAGGTGATATCAAGTTCTATTTTTATATTTTTGAAGCATGAAAGCTAGGTTTAATGATAGGGTCTCAAAGAGCATGAGATAACGATTTGTTTTAAAAAAGAGTGGACGAAATTGGTTCAGAAATGAAGTAGAAAAAGGCAGTTGCAGGTTTAGGTGAGAAATCGGAGGGTTATGCTTTTATGTGTAAACATGGAATTAAACGATATAGAACTGTTCTAAACTAGTTCAGATAATGGTATAGTGAAGGATTTGAGTGAAATCCATTGAAAGAAATCAACGAAATATGAAATTTTAAAGTGGCTTGAAAAACGGGGTCTCATTCGAGACCCACTGTTTTTCTATATTCGTGAAGCTTGAGAGGGTTATTTGAAAAATCAAATATGGGTTGGGATCCTTGGGAAAAAAGGGATCGAACCACATCAAGTTTGGTTAGAGATGTGATCAGAAAATGTTGTCATTGCCGGAGAGGACGACGGAACCCCACCGGAGAAGACAGTGAACAGTATACCTGAAACGATGTCGTGTTGGGTCATTTGAGGTTGAAACTACGTCGTTTGGTTATAAACTATTTTAAATTAAATTGAATTATAACCTGCTTGGTTGCTAGGTTTGTAAATCAATTTGATATACGGAATGGGAATTGGGATAACCTATCCCTATTTCAATCCCCTATTCGCTGTTTGTGTTCTTAATATATAGAAAAAAATACGGGGACTGTTGCCCCTAAGATGCAAAACAGAGACCAACAAGAGAAGGGTTTTAAACCCTAAGGTGCAGACCACTGTGCCACTAGGGCACATGTGAACAAGCCCAGCAAATTATATATGTAATATATAATTACATAATTAATTAAATAAATTAAATGAATTGAGATAATTAATGTAAATTAATCCGATGTCTACAATTAGTAAGTGAATAGTGTAAATCTACTATTTTGGGCATTTCAAAGCCAATAGTGGGGTTCGTTTCACGAGACGGAATCCCAAAAAATAAATACATGTAAAAGTATAAAATGACCATTTTGCCCTTTTTAGTACAGATGTCCGAATGGAAGTCCGTAAAAGCCTAAACCAACTTTCTTCGACATTCCAGACTCAATAGTGGAGTTCATTTTACCAAAAGAAATACTTATAATATCAATACATGAAATGGGTTAAAGTATAGGCTATACATATATATAACATTGAACTGAGATGTATTTCTTAATTAAATAGGGATTTCAAAAAGAGGAGAAAAGGTGATCTAAGTTATAGAGATACAGTTAAGAGGTAAGTAAAATTCGATCTCTGGATGTGGTAAAGTTCTAGCCATGTCACACAGCGTTTCTTTTTACTGCTAGACTTGTATTCTCTTATACATTTAAGATATTGTTGATCCCACATTTCGATGTTTATTCCAGTTTGTGGATATTGTTAACTTAAATTCTATATCTTGATCATGTGATTATTATACATCTATCTATTGGGCAAAAAAGAAAGACGAACCCCATCCAAAAGTGTGGCATGATGTTGGCGACACTCCTTGTTGAGGACGGAAGATTCCGAGGGGGAGGGGTGACGTGCGCATCCCACATTGCCTGGTGAAGGGAAAGGTGAAAGATTTATAACTAAAACTGCATCTTTAACTAGCATGTGCCTTAGACTTGAGGGGTCAGTTTAGTTGATTCACATTTTGTGACTTGTTATTGTGACATCTCATTTTCTTGATTGGCTATTATATTGACATAACCTTGTTTATCTTAGGTTATGGACTTTTCTTATATTGACTTTGACCCTTGGCAGAGCAAAGAAATTTACTTACTGAGTTTTCATAGCTCATACAGAACTACTTACATTTTCAGGAAATGACGCCACATTTTGAAATAGGGATTGAGATCCCGAACAAGCGTAGAATGGTTGCAGATATAGAAACTACAAGGATATTTTGGCAGTGAAGTATAGATTCTTATCCTATGTTCTTCCATCATCCCACATCTAAGGGAATAGTTGTATTTATAGTTTTTGAGTCTGTATAATTAAGAACTCTAGTATTATAAATGCAAAAATTTTATTAAGTCTTTCGCTGTGTATTTAATAATTAATTTCTGAAAGCATGTTAATAACACTCACATATGAATGTTAAGTTAAATTTAAAAGGAAAAATCTAGTTTGCCAAATGGAGTCGAATCTAGTGTCGCGATGCCAGATCCGTACAGGGTGGGTTTCAGGTCGTGACAGCAGTTCAGTCTTCTGTAAACCTGTTCAAATCAAACTACAAGGCCCAAGTTATGGAGAGGGCAGTAGACAACAGAGGCCCTCCGAAAAAGCCAATACCCATTATAATACAAATCCCTATGCTAAGCTTACGCCTGGTAAGTGTTATCATTGTAGTAAACCTGGGCATCACTCTAGCTGTCCAGATCGACGACCTGTTAACTATGTTGAGAACGAGGATCTTGTTGAAGAGGTAGATGAAGAGGAACCTGCTAGAGAAGATGATTTCCATGAAGGAGCAGAATTCGCAGAAAAAGATGAAGAACGAGTCAATTGTATAGTGCAGCGGTTGCTGTATGCACCAAAGTAGATAGACACGAGCCAACACCACATCTTTCGATCTTGCTGTACTGTTAATCGAAAGGTATGCAATTTAATTATTAACAACGGAAGCTGCGAGAACTTCGTGGCCAAAAAACTTGGATCACATGAAGCTGCCTATAGAAAAATATAATTTTCCTTACACAATTGGCTGGATTAAAAAGAGACCAACGGTAAAGGTAATAGAAATATGTCGTCTTCCTATTTCCATTGGTAAATATTATCATGATAAAGTAATTTGTGATGTAGTTGATATGGATGCTATGGCAGTATAATGTTGATATTACTTATAAAGGTAAGGATAATATTTATATGTTTACATGGGGAGCACACAAAATTTACATGACCCCTTCAAAAATTTATTTTGAGACTAACAGCTCTAAAGATGAGGGGCAGTCTATATTAGTTTTATCCAAGTTTGAAGCAGAGTTCACGACTGAAGCAAAGGAGGCGCATGAGGTTTACATTTTAGTGGTTAAAGCTTTGGTGATAAAGGATCCAAAGGCAAATTCAACAATGGTTGTGCCAGAAAAATTGAAGCCATTGTTAGAAGAATTCTGTGAATTAGTTTATGAGGATCTGCCTAATTGCTTGCCTCTTATGAGAGATATTCAGCACCACATTGATCTAGTACCTGGTGCAAGCCTTCCAAATCTAGCCCATTACAGAATGAGTCCAAAGGAGAATGAGATTGTGATAGAGAAGGTAGAGGACTTGCTAGGAAAAGGGGTTCATTCAAGAGAGTATGAGTCCTTGTGCAATCCCAGTCCTATTGGTGACAAAAAAGGATGGTAGTTGGCGCATGTGCATAGATTGCAAGACCATTAACAAGATCACCATCAAATAGAACCACTTGTTGGATAAAATAAAAAAATCACAGTAGAAGGATTTAAAACTTTTTCTAGATCCTCACGGTAGTTGATTAACCAAAATGATGAATATAATAATATTACCTCTAGTGTCTCTAAATTCGATGAAGATTTGATGCCGAACCATGTGAAAACATGATTATACCACACCACTAAAGTTTCCTTCCACCAATAGAGCTTCATCGTTGTTCTCTAACTATTGGATGTACAGAAAGAGAGTAGGTCTCAACCAAGCCACACATAGAATCTCAATCAATTGTATATTATATTCTATATTCCAAAATTTAAAAAAATCAATATAATAATTTTATATATATATATATATATGGATAAGAGATAGAGATAAGTGATTACTTATCTCACTTTCAAAATTTAAATAAATATATATAATTTAAACTTTACTTTATCCATATATATATATATAAATATATATTAATCATAATAAACTTTGAATACGAGCTAACGATGGGATCTGATGGCCATCCTTCTTCCTGGCTCCTAATTGTATCTCAGTCATCCGATCTCACTTGATCATAACTAAGAATTGATTAATTATAGACATGTCCTACTACAATGCTATAATTGCACTCCAGGAAGATGGAAATTATGTTAAGGCCTAACTCACTAAATTTATCTACAAATAAACCCCTCCACGTAAATAAGCAACCCAAGGTGATAATACAAATTAACTGTTTACCTTATTGGTTGCTTATTATATACTACTTTTTAAAACTTTAGTTATTCACAATCGATCACATAAAATGACCATAATAAAAATTTCATAAATAATTATATTTTAATTAAAGATAATATATATATACTATATATATGAAAAACTGGTTTTGGAAAAACCAACTAAGTACTTAGATTTCTGTTATCGACTGAAACCATCCAAAAGTTATCCCATGTGGATTCTATATTGAAGATACATGTTCGCAAACATTCTAACATTGACTACCCAAAATACCGAGATATTGATGATAAGATCTCACTATGTTGTATATCAAAGTTATCAGCATAAGAATTTTGAGTTCACTATCTTCTCAAAATTGAGAGCTATTTACAATTTAGTGAACTAGATAAACAAACACATGTAAGATAGTCATTTAGTAAAGTAATTTAGTTAGCGATCCTGTTCAACGTATCAACCATGCTAACATATCAGTTGTGAGTTCAACCACTCTGATGACAGAGTTATGTCATCCTACTAAGTAGCAACCGTATATTATAGTAATCCATATGAATTGTCCAATGTTCATATTAACTGTGAACTAAGATTCAAATTAAAAAGAACTGGTGATCAAGAGCTCCTATGCTTGTATCATTTAAATGCATGAGTAGTGTGTTGTTGTGTCCTTAAATTAAATTGTAAATGATCTTGGTGTATGAAAATGATACATACATAAGAGCTTTTGATCAACAGTTCCTTTTAATTTGAAGCTTAGTTCACAGTTAATATAAACATTGGATAATTCATATGGATTACTATAACATACGATTGCTACTTAGTAGGGTGACATAACTCTGTCATCGGAGTGGTTGAACTCACAAATGATATGTTAGCGTGGTTGATACATTAAATAGGATCGCTAACTGGATTACTTCACTAAATGATTGTCTTACTTAGTGGCTCTAAGGGCATACAATCCCAACATTCTCCCATTTTCACTTAAAGCCAATCTACATTACATCATACTCCTAATCCCTCCACATGAGATTCAAATTTCTTTGTCGGCAAAGTCTTTGTGAAAGGATCTGCTAGGTTCTTTGCCGATGCAATTTTGTTTACAATGACGCCGCCTCTCTATACGATCTTTTGAATCAAGTGACATTTTCTCTCAATGTGTTTTGTATGCTTATGGCTCATGGGGTCCTTTACACTATGCAACCGTTTCATTATTATCACAATAAATGCACAATAGAAGAGCTTGCAGAAGGTGTTGCCCCAAGATCCATGAGGAACTTTCAAATCCATACGGCCTCTTTTGCTATTTCAGAGGCTGCTACATATTCGGCCTCCATGGTGGAGTCAGCAATACATGATTGCTTCACATTTCTCCAACTGATAGTTCCACCTCCAAGCATAAACACACAACCAGAAGTTGACCTTCTAGAATCTTGATCTGATTAAAAATCAGAATCTATATAATCAACTGGTACCATATCCTCTCCACCATAGATCAACATGTAATCTTTAGTCCTCCTTAAATACTTGAGGATATGTTTCACTACGCTCCAATGCTCTGGCCCTAGATTTGATTGATATCTACTGACCATTCCTACAATATAACAAATATATGGCCTAGTGCAAAGCATAGCGTACATGATATTTCCAACAACCGAAGCATAAGGAATCTTTCTCATCTGATCATCTTCCTTAGATGTCTTAGAACATTGATCTTCGGATAAAGGGACTTCATGTCTGAAAGGTAAAATGCCTTTCTTAGATTCATGCATTGCAAACCTAACCAAAATCTTATCTATGTATACTGATTGGGATATTCCTAACATCCTTTTCTTGTGATCTCACATAATTTTGATCCCAAGGACATAACTAGCCTCTCCCAAGTCTTTCATATCAGATTGGTTAGATAGCCATATTTTTTTTGGAGATAATACACCCATATCGTTGCCTATGAGAAGTATATCATTTACATAAAGAACCAAATATACCACTACTCTTCCTTCAGCCTTCTTATATACATACGGTTCATTCACATTTTGATCAAAATCAAAAGACTTGATTGCCTGATTAAAACAAATGTTCCAACTACGCAAAGCCTACTTTAGTCCATAAATGGACTTATGTAATTTGCACACAAGTTTCTCTTGGCCTTTCACTACAAATCCTTCTAGCTACACCATATATATGTCTTCCTCAAGATGGTCATTCAAAAAGGCTAACTTGACATCCATCTGCCATATCTCAGAATCAAGGTGTGCAACTATGGACAAGAGAATCCTAATGGACTTAAGCATGACTACTGGTGAAAAAGTTTCCTTATAGTCGATTTCTTCCTAAGTAAAACCTTTAGCAACCAACCTTGCTTTGAAGGTCTCGACCTTTCGATCCATTCCCCTCTTTCTCTTGTAGACCCACTTACACCCAATGGTTTTTATCCCTTTAGGTGGTTCTACAAGCTCCAATACATGATTAGAATACATAGACTCCATTTCGGATTTCATAGCAATTTGCCAATGCTCAACATCTACGTTAGAAGTTGCCTCATTGAAGTTATAGGGATCTAAGTCATAGTTATCAGGAACAACCTCATAGGACTCTCCCAATGATAGGTACCTATTAGGTAATCTAACTTTTCCCCCAATATGACGAGGGACTGGTGTAATTTTAGGCTGTGGATCTATCTGTGTAGTTTCTGGTATATCACTTTGTATGATTGGCTCATCTACCATGGTAATTACTGAATCACTTGACAACTCTTGCAGTACTATTTTACTATTGGGCCTATGGCTAATGATATAATCTCCCTCTAGAAATATAGCATTTACACTAACAAACACCTTATGATCTCTGGGATCATAAAATAAACTAGCCTTACATCCTTTTGGATACCCAACAAACAAACATACATCTGATCTTTACTCAAACTTATCCAATCTTTCCTTTTTTCACATGAGTAGGACACCCCCAAATGTGCAAATGCTGTAAACTCGACTTTCGCCCTAACCACAGCTCTCGAGGTGTCTTGGGAACAGACTTAGAAGGAACTAAATTTAGAATGCATATTGCTATCTCTAAAGCATATCCCCAAAAAGATAATTGAAAAGTTGAGTAACTCATCATAGATCTTACCATATCAAGTAAAGTTATGTTCCTCCGTTCAGCCACACCATTCTACTAGGGAGTCCTAGGTGCAGTCATTATGTGTTAAGTCGTCCTTGAACTCTCCTAAAAAGTACTTGCCTCCTTTATCAGATCAACGAGACTTAATATGTTTGCTTAATTGTTTCTCAACTTCTGCCTAATACTCTTTGAATTTCTTAAAAGCCTCAGACTTATGATGCATTAAGTAAACATAGCCATATCTTGAGTAATCATCAGTGAAGATGATGAAATACTCATAGCCTCCTCTAGCTCTAATGTTCATAGAACCACACACATTAGTGTGAGCTAGCTTTAATGGTTCTTTAGATCTTAATCCTTTGGCTAAAAATGTTCGTTTTGTCATCTTACCTTCCAAATAGGATTTGTAGACTGGTAATGATTCTACAGTAAATGATGCAAGAAATCCATCAGTTACCAGTCTTTGGATCATATTCAAATTGATGTAACCAAGATACAAGTGCCAAAGATAAGTTGAGTTTACTTGAGGAGCCTTTCTTTTTAATGGTAATATCTTGGATGAATTAACAACCTCAATGTCATGTAAAGTGTAAGTATTAGGATTTATCAAGTATAAACCATCTCACAAAGCACCAGAGCATAAAATAAAATGATCTTTCTTTATTAAAACTTTATATGAAAAAGAAACTAAATATCCATTTTTAGAAAGACAAGAAACTGAAATCAAATTTCGTCTTATTCTTAGTGCATAGAAACAATCCTTTAATACCAATATCCTATTACTACCAAATACTAATCTCAGGACTCCTATTGCTTCCATTACGACTCTTGCATTTGATCCAAGAAAGAGGTATCTGTCCTACATCAAAATTTCTTAACCAATTATATTTTATACCAAAAAAAGAGTAAAAAATATAAAATAGAAAGTCTTGAAAACTCAACCATCATTCTACCACTTTGGAACCTTTCATACAATCGATTCTCATACTCATTATCTCTTTTACTCTCTTACATCATCTGAATATCTCTCTCCCTCTCGGCTCTCTTTCTTACTTTAGTTTTTTGGAATCTTTTTAGTCAAATTGAAAAACATACAACATTCTCTCAACTCACCACATTGATCCTAATTTTTTTCGATTGAGGTAAGTTGTCAATATATTTTTAAAAACTTTCGCTTTAGGCCCCAAATTGTCACATGCTGGCCCTGTTTCTGCGTATCAAACATAGCGTTAGAGTAAAGGAAAGAAATCAGTTTCATATGATCAAAGCATATTAAACTCTTATTCAATGAGTCAAAAAGCTTCACTTCTCAGTTTTCACTGTGAGAATCGATCTAATTTGGTCATTATCTCATTCAATGAGTTTTCAGGATAATAATGTGTACAAGGTTGGGCAGTTGGAGATATCCGAAATATAATAGAACTTGATAACTAGAAGTAGATCTTTATTACATGTTGTAGTGATTTTGTCTTCTGAATAAGTGAATAATTTTTTTTTGTTAACGATTTCTTTTCAAAAGTTGTAATTGTTGGGTAGTGTGGATCCTAATAAGTACTGTACACTAGCCCCTACTTCTTCGGATCGAACAGGAACGGACATATATGGAGTGTGTTCCATATGCTTCAGCTATCGGTAGTCCTTATGTATGTCATGGTTTGTACTAAGCCAGACATAGCATATGCAGTGGGAGTCATGAGCAGGTACATGAGTATTCTGGCAAGCAACATTGGGAGGTAGTAAAGTGGATCCTTAGATACTTGAGTGATTCTACAGAGGTGACACTTTGTTTCAGACGGACAAGTATGGCATTACATAGTTATGTTGATGTAGATTTAGCTGGTAATATGGATAATAAAAGAAGTACTACTGGTTATGTTTACACATTGGGTGGTACAACAGTTACTTGAGTTTCTCAGTTGCAGAGGATAGTAGCTCTCTCTACAATAGAAGCTGAGTATGTTGCTACTACTAAAGCTAGTAAAGAGATGACTTGGCTGAAGATTTTTTTAGAAGAGTTGGGTAAGAAGGAGGATGATAGTGTTTTGTACAATGACAGTCAAAATGTTATTCATCTTGCAAAGAATCCAGTATTTCATTTTAGGACGAAGCACATTCAGTTGCAATATCATTTCATTCGTTCTCTTGTGGATGATGGAGTATTGTCTCTTGAAAAGATTCATGGCAGTGAGAACCCAATAGATATGTTAATGAAGGTAGTCACCATTGAGAAACTGAAGTTGTGTGCAACTTCAGTTGGTCTTCAAGTTTGAGGAAGGAAGACAGTTGTTGCGGTGTTCGTTTATGTGATGATAGGATATTGAACTTGTGTATATCAGATTCCAAATGGGAGATTGTTGGGTAGTGTGGATCTTGATAGAGCCAAATTTTTTTAGGGTATTTTTGGTATTTTACATTATTTCTCTGTTGTCCTAATTCTATGTATTTATAGTTGAAGAGTTGCATCTCATTGTAACTCTTTCAAATCATAGTAAAACTACAGCAGCCGTGGATGTAGCCCCATTATGGGGTGAACCACGTAAATCTTTGTGTTCTTATGTATGCGTGTGATTTTAGATTCTTTTTCTTGTTTGCTTTCGTATCTCACCGATCTTGATTAGGTGATTATATTCCTAACAGTAATTTTTCGAAATATGCAATCGAAATGATTGAAACATACTTGGAGCAATGTAACTCCATAAATATGCTATTTGAAATTACAAAACTACACTCATACATTAAGAGTTACAAAATAAAGTGTCTTTGACAGGTAGGTGAAAATAAATCTAATGGTAAGGTAATATAAAAAACTTCATATTCATTCATATCAATTTTGGACATGTGGCATAAATGATGTCATATTAGTGCTCTAATTTTAAATATGGGCCACATATTAGAAACTAATTTGAATGGGTATAGAGTTTTTTTCTTGCATACTTTTAACTCTGGACTTTTTTTTTCAAATAATGCTCCTAAACCCATTTTTCTTTTTTAAAAATATAATCTTCTAAAAAATTTGAAAATGAACGCGTGGTTTTCAACCATCCTTTTAATATCGAAAATGAGACTAAAAGCCAAGATTTTTACGAACCAGAAGAGTTTTGTAATTAACTTCTAAACAACTTGAGTCCTGTAAACAAGTAAAAACACTTGCTCTTGTGTTCTACTTAAATATGGCGCCATTGTTAAGCCATGAGATGCCTTGAGATATTCTGCAATATTAATTACCTAGAGTTAAACACAATTTCTTTTGCGTGAGTCAAGATCGAACTTCCTTCATAACTATGGCATTGTACAAGAGCATGTAGAAGGGATGATGTTGTTCACCATATGTGGTGATGATTAGGCCATCCAAATAGAGATTAATGTAAAGATTAGTTTCATTGGAACAATGCACAAGTCATGACAAAGAGCATTAAACTAGACAATTCTCATGACTTTTATGAAGAAAATAGACACTAACCAGTGAAAAATACTATGGATTTATGTGATGGCACAAATGAGATATTGGAGTAAACTAACAAAATATAAAGCTCCATATTTGCACCTCAATGCAAAAGCACACGATTCCTTCACTGTCATCCATGGTCAGAAAAAAGGAAAGAGAAAATCTTTTACGTTTCATCAGGCAATGATTTCAGCGCCTACAATTCATTGCGTTGTGTTAACATTTCATTTTACATCAAATATTTATTTTTGACATTATTTTTTTTTTTTTTGCTTCTTCATTTGGCTTAATATATTTGCTATTGTTTTATACCCACCTTTTAGTGTCAGTTTATAACATTATTTTAAATACTTTTTAATTAGGGAAAACCACGTTTATTAACTATTTTTCAAAAATAATTTTTCACAATATTAAATTTTTTAATATACCTATTACTATATTTTTCAGAAATAAAATAAATATAAAATAATTGTATCACCATCACGTCATCGCCATGACTTTTTGGTAGTGTACAGTAATGTTGGGCTTGATTAGGATGAAACTATAAGGACATCAATTATTTGATTTATGACAAGCAGAAAGAAGAAAACTACTTCTTGATCATCACTAATGCTATATATTTTATGTCTTCTGCAGTGTGTAGTCTCTCATCTGGAAACAATAGTTGAAAGAAATTTCTGCTTCAGTCTCTGCTATTGCTCCTGTATATTTAGAAGGAGAGAAAGAGCTATTTTTTCTGTTTTTCATTTGTATTTGTCTACTATTTTTTTGTATTAGGCCGAGTGAGCTATTTCTTCTCTGCTTGTGCATTTGTGTTAGTCTTTCTGCACACTTAGATAGACTGCTTGTATTAGGTTGGATAATGTAGTTGGTTAATTAAACCAAACTATTACAATTTTAATAGAAATCGTAATTTTGAGTTCTTGTAATATTTGATATATTTTAAATAAGTCTTACCTTATGAGTTTTTATTTTTATTGGAATAGTATTACTTAATTTGTGTAGAATTAAATGTCTTTATTAGTATAAGATTAAGAATCAGTATAATTATATATATATATATATATATGTATGTATGGTCTGTCATATGAAATTGTGAGTGATGGTCGAAAAAAAAGGAAAGCTGGCTTTGTGAGCGGCCGTGAGTGGTGTGGCGGCCAAAAGGATTGTGACGTGCGTGGTGTGGCCAAAAGGATTGTGCCCTTGAGTGTGACTGCTGATAAAAATGTAGCTGTCGTGAGGGGTTGTCACAGAAGATAGTTGCTAAACAACAGTGGGTTGCTGTCCAAAATTGTCAAACTACAGTGGATAATTCCCGAGCTTGTGTTTGATTGAGTGAATAAAAATCAAAGAAGGGTTTGGATTTATTCATATTCTTTATTTTAACATTTTGTTCTTTATTTGTTTGATTTTAGTTGGTGGGTATAATAATTCATATCAGCGTGATTTTAAATTTTATATTTGATATTAGAGCAGCTTTTGAATCCTACACAGAAGTATAATGTTATTTTGGTCTTGATTTATGAACAGAATTTTTTTTTAAAAAAACACTAGAGAGAGAAAAATGGGTCGGGTATTTGGGTCTTGGTTTGGTGCCAGAGAACTGCAATTAATTTTTAGGAAAAAATACTAAAAAGTTCTTAAAAAGTTTTTTACAATCCAAAAAATCTATGATATATTTTTTTCTATCTAAAAGATCCAAAAAATAAACTTTTAATACAGAAAAGTCCAATTGTTAACTTTCATCTCAATATCGTTAAAAAATATTGTTAATTAGACTAAAATACCCTTCAAGATACATTTTAAAAAATATGAAATAATAGATACAACAAATTTTTCAATTCCAAAAGAATATAACATTTTTTATTTATCTAGAATACCTAAAAAATAAAATTTTACTTTATAAAATGTTATATTTTTTGGGATTGAAAAATTTATTTTATATATTTTTTAGTATTTTTTTTTCTAAAATGTATCTTGAAGGTAATTTTAGTATAATAGTAATATTTTTTAACGTTGTTAAGATGGAAATTAACAATTGGATATTTTTGTATTAAAAGTTCATTGTTTGAACTTTTTAGATAGAAAAAATGTATCATAAATTTTTTGAACTGAAAATTTTATTTTAGAAACTTTTTAGTATTTTTTCCTAATTTTATGTAATCTTTCATGTATTAGATTTTTTTTCTTAATCTAGAAACATTCTGTTTTTTTTTTTTTTTACTTTGACTTATGAAGAAGAATCTCAAAGTAAAAATACAAAATTAGGAGAGAGAAAAGGGGCCAGGTTTTTGGGTCGAGGCTCGAATCTGCCAAATTCAGGTCTTACTGAGGTGGGTCCTGGTGAGTATGGGTCCTGGTCTGGACCCGTTAAGTTGAACAAGTTAGGGTCTGCAGGTCCTTGCAGGTATGGGTATGGGTCCAAGTCCAGACCCGTTAAGCTAAATGAGTCAGGATCCGGGTCTTAGTACATCTGTCAGACCCGGCTCATTAATTTGACAGGCCTAACTTGATATACTCAACGTCTTGCAAGCCCCCACACTAAAGTAAATCTTGCAAGCTCTAGTTATCTTTGTTGGAGAATGGAAGCAAAAATATATATTTGGGTTTGGATAGGCTGAGTGAAAAATATATGAAAAAGTATAACAAAACAAGAATTTAATATAGCAATTAACAAACTAATAGCAATTTCCAGCATTAGGCCGTTGGTGGCGGTAGTGGCTGTTATGGCATAGTATGAAATCAAGATTTGTGATATTGAAATATGTTTGAAATACTGTTTTTAATGTATTAATTATCTCCACTCAAAATGAGTTTACTACGGGTTCAGGCACTATATCTCCAAGATACAACAAAATCAGCAATATACCTTCAGGATATAACAAAATCACTAATATTTACAGGACAACAATTATGAAGATTTGCTACAGAACTTTGATTGAATATTTAACTTGAAAGAAATAAGTAGAACAAGGGAGAAAATATTCGAGAGTAAAAGTATATTTGAATCACAACTCTTGCTTATATAGATGAATTTTTTTAGAGTCACTAGTCTTCAGTGAAAAGACACATTTTCAAAACAATGTGTCTGATTAATTTAAATAGGTATCTTTTCATATATATATATATATATATATATATATATACACACACACACACACACTACACAACTGTTCAATTCAAATACATGACTATTCAATTCTAAATTGGTATCTGATGCTGCACTTTTTGACTCGCAATAAGTATGAGCTCCTCGACTTGTAGAATCACTCAGGAAAGGGATCAGAGGAACCATCAGATTGGCTTCGGCGGTAGCCGCTCCGATGCTTAAGTAAGTAAACTGAATTGAAAAGACTGTATTGAAAGCCAAAGAATGAGCATGAAAATAAAACGTACCTTTAGGGTTTGATTTATAGATCAGTGGCCTTCCTAAGTTGATTAGGATTCGGAGCCATGAATATAGGGATTTGATTATCGGAGATTGCAGTTACCTTGTGGAGTATTGTATAGAGATAATCAAAGATAGTAGTTTCCTTGTTGAAGATTGTTTCCATGTTGAAGACTGTTTCCTTATTCCTTGCTCGGCAGCCGCTAAGGCGGTGACGAGCTTTGGAGTATTGGTCTGGAGTCCTGTAATTAACTACATGATCCTTATCCGGATATGTATGTGCTCTGAAGGCATATGCTTGGCCACTTCCGATCTTTCATCCTGTCCTGAATGTTCGAGCGCTTTACCCACTGACTGAGCGTGAGCTGAGTTAGCCGAGCGTGAGTTGGATTTATAGGCATACGTGTCAAGTGCTGATTGGTCTGCTCTTTTGTGGTATATCAGTTACTCCCCCCCCCCAAGTCCTAGTTTGATGCTAACAAGCAACTAGGGCTAAGCCTTTTTCGGAGAGTTATGTGTCTTGTCTGTTCGCCTTTCAAGGCGACTGTTGGTGCTTTATTTATTGCGCAGCCGGAAATTGGGTTTTTTCAAGGCCATCATTGTACTGAATCGATGGTTGGGTTTCTCGAAGTCACCATTGTTCCAAACCGTCATGGCGTTTGGGCTTGGTGGGTCCCTTCTGATATTGCGCTTATAAATACCTGGGTGATATTTGAAATGACCTTTTCCCCGTCATTTTCATTGTGCCAGAAGATCTTGTCCGCCATTGTTGGTTTGTGCGACTTCGAAGAATATTGGTTTTCTGAGGCTCTAGTCTAGAACAGGTTCGACCGATCTTCCTCTTCTTTTACTTCTTCCTCTTTAAGTCCGGGAGTAATGTCAACTCCTCTTGAATCTTCAAATGCTAGTGAGGGGGTAGGAAATCCTTCTGAGATGGCTATGCCGCCTCCTTTAGAGAATGTAGGTGATCTTGCTCCCAAAGATGTTGGGGAGAGGTCTGTTGAGCCTCCCCCTAGTCCTGAGACTAGGATAGTCGATGCCTTCATAGAGCCTCGGGACAGGGCTGGGGAGACCTCTTGGTAGGTCTTCCCATAGAGAAGAGGGTGAGAGTGCTGTCACCCGAAGCTTGCTGAACGAGTGGAGGGCGAAATACAATTTTCCCTCAAATGTTACCTGTAGAGTACCAGGCCCAATGGATCGTCCCCATAATGTTGAAGCCGGGGAGATATGTGTTTATCTTGCCTGGTTTGAAATGGGTTTGAGACTTCCATTGCCTGATTTAGTTAGGCAATTCTTCTGTTGGTACAAGCTCTGCCCTGCCGACCTTAATCTCAATAGTTGGCGACAACTTTTAGGATTTGTAGTGTTAGGTCATAAAAATGATGTAGATGTATCCATGGATCTGATCCGTAGTAATATGGATCTGAAGTTTAAGAAGGTAGAAGGCCTTTTTTACATGTCTTTTGAGAAGGGGTTCTGACCCCTGTCCTTTATTCCCACTTCTATTAAAACGTGAAAGAAGTGGTACTTCTTTGTTAGAGGAGGATGGGAGCGTGAAGACTTCTAGGATGATGTCTTGATATTCCCTCATACCACGGGTCATAAGGGTGAGGCTTATTTCCTTAGGTTTGTTTTAGCTTTGTTGTGCCTTCCGAATTGATAATCTGATATGCCATTTCTTGCTTATGTGCAGTCAGGAGTGCTTGGAGGAGATCTTGAGTTAACTAACGCACTCCAAGATCAGTACTGCGTGCTTCTTTCGACTCCCAACCGGGCTCACACCGTTATTATTACTCCAGGAGAACTTGATGGCCGCTAAGTACTAAGGAGCTTAAGAAGAGGCTGAAGTTGAGATGGACTGAGGCGGAGGCCCAAGCGGCGGGGGAGGCTTCCTCCCAAGTTGAGCCTGAGCCTCCTCTACAAGTGAAAATGAGGAGGTTGATTTTTGGCTCTCCCGAGCCACCTCCTGCCGAAGTCGAGAAGGAGGCCGAACCTGCTGTTCCGGTCTCGGCCGTTCCTCCTACCCCTTCCGTTCCTAGAAAACGGACTAGGAAGGGGAAAGCTCCTACTGTGCCGTCCCGAGCCGTCTGACTGAGTCGGACTACCAAATTGCCAAGAAGGCCTTTGACCAGATATGGTCCCAAGGCCCTCATCAGTATAGGGGGACAACCCTGCAAAGTTGATGAATGAGATGATGAATCTCCAAATGAAGGTAACCTCTGAAGCTTTTCTTGTCTTTCATTGTTTGCTTGCTTATTCGGTCTAACTTGTCTGCCTTGTGTCGTGCAGAGCATGCATAGTTTAGCTGCTCTGATGGTGACTCCCATGAGCCTTGAGGAGGCTGATAAGCTGAAGGCCGAGCTGGATGAGGTGAGGCTGGAGCTTGGAACGGCTCAATCCAAGGTTCAGGCTGCCGAGGAGAGTCTGAAGGAAGCTGGCACTAATCTTGCCGTGGCGGAGTCTGAAAGAGACATCTATGCTCTGCAGGTTACAGGACTTCAGATGGAGTTGGTCGACCTCCGAAGCACCTTTGATCAGAAGGTTCAAGGAGGCAGTTGACCATGCCAAGACTGAGACTGAGACAGAATTGAGAGAGGAAGTTGACCAGATGGGTGATGAATTGATCCAGTTTGGTTTTTAGAGCTTCCGAACTAGATTTCTAGCTAAGTTTCCATATTTTGACGTGTCATCAATTATTGCTCCTGGAGCTGCTTCGTCTGGTGTTGGTCCGAGCAAAGAAGCTGCGACTGCCGACCTCCCTTATAGCTGCTCTTTTTTTTTGTTTTGCCAGCCCTTTTTGATGTAATGAAATACCTTTTGATCAGTAAAATTGAATTTTCTTCAGATTCTTCTTGTGATATTGCTTTCTGTGAAATTTGTTGTGAGTATAGCTGCTCTGAGCCCATTGTACGTCAGATCAACTTTGCACTAGTTAATAGTTGTCTTCTGAGCTTCAACACTTGTAATTGAATAATGAATGCGGATTAACTTCGACTGTCTCATCATAATAAGATAAGAAAACAAACATGATCAGATAAATAGAACCTAATATTGATCTTGCATCACATAGAGTGGAAGTAAACTCTGCAGAGTTCTGAAGTAGATTGTTCTGAACCAAAGACTTGCGAAAATAACTAGGCAGCTTGTGCCCATTATTTCATTGATCGAAACTTCTATTTCTGAGCCTTTAGGATCAGGATATATCAGATCCGTTGGCCTTTGTCATATGTGTGGCCTGTCACAGTCAGTGCCAGGACTGTGGTTTTTTGTTCAGAAAAGCTCTGTACCCTTTCTCTTGGTATTCCAAAGAGGCAGGTTAAATGCATCGTTTATTTATACGACTGTTGTTTGGGATTTTGAGGCCAACCTTTCTTTTAACCATTGCGACGGTTCAGTTGGGTGGCTTTTGGACTTCAAGGGTCTATATATACGAAAAAGGGGGCATTTGGTTGCGCCTAATCTTCTTGTTCCCAAACTCTTCCTCTGTTGGAGAGAATTTAGATGTTGCCTGAAAACTTGCCATTAGCCCGGAGATGACTAATGATTCTCAGTTTGAGTTAGGAATGATTAAACTGTGGCCGAGAGTTAACCTTCCCCTTGATTCAGTCTCCAAGGAAGGATTAGAGGAGGCACAAGTCCTCTTGTCCATCTTGGCATCCGGTCGAGATTTCTTCGATTGGAGGCGGATTCTCCTTGATTCAACCGAGGCTTGGAGCATTGGTGATGAAGACGAAGGTGGGATGCCTCCTTTCTTTTGTGCCTTGTCAGAGACCCTTACTCAAATCGGCTGGGGTGTCATGCCGGATTTGAGGGAAACGAAGGTGGAGAATGGAGGTCTTCTGAGACCCAGAGCCCTCATCATCCGTTGGTATTGAGACCAGTGATAGTGATGATGAAATGACCTGGGTGCTTCTTGATGCAGATTGGGGTTCCGGGTTCCTTCCTTTCAAATGGAAGTTGGTGGCGGCGGTAATGAAGGTTGGAACTTGGGCCCCTTTCCTATTCGAGGAAGAAAGCCATGATGTTGTAGATCGTAGTGATGTAGTAGCTTCTGTAGTAGCTTATGTAAGGATGTCTTTATTGTAGCCTCTGTTTTATTTCCAGTCTTTTTATACTAATGTAAACTTTCTATGAATCATCAATAAAATTGAGTTGTTTCTTCTTAAATCTGATGTTCTTCTTGTTCGAATGTGCTCTTCTGGAGTTTAAAACACCTTCTCGTGCACTTCTGATAAATAATTCTTCTTCATGTTCTGAGAGTAGATCAAAGAAATTTTGCAAAAAACTTGAAGTCTTGAACCAATGTACTTTAAGCCTGCTCGGTACTGTAGTGCTCGTTTGCTTGTTGGTACACAAGCCAAATAATCTAAGT
The DNA here is from genome assembly GCA_008638375.1 of Nyssa sinensis. Lineage (NCBI taxonomy): Eukaryota > Viridiplantae > Streptophyta > Magnoliopsida > Cornales > Nyssaceae > Nyssa > Nyssa sinensis. The sequence goes on along the minus strand of CM018041.1, from coordinate 15,755,440 downwards.
ATCAGCTTTTAAGGTATTCCGATCTGGGAAACTTATGCAGATAGTAGTTGGACTTTGGTTAAGGACGTTCGGAACTTCCACCTTTGGACGGACCGGATCATAGAGTTTGCATATTGAAGATGAACCAGGCTCGGAAGGTCTGTGCCATTAGAGATGGACCAGGCTCTGGAGGCCTGTGCATTAAAAGATGGACCAAGTACTAAGACTTGTACATTATAAATGGACCAGGCTCTGGAGGCCTGTGCATTATAGATGGACCAAGTACTAAGACTTGTACATTATAGATGGACCAGGCTTTGGAGGCCTGTGCATTAAAAGATGGACCAAGTACTAAGACTTGTGCATTATAAATGGACCAGGCTCTGGAGGCTTGTGCATTAAAAGATGGACCAAGTACTAAGACTTGTGCATTATAAATGGACCAGGTTCTAGAGGCCTGTGCATTATAGATGGACCAAGTACTAAGACTTGTACATTATAGATGGACCAGGCTCTAGAGGCCTGTGCATTATAGATGGACCAGGCTCTAGAGGCCTGTGCATTAAAGATGGACCAAGTACTAAGACTTGTACATTATAGATGGACTAGGCTCTGGAGGCCTGTGCATTATATATGGACCAGGCTCTGGAGGCCTGTGCATTAAAAGATGGACCAAGTACTAAGACTTGTGCATTATAAATAGACCAGGCTCTGGAGGCCTGTGCATTATAGATGGACCAAGTACTAAGACTTGTACATTATAGATGGACCAGGCTTCTGGAGGCCTGTGCATTATAGATGGACCAAGCTCTGGAGGCCTGTGCATTAAAAGATGGACCATGTACTAAGACTTGTGCATTATAAATGGACCAGGCTCTGGAGGCCCGTGCATTATAGATGGCCCAGGCTTTGGAGGCCTGTGCATGAAAATATGAACATTCTATGGAGGTATTAAAAATAAAGAAACATCTCTATTGATAATACTTCCGTAAGTGTTCCACGTTCCATAGCCTAGGAATAGGCTTCCCAGTCATGTCTTCTAGCCAGTAGGTGGTAGGCCTAACAACCTTCGTTACTCTGTAGGGGCCTTCCCAGTTTGGTGACAACTTTCCCATAGTGGGATCCTTGGTGTTTTGAAAGACTCTTCTTAAGACAAAGTCTCCGACTTGAAAGCTGACCTATCTTGAGCCCCACCTTGGATTTGTCGACCATTCTCTGCTGATAGGCTTCCATCCTGATGCTGGCTTGATCCCTTCTTTCTTCAAGCAAATCCAAATTCTCCATCAGCTGCTGATTATTGGATTCTTGCTCAAAGGCTTCAGTCCTCAGAGTTGGCATACCAGATCTCAACCGGGATTACTGCTTTTGTACCGTAGGCCAGTTAGAAGGGAGTTTCAGAGGTGGGAGTTCTTCTGGTTGTTCTGTAGGCCCAGAGAACTCCAGGGAGTTCCTCTGCCCACTTTCCTTTGGCCTGCTCCAACCTTTTCTTTAATCCATCAAGGATCGTTCGTTTGGTGACCTCTGCTTGCCCATTTGCCTGTGGATGGCCTGGAGAGGCAAAGTGTTGCCTAATATTGAGATTTTCACAGAATTTCTTGAAGCCTTTACCAGTGAACTGTGTCCTATTATCAGAGATAATCACACGTGGTATACCGAACCTGCAAACAATGTTCTTCCAGGTGAAGCTCTCAACTTCCTTCTCTATGATATGTGTTAGAGGTTCAGCTTTGGCCCATTTAGAGAAATAGTCGATGGCTACCAAGAGATACTTCCTGTTTGGTGGGGCCATTGGTAATGGACCCACGATGTCCATCCCCCACTAAGCAAAGGGCTAAGGGCTAGTAATCGGGATGAGCTCGTGATGAGGTTGGTGTTGATATGGGGCAAATCTTTGGCATTTGTCGCACTTCTGAACATACTCCTTAGCATGCCTTAGTATGCTAGGCCAGTAATAGCCCTGAGTCAGAGCTCGGTGAGCTATCGTTCTGCCTCCATTATGATTCCCGCAAATTCCCTCATGTATTTCGGCCAAGACATATTGTGACTCTTCTGGGGCTAAACATTTTAACAGAGGTTGAGAATAAGACTTTCTGTAAAGCTTGTTGTTCAAGATCAGGTACCGAGCCGCTCTGATTCGGATTCTCCTGGCTTTGTTTTTATCTTCTGGGAGGAGCCCGGATTGTAGGTACTAGATGATTGGAGTCATCCAGTTCTGGGGTTGTTCAGCAATTTGAGCAACTTGGGCTTCCTCTATGCTGGGTCCTGGCTGATAGGAGATTTTTACTGTGGAGTTTTCTTCAGACTTAAGGCGGGACGCTATGTTTGCCAAAGCATCTGCTCTACAATTCTGGCTTCTTTTTATTTTCTGGATAGTGAACGTCTGGAAGAAATGCTTCGGTGGTTCACCAGTTCGGAGTACCAAAGCATCCTATCATCTTTAATGAAGAATTCTCCCAGGACTTGGCTTACCACAAGTTGGGAGTCTGAGAAGACTTTAAGGTTCTGAACCTCACATTCTAGAGCCGACTTCATGCCTAGGATTAGGGCTTCATATTCTGCTTTATTGTTGGAAGCTTTGAGTCCCAAACTGACTGCTTTTTCTGACGAGAGCCCATTAGGGGACTGTAATACCAATCCTACTCTTGAGCCTTGATCGGTTGACGATCCATCGATGTAGAGCAGTCAAGTTCCTGAAGTTTCGATGAGCTGTGCCTTGTCTTGAAGTGCCAGGGTGAACTCGGCAACGAAATCAGCCAAGGCCTGCCCTTTGATGGAATTTCGAGGCACATATGATATATCAAATTCCCCTATCTCTACAGGCCACTTCACTAATCTTCCCGATACCTCAAGTTTCCTCAATATTGCACTTCAGAGGATAGGCAGTTAGGATTTCAATTGGATGAGCTTGGAAATAAGGTCGGAGCTTCCGAGCTGATATGACCAAGGCGAAGGCTAGCTTTTCCACTTCTGGATATCTCTTTTCTGTGTCGAGTAGCACCCTACTGACGTAGAATATGGGCCTCTGTACTCCTCTGTCTTGTCTTACTAATGCGGAGCTGACCGCGTTTTCAGAGACTACAAGGTACAAGAGTAGCTTTTCTCCCCGTACTGGTTTTGACAGAAGTTTTGGAGAGGCTAGATACTCCTTTAGTTCTTGAAAAGCTTTCTTGCATTCTTCCGTCCACTAGTAAAGCTTTGTTGCCCTTCAGAGCTTTGAAGAAAGGTAGGCAGCGATCAGTGGATTTGGAGATAAATCTGCTTAGTGCCGCGATTTTGCCATTCAGTGCCTGAATGTCCTTTCTGGTTTTTGGTGACTTCAGTCCAATCAGAGCTTGGATCTGAGTGGGGTCTACTTCGATACTCCTCTGAGAGATAATGTATCCCAAGAATTTTCCCTTCGTCACCCCGAAGGTACATTTCGAGGGGTTGAGCTTCATCTTGTGCTGTCTTAGGATATCGAAGGTCTGGGCTAAATGCTGGTGGTGGCTACCTTTCTGCAAACTTTGGACCTAGCATATCATCAATGTATACCTCCATGGTATTGCCGAAGCAGTGAGCTGAACATCTTGTTCACCAACCGCTGGTATGTGGCTCCAGCGTTCTTCAAACCGAAAGGCATTACTCTGTAGCAGTAGAGACCCCGTTCGGTTATGAAGGCTGTTTTCTCCTGGTCTAGGAGGGTACATCTGAATTTGGTTATACCCAGAATAGGCATCCATAAAACTCATGAGCTCGTGCCCTGCGGTGGCGTCAACTAGTTGATCTACCCTTGGCAGTGGAAAATTGTCTTTGGGGCACGCCTTATTAAGGTCTGTATAATCAACGCAGACCCTCCACTTGCCATTTTTCTTCTTGACCAGGACGGTGTTAGCTAGCCACTCGGGGTAGAACACTTCGCGTATCATTCTGGCTTCAAGCAGCCTTTGGACTTCTTCGTTAATGATCTGGTGCCGTTCTGGGGCTAGCGGCCTTCTTTTCCGTCTCACAGGCGGGTGATCTGGATCCACCATTAGCTTGTGAGTTATCAAATTGGGATTTATACCCTCCATATCTTTGGTCTCCCAAGCAAATATAGAGAGGTTATCATTCAGAAACCTGACTATCTTCTCCTGCTCGGTGTGTGTCAGGTCTGGGCCGATGTACAAATAACGCCCCTCTGATTCCTGAACTGACCAACACTTTGATGGGCTCGCCAATGGGTTTGGCTTGGCTGTCCCGTCCCCTTGGGCTCAGGGGTTCTTCAATGCTGGATGGGCAACCTTCCTCCTCGGGAGTGTGGTCGAGAACTGGATCTGTACAATCCCGAGTATACTATAATTGCTATTTGGTGGCCTTCTCCTTGAGTGCAATGGCATGGCACTCTCGAGAGGTTGGCTGGCACCCTCTGACAAAATGGACATTCTGATTATGAACGTACTTCAGACATTGATGGAGGGTCGAGGGGACCGCCCCTATCTAGTGCAACCATGGTCTCCCAATTATGACATTGTAGGGAGATTTCATATTCAACACCATGTACTCTGAGATGGTGGTCTTCTACCCTTCTCCCTCTCCTACAGTAGTAGGAAGGTCGACTCTTCCCAGTGGGGTACTAAGATTGCCATTAAAGGCTGCTATCACGGCAGTAGTAGGCTTGATGTTGTCGTGGTCCATCCCCATGTGTTTGAGTGGCTCATGGAACAGTATATTGACGGAGCTACCAGTATCGACCAGGACTCTCCTGATCTCAAAGTTGGCGATTTTGAGAGTGATGATGAGGGCATCACTGTGAGGGCAGTGTACCCCTACTAGGTCCTGTTCAGTGAATTGGATCTCTGGTGCCGGCTTGAGTCTCTTTTCAACGTTGGAGATCTGCAATACGTCTGGGGCAGCCCTGGCCTCCCTGAGCGTATCTCTTTCTTGCCCTGTTTGACATTCCTGTAATAGGGGAGTCGGCATAGGAGGACGTAAATGACATGGTTGTTCTGCCTTCTGGGGCTCGTTTCGTCCTTCCCTCTGCTCCTGCCTTTGCTCGGGCCTCTGGTCTGGCCGTTGTTGAGGCTTGTCTTCTTGAGGGTTCTGCCTTCCGTCCTGCTTGACGAACTCCCGAAGACGCCCCTTCTTTATGAGCTGCTCTATCTCATATCGGAAGGTCCTGCATGAGTTAGTCGTATGTCCATGATCTTTATGGAAATTACAATACTTACTTTGGTCCCGAAGGCTGGGATCTCCTTTGATTGGTTCTGGCCACCTTAGGTTTTCCCGATCTCAAATTTGTCGGAGTACCTGGTTCGGTGTAGTGTTCAAAAGGGTACAGTTAGTGAACTCCCTTGGTCCGGAATTGTACACAGCTCTGGGTGTTGTTCTCTTTTCTGAACTCCTGGCCCTCTTCTTGCCAGGATTCTCTTCTGTGGTCCTCCTTCTTGTGATCCTCCCTCTTCGGATTATCCCTCTAGGTCTGATCTTTGCCCTTCTAGGATGTGCGGTTGGCTTCTTCCAAGTTGATATACTTCCTTGGCCCGATCCATTAATGCCGCCATGTCGGCTGGAGGGCTCTTTGTCAAGGAATCTCTGAAGCCACCGTGAGCAAGTCCAGTAGTTAAGGCAGCTACAAGGAATTTTGGGCTGCAGTCGGTGATCTCCGTGAGTTCGGCATTGAAGCGCGCAATGTAAGCTCTAAGGGACTCCTCCTTAGTTTGCTTGACATTTAACAGGAATTCTGGTCCCCTTCTAAGCCTTCTGCTGGTCATAAACCTGTCTAGGAATTGCCTACCGAGCTAATAGAAGCTGGTAATTGAGTTCGGAAGGAGGTGGTGGAACCATTTCAGAGCAGTTCCTTTCAAGCTGGTAATGAAAGTCCGGCACATAAAAGCATCGGAAGCCCCGTGGAGGGCCATCGTATGCTGGTAGTGCAAGAGATGATCTCCTGGGTCTCTAAACCCATCGTAGAGGGTGAACTTTGGCACCTATGAGCTTTTTGGGCCTTTCTTCCGATATGATGGCGTGAGTGAATGGGTTGGCAAGTCTTCCGAGCAGCCTGGCCAACTCGTCTTGCTCTGAAGGGTTCTGTGCACCTTTCAAAGCAATTGTTCGGTCCATAGATTCAGCAATTTCTTCTACCCTCCGCGGGTCTCTAAACCGGACATCTTGTGAACCTTGTCTTACAGCCTCGGCTTCAAGGTAGTCGGGCTGAGTACGTCCCTCGGACGGAAGAGGGTTCCGAACTGGGGGAACTGGTACTGCATGGGGATGAGGCTCTTGTGGTGCCGTATGTGCTCCCGAAGCCCTTGGAGCTGGGGCTCTAGTAGTGCTCCGGTAATGGACGTCAGGCACGAAGGCTGATGTTCCCCAGCCTGGAGCTGCTGACGGCTGTGGATCTCTGCCAACGCGAGTAACACCCTGGGGGTGCCCAGGTTGGTTATTTGGAGCCTACTCATGGGGCTCTTCATTCTCAGTGGTAATGGGGGGTTGTGTCCCAGCAGCAATGTTGACCGGCGGGTTTGGAGGACTCGTCCCTTGATTCTGTGTGAGCGTTGCCAATGTTCTAGTTATGGCAAGCAACTGTTCCTACACCAGCTCGTTATGTCATTTGATCGATTCGATCTGTTGTCGCATGGGATCAACCGTTGGCCCCCTTGATCGTGGAGCAGGCGGCCGACGTTGAGAGCTTTGCAGATTCTGAGTATTCTGTTGCGGTCGGAGATTTGGGGCCATGGTTTTCCGATGAGGAAAAAGATAAGTTTGTGAATAGTGCACTTGGAGATTAGTCGTTTCCCATAGACGACGCCAAACTGATGCTGCACTTTTCGACTCGCAATAAGTATGAGCTCCGCGACCTGTAGAATCACTCAGGAAAGGGATCAGAGGACCACCGGATTGGCTCCTACGGTAGCCGCTCCGATGCTTAAGTAAGTAAACTGAATTGAAAAGACTGTATTGAAAGCCAAAGAATGAGCATGAAAATAAAGCGTACCTTTAGGGTATGATTTATAGATCGTGGCCTTCCTAAGTTGATTAGGATTCGGAGCCATGAATATAGGGACTTGATCATCGGAGATTGTAGTTACCTTGTGAAGTATTGTATAGAGATAATCATAGATAGTAATTTCCTTGTTGAAGACTGTTTTCGTGTTGAAGACTGTTTCCTTATTCCCTGCTCGGCAGCCGCTAAGGCGGTGACAAGCTTTGGAATATTGGTTTGGAGTCCTGTAATTAACTCCATGATCCTTATCCGGATATGTATGTGCTCTGAAGGCATATGCTTGGCCACTTCCGATCTTTCATCCTGTCCTAAATGTTCGAGCGCTTTAGCCACTGCCTGAGCGCGAGCTGAGTTAGCCGAGCGTGAGCTGGATTTATAGGCATACGTGTCAAGTGCTGATTGGTCTGCTCTTTTGTGGTATATCAGTATCCTTTCATATGTACACGACTGTTCAAGTCAATTTTAATTTCTATATTCTAAAAAAATAGTTATTTCCTAAAAAATAAATAACAACCAAGAGTTATGATCTATTTCATCTCACTTGATCCAATCAAACAAAAATATTTCAATCTATCTTCAATATGAAATTCAACAATCTCCCAATTAGATTGTAATAATTAAAGCTTCCAGTCAAATATAGATATTCTCATACATACAAGAAAGTATCTCGATTTAAACCTTCAATTAGTGTAAGTATATCAGATATCTAACGAAGTCATTGGTGGCCTAAGCTTAAACCAAGACTCCTATGTGTTAGATACTGAAAAATCATACACATGATTCAATCTTATTTCAGCAAAAAGCTCACAAAATAATAATGTACTCTATCCTGATTTTCATAAACATTTACAAAAGTAAACCCCAACTTTTGCTAGAAATCCTACCACTCATGTTTATATAGGTGAAGTTTTTTTAGTATCCCTATTACTTCAGACACTTAATAAATCAGAATTCTAAATTTCATTAAGAGTATATAACTCATTCTCAATTTATCGTAATGGTCCGCATTGAACATTCCGGAATGGAAAATAAAAATAAAAATTCCTAGTACTATATCAATCACTTATCTACAATTTGTTATTACTCATTAAACCTTAGATTAGTTTTGGTTAATGTAAGGTTGGGTTTCTATTGCAGGTGACTTTAGAAAAAGGGTTTCAAACCCATTCCAATAGATGTGTGTTTTTACCAAGTCTCTCGAGAGTCCCTTAGTAAATGGATCTACCAAGTTGTTACTTAACCTAATATAAACTATGGTAACAATTCCATCCAAAATCAATTGTTTGACATACTCATGTCTCAACCTAATATGTTTAGATTTACCATTTTATATTTTTCTATATGCTCTAGACATAGTAGCTTCACTATCACAGTACAAAGAAATGGCTGGCATTTGTTGTGGCCACAACTTTATATCCAATAATAGATTTCTCAGTCATTCTGTTTCTTTGCCTACTGCTGCTAAGGTAATAAATTTAGATTCCATTATGAAATGTGAGAGGCACGTCTATTTCTTTGAAACCTATGATATAGCTCCATCAGTGAGAGTAAAAAGTCATATAGACGTTGACTTATTATCACTTGCACTAGTAATCCAACTAGCATCAGTATATCCTTCAAGTACTGCTGAAAAATTGATATAAAATAATCCCAATCCAATAGTTTTTTAAAGATAACCAAGGACTTTACCAATAGCTTTCCAATGTTCCGTACTTAGATTACTTGTATATCTAGAAAGTTTACAAAATGCAAGTGAAATATCAGGCATTGTGCAATGCATTGCATACATCAAGCTACCAATTGCACTAGCATATTCTAACTGTGCAATTGCCTTGCTAGAATTCTTTGTCAATTTAAATGATGAATCATATAGGGTATTTGCTTTTTTAATTTCCAAATATTGAAATTTAAGAAGCACTTTTTCAATGTAAAAAGATTGACTCAAGGCATAACCCCCACTATCTTTCTTTACTTTGATCCCTAAAATAGTATCAACTTTATTAAGATCTTTCATCTTAAATTTAGAAATTAAATACTTTTTAGTTTCATTTACACCATCCATGTTAGTCCCAAATATAAGCATGTCATCCACATAAAGACAAATAATAACACCATAGTTATCAGTGAATTTAGAATAAATGCATTTGTTAGCATTATCATGCTTAAAACCATGAGATAAAATCATAGAATTAATTTTTTCATGCCATTGCTTTGGAGTTTGTTTTAGCCCATATAATGATTTAACCAATTTGCAAACTTTCTTTTCATTTCCAGGGAGAACAAATCCTTATGGTTGTTTCATGTACACCTCTTCATCTAGATCACCATTCAAAAAGGCAATCTTAATATCCATTTGACGTACATATAAATTATAAATTGAAGTTAGTGTCGTAAGCACTCTAATGGGTGTTATTCTATCTACTGGGGCATATGTATCAAAGTAGACTATACTTTCCTTTTGCTTGAAACATTTGGCTACCTAATCTAGCCTTAAAAGTTTGAATAGACCCATCTATATTGAACTCTCTTTTAAATACTCATTTACATCCTATAGGTTTAGAACCAGGAGGCAAATCAAATAAAACCCAAGTATTGGTTTATAATATTGAGTCCATTTCATCATTAATTGCTTATTTCCAAAAAGAAGCTTCTCTAGAAGCCACGACTTCACTAAATGTTTTTGGATTTTCTTTTGTGTTTAGGATAATAGGCATTTCATTCAACACATTCTCTTTATTTTCTTCTAAAAGGAAAACAATGGCTTGAGAGGACACAAAATCAGAATCCAAGTTTTGTTTTCTAGGTCTTTGACTACTCCTAGGTTCAGAATATGTTTTAGGAATTTTCCTTTTATTTCCAATAGATGAACTAGGATATGAATCAATTTTTGGTGTGGTAGGATCATTGCAAAATTTAACTTCAATAAATTTAACATCTTTTGATTCCACTATGACATTAGAATTTAAATCTAATAGTTTGTAGGCTTTGAAATTTTCAGCATATCCTACAAAAATACTTTTCAAATTTCTTAGACCTAATTTTGTTCTCTTTGGGTCTAGAACTCTATAGAAGGCCAAACAACCCAATACCCTAAGGTAATTTAAACTAGGTTTTCTGCCTTTCCACAATTCATATGGTGACACTTGTCTTGTCCTAGAAGGAATTCTATTATGCACATGACAAGGAGTAAGTAATGTTTCACCCCATAAATTAAAAGGCAATTTTGCATTCAAAAACATAGCATTTATCATGTCAACTAGTGTCCTATTTTTCCTTTTTGCTAACCCATTTTTTTGTGGGGGTGTAAGGTGCACTAGTTTGATGTATAATGCCATTATCTTCACAAATATGAAGTGAATTCAATATAAAAATATTCTCCACCTCTATCACTACGAAGAATCTTAATTGTCTTTTTCTTTTAATTTCTAAAAACAAATTTATAGCATTTAAACATATTAAAGGCCTCATCTTTGTTTTTAATTAAATATACATGTGTATATCTTGAAAAATCATCAATGAAAGTAATGAAATATCTATTGTCACCTCTAGTTAAAATGCTATTTAATTCATAAATATTAGAATGCACAAATTCTAATAATTGTGTTTCTCTATTGACTTTAGGAACATGTTTCTTTATCATCTTTGCTTGAATGCATATTTCACACTTAAAATTATCATTATTATTATATGCAATCAAACCAAGTTTAGACATAAACTTTAAAGATCTAAAATTTAAATGTGCTAAACGAGCATGCCACAAATTAGAAGACTTAACAATATAAGCAGAATCATAATTTATTTTATTAATACTAAACTTGAACATTTCATCACAAGAGTATCCCTTTCCAATAAACATCCCACCCTCAAATAGAATGAGATTGTTAGACTCAAGGACAACTTTAATGCCCTTCTTACAAAGCTGATTTGTAGATATCATATTTTTCCTAATTTCTAGAACATTCAGAAGTACAAGTTTCTTTCGAGAAGTAAACTAGATTTCAACAGTCCCATTTCCCATAACCTTGGCAGAATTATGATTTCCCATGAATACTTCCTGTTCATCCTCTATATCTTTATAATGCTTGAATTGAGACATGTTATTACAGACATGTATAGCAGCACCAGAATCATACCACCAATCAGAGGACTTGGTTGTTGTTGCCATATGTAGTTCTGTAACCATACTAACATGTAATTCTAATATCATAGCAACAAATTCAGAAAGTCTCATTTTTAACCATATTTGCATGATTGTGACTTTCGACTTCTTCTATTTTCTATTTCTTCAAGTATATGTAATCTCTCTTAAAATGTCCCTTTTTTCCACAATTATAACAAGCGTTATTCTTATTGTTATGATTGTGCCACACAAAAGGCTTAATGATCTAGGCATTATCTCGGAGAGAGGCTCGGTGAAATAGTCATGTTTGTGAAGATGCAGACTACTTATACCTGGACAAAAAGTCCCTATGAAGCTTTACTGTTCTCTAGGATTAACTTTGGGCATTTCCTGCGCAGCTTAGGTGGAGGACGAAGATCGCCCTTCTTCCAGGGGGGCCCGAGCCATTAGTGAGATACCACTCTGGAAGAGCTAGAATTCTAACCTTGTGTTAGGACCTACGGGCCAAAGAACAGTCTCAGGTAAACAGTTTCCATGGGGCGTAGGCCTCTCAAAAGGTAATAGAGTTAGAATCACTGTGCTTTCTCTTGTTTCCTCCATGATTCTTATTATTATTGCCATTAATATAATTCATATTAGACTCAGAATTCACAAAAAATTTGTTATCACGAATTCAAGTTTCCTATTCAATTGGTAAATGTTTTTGAATCTACTCTAAAGTGAAATCTGTTATTGTATGCAATAATTTTTTTATTTAATCTGTAAAGACCTGAAAAAGGTTAAATTTTTTGTTTTGCCGGTAGGATACTATTTATGCACTATATGTTGGTAGGGCACTACACATGCATCATTTAGACATAAGTCATGTTTAGAAGAATATTTTAAGTATGACATAGAAGAAAAATATGCTTATAATATTAAAATACACCTCCTATGAGAATTTGAGTCTAATCAGAGATAGTTTGAAAAATAGACCATAAAGGGCATCCCGGGTGACTCGGGTGGACCCGGCCGCACCCGCCTACAGGAAAAAATAAATTTTTTAGAAAAATATCATTTAAAATAATTTTAAGAACTTTGGTTAAAACAGAATGTCGAATTGAGGCGTTTCGGGACTGGTTGTAGTGTAACGGGGTCCCGAACTCATTAAGGGCAAAATGGTCTTTTTCACCCTTTGACCCCTTTTACTATAAATAGGACCCTTTAGTGCTAAAATCTTAGAATTTGGTCTGAGGAATGAGCAGCAGGTCGTGCATAGAGGAAAAGGTAAAGAAATCCTAGAAGGAAGGCTTGTGAAAATCCAAGCCTAGAGATGAGCTTTGGAGGGTTGAAAGTTTCCTTCTAGGAAGTTGTTCCCCACGTCAAGGGCTACATTCTTACAGATTGGTTCAGCTGCACAGCGAGTCCAACTCCCTAGGGTTGAGAAAAACCCTTTTAGGTATGATATTTTGCTAAGTAAAGAATAAGATTAAGTTTAGGAGTGTTTTTATCTGTTGATTGTATGACTTACATGCTTATTTGTTGTTAGAGAACCACCTAGCTTATAGTTACTTTGAAAACCTAGGGTTGGCACTTTATGCATTTATGTATTCTTTGGAAATTTGTTGAAATGATGAACATGTAATATGACTATATGTACAATTTATTGCATTCTAGTTTATGTTCATGTAGACAAAGTCTTGTAATTTGAAAGTTATGATTCATTCAATGTATTGGTACTTTGTATACTTGTGTGATCTTTGAGAATTCGGTAAGGTTGTGAATATGTGATATGTTTATATGTGTAATTGATTGGATTACATGTTAGGTTCATCTAGACAAAGTTTTGTGGTTTAAAAGTTATAGTTGTTTTATGTATAATGCATCATTTAAGGCATACTCCATGTGTTTGATGAAATGCTTCATTGGAATTGTATATAAAAATCAAGGCATATTGGCATATTGTGAATATTTGAAAACATAGTGTGGGTTGAGCACTTCGGTGCTATGCATTATGAGGGTATAGATCCTGTGGTAAAAAACTCAAAATTGGCCATACTACTTGCGGTCCAACAGGGACGGATCGTGAAGCGAGACATATGATAGTACTCACGGGTTGACAGGGAAGGACCGTGAAGCGAGACATGGGTGTGGCATAGAGTTGCATAGATGTGTCATGCATATTGCCATTACATTGCATTGATGATTTGGAAGGCATATAGCTTATGAATATACACTTCGCACATGCCACGTCTTAACTTTGTTCTTTATATTAGCATTATGTCTTACTAGGCCGTCGTGCTTTCCCTATACGAGATTACATATTACAGATGAGACTCCTAGCACATGAGACTTGATGAAGTCTTGAAGAATAGAGGAGGAAGTGGACTTTGAAAAGTACTTCATATTTTTGGTTGTGTAAAGGCATAAGTCCCATGAAATTTATTTTATGTTTAAAACGTAGACCTTGTGTAAGTTATGAACTAAATTTTATGACGGATTGTATGAAATTATGTAGTGAATGTAAATGAGGAGCATGGAGCTCCATGTAGTTACTTATTTTCAAAATATACTTGTGAATGTTAGAATTACATAATTGTATGAATAATTGTTCCATTAGCTGTTGTGTTGGTGTTGAGGAGGAGGATGAGGAGGAATGGGATGAGAAAATAGGTTACTAAGCAAACGATATTATGGTGAAATTTTTTAAAATATAACAACTAGATTGAGTGGAGTAGGAGAGCATGCCTAGATTTTCTAAGTAGGGAAATAAATGACTTCATAAGAAAAAGAAAGGTAAAGAAATGGAAATGGGGGCCAATTAGTCCAAAAATTACTTAAGGTCGAAAAATAAGGAAAAATGGGTAAAACGGTCATTTTACATATTATAGGGCCCCACACCAAGTTTGGTGATGAAATAAATTGAAATGGATGTAAAAATGTCAAAATCAAGATTTTAAGCCAAAGTTAGAATTTTGGCACTGTAGCATTTTAGCTATTGGTTTACTATAGCAATGAACAGTAGATCAGTAGCCTAGCCCGTAGCCCCACGTGCCAGCCGCGCTCTTGAGCGCACCCACGCTGTGTGCCCTGCCGTACGTGCGCCCACGCCGCGTGCGCGTGCCTGCCTGCTGCCCAACCACCTGCGCGCCCAGCCTAACAGCCCCTTAACACTTGCCCTTGGCCATCCTTTTGGGCCATGTTTGGCCACCCTATTGGGCCATGTTTGGCCGGTCCTTTGGCCACATTTAGCCACCTTTTTGGGCCATGTTTGGCAATCCTTTTGGGTCATGTTTGGCCACCCTATTGGCCACTCTTATGGGCCATGTTTGGCCTCTTCCTTAGACTACCTAAGGTATAATTCTTGACCTATTGTTGGCCTATGTCTTAGCACATTTGGGGCCATTTGGGCCATTATTCTAAGGCATATTTTGAGACATTTTGGAGTTATCTTGGAGGCCATTCTTGAACATGACTTAGACTAATTTTGAATATTAGTTGAGAGAGATATTTGATTGGCATTGGAAAACCATTTTGGGTAAGTTTAGTAGCAAGTTTTCATTTTAAAAAATATAGAAAAATGTATGAATAATCAACTAAATCTATTTAATTGCCTTTTATCTATTTTTCTTAATTCATTTCCATTCACTCTCCGGGTTTTAGAAATTCAGGGAGTGACATAATCGGTCCAACTAGGGAGAAGTTTAGCAATTATAGCCCCCACTTGTAATGATTCAGAAATCACAACCTTAAGATCACGGAGTTTGTTTACTAAGACTTATAGATCATGGACTTGGTCCATTACAAAAATATTTTCTACTATAGAGAACTCAAAATCTTTTATTATAAGAAATTTATCCGCACCTTGCTTTTTTGTACTTGAGTTCCAATGCCTTTCATATTTCTCTTGGTGACTTTATTGATATGAACATATCATACAAACCATGGACCTTAAGTTTAGAAAGTGTGTTAAGGATTTGTTCACGTTTCTTACGTTGTCCCTTAACTTGTTCAGTATCATCTAGCTTGGGTTCTGGAAGTGGTGCCAAATTCAGATCAAGTATGTAGGAGATCTTTAGAGCAGTAAGTAACAATAGCATCTTGTCCTGTTAACAAGTGAAATTTGTTCCATCAAATCTATCAAGTTTGACAAATTCTTGGTTCATCACTTTGAAAGCCATTATGTCAGATCCCGATTCCTTTGTAATTAATACCTTAAAAATGTTATGGCAGTAGTATGAAATTAAGATTTGTGACCTTGAGGCTTGTTTGGAACACTGCCTTTAAGTTGCTAATTGCCCCTACTCAAAATGAGTTTATTGCTGGGTTCAGGCAAGATACCTCCAGGATACAACAAAGTCACCAGTATCTGTAGACAATAATTCTGAAGATTTTCTACAAAACTTTGACTAAATATTTAACTTGGAAGAAATAAGTAGAACAAAGGAGAAAATATTCAAGAGTAAAAGTATTGAAATCTGGATCACAACTCTTGTTTATATAGATGAATTTCTAAGAGTCGCAACTCTTCATGAAAAGACACATTTTTCAAACAATGTGTCTGTTTAATTTAAATAGGTATCTTTATATATATATATATAGACACAACTATTCAATTCAAATACATGACTATTCAATTCTGAATTGGCATCCTTTCATATGTACATGACCGTTCAAGTCAATTTTAATTTATGTACTCTCAAAAATTAGTTATTTCCTGGAAAAAAAATAACCACCAAGAGTTATGATTTATTTCATCTCACTTGATCCAATCAAACAAAAATATTCCAATCTATTTTCAATATAAAATTCAACAGTGGCGATAGTGTGGTGCAGTGACGACAATAATGATGGTCGTGGCAAAGTTTGATGGTGGTGGTGATGACGTTTGACTGGAATATATAAAGTATAAAAGCAAATTTTTTGCTTATATTTTTTTATCATTTTTTTCTTTGTCAAAGTAATTTTTTTTAGTACACGTAATACCTTATACTTTTCTTTTATTTTTCAAATAAATAAAATGTTACCAACTCTTAATACATACATGGAATTTTGTGACAACCAAAAAAAATAAAAAAAAATGCACTAAAGGGTGTTTGGGACATACACCATTAAGACCATTGATTTAGAAACTATAGAATAATTCATGTCTTAAAACTGGCCCATGACTTTGTTGTGTTATGGACAATTGGCATTTAGAGGGGTTTCACACACGGTTCTATTGTTCAAATTAGTTAATGACAAAATTCATTTCTTTATTTCATTATTATTCATTTATCATCTGGCAAAAAAAAAAAAAAACGTTTATATGGATAGGCACTTTATATTTTTTTATGGTAGTAGTGGAAACACTTTGCACTAGTCCAAGTTTCAAATTTCTAAAAAATGGCAAGTCAAATTTATTGTGAATGACACATTGATCACAATTAAATGAATACTTATAATTTGTTGTATGACTCAAATGCATAAGCTTAAAGAAAACTCCCATTTTCATTTTACACTGCAAGAATTTATTTCCACCACAAGGAATTCTAAAAAAACTTTACACAAACATATGATATTAGATGATCTCATTTTCAACAAAGGTTTTTTTTTTATAATTCGATATCCGATTCTTTGGGCCGACTAATTCAAGGGACTAATTCCATTGTTCATTGGCGGGGGGAGGAGGGGTCTGATTAAAATCGGGGAAGTGTCCCTTGTGGATTGGCTCTAAGAGAAAGTGGTACCGTTGATTTTTGACATGACAATCTCAGGGAAGCAAGCCCTTTTATTACTGTTTACCTCCCATTCAACCACCCCCTTGGAGTTTATCTTTAACAAAGTTATACATCAACATGGCAGACCACAGCCGAGCATGAACCCTCCATTCTGCTAGTGCTACGAGCTTTGGCTTAGGTAGATTAAAAATGATGAATGGGATTGTGGCACTCCACTCGCCGCCAATGAGGAAGGATGCCGAAGAAAAAGAAGGTGGATAAGATGGTATGGAAGTAAAACTCCTCGTGATATTAGAATAAATTTAGAATATGCAACCTCAAGTACCACTCAAGCTGAGAACCTCTTGACAATCAAATCTTTTATGTTTAAGGTTTTGCTACTTGGTTGACCCAAGAGTAAACTCTTTTGATGTTTCCTTTACAACCACTATACAAATTTAGTTTAACCCAGTTCTACCTTTTTGTAAAAAGTTAAACTAGGATTTAACATTTTGTTGTACATTTATGATTATAGTGAAATGGATGCATTTTTATTCCACCCTAATGTGAATATAATCTTATAAATTACCATTACTATTGCAAAAACATAGGTTTGATATTTAAAAGGGAAATTTTACTATTCTTTCAAGTTTTGGTTTTGTACACTGAGACCAAAGTGTCACATATAATTAGGCAGGAACCTCACATCCAGAAGTTGACCATGTCAACTTCCTTAATAATTGGGTTTTTAGATAGCATAATTTCTATATTAATTTTACATAAAAATAGACGTAGTTATTAACATTTTTACAAATTAATTAGTTTTGAGTTTTTTGTTAGTTTTGTTTTTGGGGGGGAAAATGACTACAGTTGTTTAGTATAGTACAAATAAACTAATTCTAAATTTCAATGGGTTAGTTGAGATGGTGTTGGACTGTTAGTTTAGGAGCTTACCCACCTCAAGTTCTCGGGTTCAATTCCTTTCGTTAATAACTCTTGGGGTCACCTCATGATATCTCATAATAGAGGCCACTCGCTGGTGGGATACCACAAAAAATAATCTCGAGATGGACACAAGCTAGTCCGAGGATACCCTGTGTTTCCAAAAAAAAAAAACTAATTCTAAATCTTTTAATGTTTGATAAGTACTTTTTAGGACATATATATGTTTGCATTTTTTCCTAAAAGATACTCAAAACCTAAACAATGTTAACCAAAGGTGGTTGAGTCCCAAAAGTTAGATAATATGGGTTGCTCTAACATGACCTATTTTGAAGAATTCTTAAATAGCTTCTTATAGTGATTTAGGGTTCATTTGAGGCAACTATTGCATCCTACTTTTGCATTTGGATTTGCAAAAGCTGCCCTAAGAAACATACTTGGCTTTTCTTCCAAGTTTCAAATTTCCTTTTGTGTTGATTTTAATTATTTTCCCAAACACACAAGTGAGTTTGTTTGAAAAGCTGCTCAACATGCTTGTCACCAAACACACTTGGGAAGCAAACGTAAACACCCAATTAATTTGGCTAAAAGATAACTTGGAGTCATGCTTTCTATGTTTTAATGTTGAAATTCATGATTTCAACCCATGGTTTCTTTCTTTCTTTTATCTCTCTATTTTTCTAATTTATTTCCAAAAAAAAAAAAGGCTAAGAATGAAAGTGTGGTTTTTTATCACGCATTTACTATTGAAAGTGTAACTGAAAGCCACATTTTTTACCAAACCACATGAGTTTAGTGAATAAATGCAAAACAAGTTCTAGTAGTAAGTATTGAAATCACTCAAAGTGTACTATTGCAGAATTGTTAAACCTTGAGATGTTATGAAATATTACACAAGTTAAAAACAATCTCTGTTAAGCATGAAATCCTTCACAACTATTGTCACGACCCGGAACCCACCCTATATATGCGGATTAGGGGCCGATGAAAGACACTATCACTCAAACAAGCCATACAAAATCAAATGAATTACACCAAAAAGTAATAAAGTTTTTCTTTTATGTATCAAGTGCAGAAGATACACATATGTAACTCATCTGATAACAAATCAAACTTTAACAATCATAAATAAGATTATCCTCAAGTACAATTTCCATCATCATAAATCGCCATTCAATTCTAATATCATTTCTAGTGTCACTATATCCCAATATCTAATATTAAAATCAATCTTACAAGATATATATTCAAATTATGACTTGGAGTTATACATCATCAACATTGCCCACAAGCATATCGCTAACTCCATTAGTTGCCATCGTTGCCTTTCCTTCCATATTATGATTATCTAAAAAATTGTTATAATTCTAGAGTGAGCTAATTTAGCTTAGTAAGTAAATCCTTCACTCTACTATGGGTTATACAAGGGTGTATAACAAGAGAATAATCATAGGATTTCAAGTTCAAAGGGATTGGCCATCAAACCCAAATTAACATAGTTCACAAAGAGGTTACGATTGCAATAGCGATAAATGAACAAGTTAACAAGCACAAATTTATCAACATCTAATGTTTAACTGCCCAAATCAAAGAAATTCAAATCAAATACAAAGATAAGCTTTAAAGACGTATTTCACATTCAAAGATAACATTATCAAATCAACAAATGGTGTGGAATCAAACATATACAAATTGATTCTAATAGATGCTATCAACAAATAGGGCCCGACTACCCCAAACAGCACTCATTCAGGTTCGCCACTCATCTCTAGGTTTCCCTGAATGGCACCAAGATCTCTTATCAAATAATCATGTCCTCATCAGGACTATGTGTTGGGTATCATTCCCAAATACCGACCCATAGGTCATCAGCATCTAAAGAGTCAAGATGAGCATTGTGATAGACACAACCCCGTGTACTCACAAATAATGCTATCAACAAAAGGATTCCATAAGGTATGAACATATACATAGGTTACAAATGTCCACAACAAAAGATATCAAAATTATCACAAAGATAGTGTATAGTCAAGGAGTCAAAGGACTCATAGATGTTCACAAAAAATAGGATATCGACAAATCATAAATTTTCACATAATGAAAATACAATAATCAATGGATTGTGGACTTGAAGTAATTACAGATATACAATTTCAAGAAACAAAGATTGGCAGTTATACAAGTAGGCCACATTGACGGAGTAGAAATCCACATATTAGAGTTCGGGTTTACTTACATTGGGTTCTTAGCATTGCATTTTCAGACTGGTACCATAGTAGTTATCTCATAGCCTTGTTCCATTTTTTCATCATTTGGATGATCCAATAATCATGAATCAAAAATACATCGTATATTGAATTAGTATTCATTCTAATTACAAACATCTTTATTTAGAGTTTTAAGTTCTTTTGAACTTAGTCTAATTCATTAAGAGATCCTCAAATTTTCAATTTAAGGTTTTCCTGATGCTTTATAACTTATTTGGCCCTTCAAAGGCATAATGGTAATTTACATTGTTAATGTCCCATTATGCTCCGTACACAATTTACGTATTCGGACTTCATTTGTGAGTCTAGTCGGCCTTTATAATATTTACGTGGACCTTTTAATTTCATTTATACACTTTTGGTAACTTCATTAAGTTTTAAGGATGTATTCGTCATTTTTTTAGTTTGTTACTAGGTCTTATTTTTCTCAAAAGGACGTCATCATCAGGTCTGAAATATCGAATATAATTAATTTAGGCTTTTATGGATCTTAATTAGCTTATTTGTGGCTTATATTAAGCCTAGGGGCATTTTTATAATTTTACACTTTCACGTGTCACATTTTTTGTACTTTGTTTGTAAAATAGACTCTACCGTTGAGTTTGAAACATCAAAGAAAGTCAGAATATGTCATCTCTAACATTTAACTGACTTATGGACTACTGACGATAAAATGGTAATTACGACATTTCACCATTGGGTCCGGAATGTCCCAAAATGCTAAGGTATGTATTTTTATAGTTATTAGAGTCTAATTGATAGCTTAATTGATCACTAGGACATATTTAAAATTATTTCAGTTTGCCCGTTCATATTTTTCGATATCTAATTTTGTAAATCGGACTTTACCGTTGAGCTTAGAATGCCCAAAAATATTGGGTTAAACTTTTCTTTTATTTCAATTGGCCTATTTTTGACTCAATGGTATTTTGGTAATTTTTCTTATAATTAAATGAATTTAAAATTAATTTAAAATTAATTTTTAATTAATTTCTTAGGCCAATTAGAAATTAATAGAAATATTTGAGGTCAAAATAGAATTTTAGAAGGTTATACAACTAAACTGTCTGGTCCAGTTCATAAGTGAGTGAATCGGTTCAAAATGGTTAAGAACCAACCGATTCTTAGGGTTTAGTGCATAATCACATGTGTGTGTGTATATCTATATATATAAACTTGGTTAGTGAAACATCCCAAACTTGGTTGGCTATATCTTTATCGATGTTTCCACTAACATTGATAATCTCAAGAATGTCCTATTTAAAATATTAGGAGGTGTTGCAATAAAAGAAATGAGGCTTTATGAAGTTTAGCGATGTTGTCAATGATGGGTTCTAATTCTGACTATAATAATTCCTAGATCCCCAAGATCGTAGTGAAAATTTCTTGTTTACATATATTTGTTTTACATGCATGATGAATGCTACCAGGACAAGAAGTCCATGGGATGGCTTGTCTAGTGGAGTTTTTAATAATTTAAACAAGTCAATGTTGTTATAGAAAGAGTTGTAGTAGTTGAGTTTTTATACGAGTTTGATATTTATTTGTTACTATTTTGTAGGAAGTTATGGCCAAAGTGGTTGTTGTAATCTTTGATTCTTTGTAGGAGAATTTTTGAATGCTTATATAAATTGGATAGTTGCATGGAATAAAGTCATCAAACTCTTGTTATTCAATCTGTTAGCCAAGCAAACAAATTGGAGGTGTTGGGTTCCCTCGAAGCAATCCGACAACAATTCCAATAGTTGTTTCCCAATATACCTATCCAAAATAGGTGGACATAGGAAGACAACAGTTCCAATGATTTTCCCACCATAAGCCAATCATCCTCAAACATGTTCTGTTACATTAGCACGTAACAAATTGGTATCAGCATTAGGCATGAAGGATCAAAGGTTGGGGCATTTGGAAACTGAAGTAAAATTCTCTAACTTCTAGTCAAGAAAGAATGCTTAAGGAGATGCAATAAATGTTCTCAAAAATGAACACACACTTTGATCAACTCTCCAATAATTGGGTTCATGTGCAAGGTGAAAGTTCTAATAACATAACCCGGAATGGTGGTGGTCAAGCAAACAGAAATAGAGGGAATGCCCTGGACAACTTTGCCAGTTCTTACTTTCCTAAAATGGTAAGGTTGGTTTTTCCCTGTTTTAACGGAATAGAAGATCCCACTAGTTGGATTTGTCAAGTTGATCAATTTTTCAGTTTCACCTCACTCTATAAGAGGAAAAGTTCTATTAGCCTCATTCAATTTGGAAGAAGATGCCCAATTGTTGTTCCAATTGATGAAGGAAGAGACTTTCATCATCACATAGGAGGTTTTCAAGCATGCCTTACATATCATGTATGGTCCAACTCAATTTTAAGGTTTTTTTGGCGATTTAACAAAGTTGTAGAAAATTAGTATTGGAAGAGATTACTAAAAGCAGTTTGAAAATTTGTTGATTAAATCAGGGAGATTGACTCTAGCTTAGCAAGTTGGTTGTTTTGTAAGAAACTTGAAAAAGAATATCAAGACAGGTGTGCAAGTTTGCAAACCAACTACTCTTTCAACTATAATTGGGTTGGCAAGATTTTATGGATCACGCAATCAGTCTGCAAAGTATGTAGAAAATAGTGGAGATGAGGAGGGTACCTACTAGACCCATTGTACCAAATAATAACGCACTCCCTATCAAGAAGTTAATCTCGTTCGAATTGAAGGATAGAATAAACAAGTGTTTGTGCTTCAATTGCAATGAGAAATTTGGCCCTGGACATAGATGTAAGAAGATATTTCTTATTGAATGTGATTAGCCAAAGATGGAAGAGGGGGATGTTGCAACAGATGAGACAGATGAATATGGTGAAAATAGTGTTGATAAAATTCCTCAAGTGTCCATTCATGCCATCTATGGTGCAAAAGTCCCGCCAATGATGAAGATGCAAAAGCCCCGCAAATGATGAAGGTGCAAGGCAAGGTATGAAGTCATAAAATCATAATTTTGGTCGACTCTAGTAGAATGCATAATTTTTTAAACAACAAAATGTTACATGCCTAGGAGGCCACCTGTTAGGAATGTGGGCAGCAGGCCACCTATTGAGAACAGGGGCAGCGTGTCAAGAGTGGAAGTGGTCAATTCCCAATAATAAGTTGTTATGTTGTTAGGATTCTTTTATGATTGTTAGTAGTTGAATTGTTCAATTAGTTCTTGAGCTGTTGAGTGAGTTGTGGGATGTAATCCCTAGGTTGTAGGAAGTAGTTAGGGTAATGCCTTATTTATAAGTGGAGTTGGATGTGAATAAAATCATCTGAAATTTTACCTTCAACCGATCACTAGTGTGACCAGGAGGTTTCGGCTCCCTCGAAGTAGCCAACTAACACAATATCTCTTCTTTGCAGTTATTCATTCAGCAAAGATAGGGAAATCCAAGAACAAATCAACCTCATCTTCTTGTGGTCCCAGGCCAATAACCCATTCTTACTTCCAGAGCCATAACAATTTGGTATTAGAGCTAGCCATGTCAGATGAACGCATCAGTCGTCTGGAAGCTGAGGTAGGCCAGCTCTCATTAGCCCAAGAGAAAGGACGGCAGGAGATTCAAGATTGGTTTGTAGCCATGAATGCTCGTTTCGATCAACTCCTGGTTCAAAAAAAATTTGAGTAAGGAGAAAATTCCATAGGGCAGTCCGTGTCACGCCCCGAATTCCAGCGAACCCGAGGCGCGAGTAACGAGACAAAGGAAAATAAAAGAATAAATAAATAAAAGATAATAATAACATTCTCATACATTCTGTACACTGTTCTGATACATACATAGGTCTGGTCCACTTGCTTACAACATGTAAAATGAAATAAGGTCTTGGGCTTATGCCCTTATACAATATCGAAAACAAACGCCCCTTGGGCCTAACACAGCCCCTAGTCAGATCATCTCCACGTCTCGTACTGCTGGGACATCATCTGAAATGTTGCCCCACTAAAGGGGTCAGCTCAACATGCTGGTACAATATAATGCTAATACAAGAAACAAAACCAAGGTCGTGGCATGTGCAAGTGTACAGTTATTTCTATATGGCATTCGATGTCATGATGACAGGATATGAACAATGTATAGTATATAAGTAGTATGCGTGACACACCCATGCAACTCTATGCCCACCCATGTCTCATGATACGGTCCTTCCCCGTCGGCATGAGTACCTTGTATGTCTCGCTTCACGGTCCGGAATCCGTCAGGCTAGCAAGTACCTATTGGCCGATTTTGGGTTTTTCACCACAGGATCTGCACCCTCATAATGCAAAGCACCAAGTGCTTACCCACGCCATGTTCAAGGAATCACACTATGCCAATATGTTCTGATTTCATCATGTCGTAATGTAATCCCAATGATGCATCTCATTCATACATAAAGCATGCCTTCAAGTACACAATTCATAATATCAACAGTTCTTTAAAGCATATAATTCACACACTACACTAACACATGCAATATGCCCACAATCATCATACAACTTAACAAGATAGCACGTAGCACATAAGCATGTGAATACTCAAGTAAACATGTGAACAATCAATGCGGTAAAGCAAGCATTCCTAATCTCAATTCTATTTCTTACTTAGCACAATATATCGTACCTGGTAATCGATCTCAAACTGGAAAAGTGTACTCGTAGTAAAGTGAAACCACCGAAAGAACACCGAAGGCTAGGTCACCTTCTCTTTGCCTTTCCGTGTCCCTAAAATTCATAACATGAAACTCAGTTTAATTGTCACTTGAATTATGCTATTCATCAAATTTTATGTCTTTAATTCACAAGTTTCTATTTTGCTAATTTAGACTCCACCATTGAGTCCGGGACGTCGAAGAAACTAAGTTTAGGCTTTCGTAGAATTCAATTCGGACACCTGGGTTAAAAAGGGCAAAACAGTCATTTTGCACTTTACACGTGTCCTCACATTTCGTGACTTCTTTTCACAATTCGGACTCCACTGTTGAGTCCGGAATGCTCGAGATAATTAAGTTTCACTATTTGTTCACTAAATTCGGAGTTCATTTGACTGTATTTCAATTCAGGGGCATTTTGGTAATTTTACATGTCACTACGGGTCTTTTATTTTTCGGGACCCCATCTCGTAAAACGGACCTCGCCATTGGCCTCAGAATGGCCGAGATAGTCAAAATACACTAATGACTTGTCCCATTTGGACTCCGGATTATTTTAGAATATTAAATTAATTAAATTAATTAATTAATTAATTAATTTAATTAATAGTTTATTAATATTTTATTCATGGGGGGTCAAACATAATTAATCAAAGTTCTGGGGTTCAAAATCAGATTTCTTAAGGTTCTGGGTTAAGGTTCAATTTTCAAAAGGTTCAAGGTCAAAATTGCAATTAATCAAAATTCACTATTCCCAATTCGGTTACCCAAACAGGGACTTATCCAGAACAGGGATAGGATATCCCTGTTCCTATTTCAATTTAAATTTTTGATTTCTTAAGTCTGTAACCAAACAGACCCTTTTAATCTTTTAATTTAAAACACATGGCGACACGTGGCAGGGGCGGACCGGCCCAAGCCCAACCCGACCCGAACCGACCCGACCCAAGCCCGGATCAGCTCCCCTTCGTCCCCGACTTTCCGGCGAAGCAGTAGTAGGGTTCTGGCGCCTTCTCCGGCGCCGGCGACCCATCTCCGGCGACATTTTCAACTTTTCAAAATGTGTTTTTCTAGGGTTTTTCGCATAGACTCCATATCCAACCTCCATTTCTCCCCAAAACTTACCCATCTCCACGAAATAGAGGGTCAAACCCTCAGTCAACTCTCCGGCCGAACCCTTCCCCTCCATTTTTGTGACTGTTAGCCCATGGTTCAATCCCTATTTTCATTCTAAATGATTTCTGCATCTCCTAGGTTCCATTCTACATCATTTAAACCAAGTTTTTCACATAAAATGATAACACCCATCTCCCATGACCGTGACCTGCAACCTAGGTTTTCTCCCTAGTTTCTCAACCATTTCCCTTCATTCCTTTTGCAAAATAATCCTCACAATACACTCTTTAAGATCCCATACATCGAATAAATTATCATGCCATAAAAAAAATAAAACAGAAATAGCCCACTTACCAAAGATTTCGGTTTTTTTCTCCTCTTGGTTTGCTTCCTCTTTCCTTCTGTTCCTCTTGGTCACCTCTGCTTCTTCAGAACTCTCTCTCCCTTGCTCTCAGTCTTTCCTTCCTTCTCTTTTCTTTTCTTCTCACCCGAGACCACCTTATGCATCACAACTCAATCTCACACGTCTCTCTCTCTCTGACCTCTATCACTCTATATTAAATGCAAAGCTGCTCTACTCTAGCATATATATATATATATATATATATATATATAGCTCACTTCTCTCACACACTAGACACACACCAAACACACACACCCAGCCGACACTACACACCTCACACACTAGGTCTGCCACCTCACACACACTGCCAAATGCATTCATATACATATACATACTCATATACATGTACACAAAATTAAAATATATACATATACATACTCACATCCATGCATACATGATAGATATCACATATAATCACACATTCCATTTTAATAATAATAATAATAATAATAATAATAATAATAATAGCAAAAATTTTAAATTAACTAATAATAAAAAAAAATTTTCATGTCATAACAGTCCGGGGCAAAGAAAGAAACCTCATCTAATAGATCTGTCATTCCCAAATTCACGAAGCTAGAGTTTCCTAAATACAAGGGAGGTGAAGACCCAACTAGCTGGGTATATCGGGCAGAACAATTCTTTGAATATCAACAAATTGAACATGAGGAATGGGTTTCTTTGGCAGCATACCACCTTGAGGGAGAAGCCCAATTGTGGTATCAATTGTTGAAAGAGGATGGCGAGACAATTACATGGCCACTATTGAAGGAAGGTCTCCATGCTCGGTTTGGCCCAACTGAGTTTGAAGACTTCTTTGGAGATCTAACCAACTTAGCCAATCAACCACAATTCGCGACTATCAAACACAATTCGAGAAGTTACTTGCCAGGCTGGGAAGCTAACTCCTGCACAACATGTGAGTTGTTTCATCAGTGGACTGAAGGAGAGCATTCGAATTGAGGTACAAGCTTCTCGACCCACGACCCTTTCAGCTGTTGACGGCCTAACTCGTTTATATGAAGCTAAGCTTACCACAGCCAGCAAGCGTTAAACTTCCCCTATGAAGGTTCGTCGGCCCTTCCCTACAGTTCTAGATGGAAGTCGACCTACCATTCCTACCATTCGAAAATTTTCACCTACTGAAATTGAAGAACGACGCAAACAAGGTTTATGCTTCCACTGCAATGACAAGTATGGACCTCGCCATTTGTGTAAAAAGCTTTTTATTTTGGAGGCTTGCTATCCTGATGATATGGTGGAAGATTATGGTGAGACAATTGAGTTCGATGAAGAGTCAGCTATGGAGAACATTGACGAAGCTCCTGCAATTTCACTGCATGCAATTTCAGGAACCCATACCCCCCAAACAATGAAGGTTCGTGGAACACTAGGAAAATACAGAGTCATTGTCTTACTGGACTCCGGCAGCACTCACAACTTTCTAAAGGAGGATGTGGCATCAAAACTGGGATTGTTACCGGATAAGAATGGCCAACTAGATGTCAAAGTGGCTAGTGGGGGAAGGTTGTCCAGCCAAGGAAAATGTAAAGGAGTTGAACTCTACCTGTAGGGAGTCACTATCATAGTGGACTGTTATCTATTGCCTCTGGAAGGTTATGAGGTAGTGTTGGGTGCTCAATGGTTACGGACATTAGGCCCTATTCTATGGGACTTTTCAAAACTTCAAATGCAATTTCAACTCAAGGGGAAAACTATCATCTGGCAGGGACTATCACCTCCTATCAATAAAATTATTGGTGAAGCTGCTATTCGGAGGGACACTTGTAAAAAGAATGAAGGAATACTGCTTCAACTTAATTCGTTGGACGCACAGCCACTCTCTTATATAATTATGGATACACGGCTACAGCCCTCATTGGAGGAATATCACGACATTTTTTAGGAACCAAGTGGCCTACCTCCTAGACAAGCCCATGATCATAAGATTCCCTTGTTACCAGGAAGCTCTCCAGTATGTGTACACCCCTACAGGTACCCATATTTTCAAAAGACAGAAATCGAACGGCTTGTGGATGAAATGATCACTACTGGAATAATCCGTCCCAGTAACAGCCCCTATTCCTCCCCTGTCCTTTTGGTAAAAAAGAGTGATGGTTCGTGGCGTCTATGTATAGATTATTGAGCTCTCAACAAACTCACTATCAAGGACAAGTTTCCAATACCAGTAATAGATGAGTTGCTGGATGAACTCCATGGTGCACAGTTCTTCACAAAATTAGACCTCCGATCAGGCTACCACCAAACTCGGGTCAACCCCAATGATGTTCCTAAAACGGCATTTTGTACTCACCAAGGTCATTATGAATTCCTCGTGATGCCGTTTGGCCTCACCAATGCACCATCAACCTTTCAATCGTTAATGAATGAGGTATTCCAACCTTATCTACGAAAATTTGTTTTAGTCTTCTTTGACGACATCCTCATCTATAGCCGTACTTGGGAAGCCCATTTACAACATCTTACCATGGTTCTCTCTACCCTAAGACTGCATAAGCTATTTGTTAAGAGGCAAAAGTGCCAGTTCGGCCAACAGTCTGTAATCTACCTTGGCCACATTATTAGCAAGGATGGAGTGGCAGTAGATCAAGATAAAATTAAAGCAATGCTAGAGTGGCCAAAGCCGAGGTCCCTTAAGTCTCTAAGGGGATTTTTAGGGCTCACCGAATATTATCGCAAGTTCATCAAGGATTATGGAAAGATAGCTCGACCCCTCACCTCCATGTTAAAGAAGGACGCGTTTACATGGACCTCAACAGCCGAAGAGGCTTCTGTGGTTTTGAAGAAGGCGATCACCGAAGCTCCAGTCTTGGCATTACCAGATTTTTCACAACCTTTTGTTATTGAATGTGATGCAAGCGGTGGTGGAATTGGGGCTATGCTAATGCAAGATCGCCGTCCAATTGCTTTTTTCAGCCAAGCTCTCAAGGGGCGGAACCTTTCTCTTGGAACTTATGACAAGGAAATGTTGGCCATTGTGCTTGCAATTAAGAAATGGTACCCTTACTTGTTGGGACAGACATTCATCATCCGCACCGACCAACGCAGCTTAAAATTTTTGTGGGAGCAAAGAATCACCACTGATATGCAGCAACGATGGATTGCTAAATTGATGGGGTATGACTTTGTGATAGAGTACAAAAAGATAACCGAAAATGTAGTGGCAGATGCTCTTTCTCGGAAAGATTCTACCAAAGAAATGAATGCCATCTCACAGCCAGTTCCACGGTGGTTAGATCCTATTAAGGAAGAAGTTGCCACACACCCCGAATTACGGCGTTTGGTTCAATTATGCCAAGAAGAACAAGCCATAGTCCTTGGAAATACCATAATGGAGTTCTCTTGTTTAAAAACATATTTTACCTACCTAGTAATTCATCACTTCTTTCTGAAATAATGGGTCAGTTTCATTCCATGGCTCATGAAGGTTATCAGAAGACCTTACAACGAATCCGTCAGATTTTTTATTGGAAGGGAATGAAAAGACAAGTGCACGAATTTGTTCGTACTTATGATATTTGCCAACGTAACAAGATACTAAATCTCACTCCCGCTGGACTTTTGCAACCACTTTCCATTCCTACTGTGATATCCCGACCCGGGATACGACACGATTACCGAGGCAAGTCGACTGAATAGCATAACCTGAGCTGCCTTAAACTTTAAGTCACAATAATTATGGAACTGAACCTAAATTCAAAAGATAAATGTTTTGATTAGTAAAGCCAGTGTCGGGTGGTGCCCAAGCAACTCGGAACCTTACCTCGAAAAACGTGCATGCATGCAACCCATGCATGCATACGTACGTACACATGCATAATTCATGGAATATTAGTGTATGTGTACGTGATTAAAAATACCGTTACACGTATATATATGATTATAATGATGTGTATAAAATATGTATTGTATAGGTATATATATATATATATATATAATATAAATGTATTATGTATATAATGTATTATGTGTATAAAATTAAATGAAGAAAGAAAAAGGAAAGGAAGCTTCCAAAACAAAAATCAGTGGGTGTGTGCATCACTGTGTGTGTGTGTGTGCATCACTGTGTGTTTGTGTGTGTTTGGGAAACCCACCAACCGACCTTGATAAAGGTGGTGGGTGTGTGTAAGTGATATATGTATATATGTAAATATATATATGTATATGAGGTACGTGGGAGGCTAGGGTTAAAAGGGCATTTCTCTGCAGTCAAGGATGACTGCAACAGAGAGAGAGAGAGAGAGATAAGGTAGAGAGAGAAGAGGCGGTGGGTCTTGGGATATATGTATCCATGCACGGGTTTGAGTGATGAGAGGTTAGAAAAGAAAAGGGAGAGTTAGGAACTGAAGGAGAGAAGAAGAAAGAAATATTGAAGCAGAAACAGAGAGGATTGGGAAGGTCACAGTGGGCAAAAAACCGAAACCCAGGTAATTCATTTCAGTACTGTTATTTCGATTTAAAGCATAAAGCTTAGATATAATGGTAGGGTCTTAATAAGCATGATATTAGCTTTTAAATGCAAAAAGAATTAAGTTAAATGGTGTAGAAACCGTGGAGAAATATGGAGTTGCAGGTTGATGGAATAATCTCGGGTTCCATGAAATTGTGTTTAAAACTTGGTTTTTATAATGAGAAATTGGCCCTCTATTACACAGGAAACATATAGGATAAAAATAGAGTAAAAACCGTGACTTAACAGTCACGAAATAGAGAAGGAAGACTCGGCCGGAGAAGCGGCCGGAGGTAAATAACTCCCTATTCGTGAAGATGGGGAGGGTTTTAGGGCAAGCCGAGGCTAGGGTCGAGGTCCTTGAAGGGAAAGGAATGGAATGGCATTGAAAAAGGGAGAGAAAATGATCGGATTTAGGTTGCCGTCACCGGAGATGGTGACGGAACCCTAAAGTTCTCTCACCGGAGCTTGGGGAAGACGATCGGAAAATCGGGGAGTCTTCTGGGTTAAAAGGAACGGGTTTGGGTTTGAATCGGGTCGGGACCCGACCGGTTATAAAAAGGGTAAGTTAAGCTGTGTCGTTTTGGGTTTGAAATTAAATAGGATTGGGCTTGTTTGGTTATACGGATAATAAATGGGAAATGGGTTTAAGGTTATCCGAACCCTGGATAGGGATAGGAAATTAGGTTATTGAAATCCGGTTTTTCATATGAAGTGAACCGTTTGGTTCAGGGCAAGGACTGACCGGTTTAGGGTTTTTAGGTCTGAACCCACTGGTTCAGACCGCAGCTTTTAGTAATTGTGAACCGGCCCCAAATAGTTTGGAAAATTTCACTGTTGCCCAAGTATAAAAAATTAATTAAATATTAATTTTACAATAATGCCCCTATTCCAAAAAGAGGTCAAACGAAGTCCAAAAGACACAAATGAATAGTCAAAACCTATTATCTCGGACGTTCTGAGTCCAATGGTGGGGTCCGTTTTACGAGACGGAACCCCGAAGGATAAAATACCGCAAAAGTGCAAAATGACTATTTTGCCCTTTTTAGTACAAAAGTCCAAATGGAATTCCGCGAAAGCCTAAACCGACTTTCTTCGGCGTTCCGGACTCAATGGTAAAGTCTAAATTAGTATTTGAAATACTTATGATAGAAAGGTATAAAATTTGATGAATAGCATTTATTCTGAAACGTACTCACTGATATATAGGGAACTCGAAAGGCAAGGGTACCTTCACGGATTTCTGAGTTAGAATCACGATAGAGGTAAGTGGATCACTTTCTCTTCCATGTGGTGTTTCTAAAGCCAAGTTTATTCTCTTTACTGCCAAATTTGTACTCTTGAAAGTACTTCATGTTATTGCTATCCACAGTACGATATTGTTCTATCTTGTGGACATTGATTGACTATTGTACTATTGTTATTGAAATGAACCCTGCCTCGAAAGGCTTACTGTTATGCTTTACTGTATATATGATATTCCATTTTCATACTCCTTATGGAATCACAAATGATCATGCTATGTTTATAAATGCTGGAATTGTGCTCAGTCACAATATCCATCCGATGCTTCTGTGACGAATTAGTCCGTGAACGGACATGTGGCAAAAGATGTAAGTTTAACTGAGAGGTATGCCGGGCCTCGAATTACGCAGAGGGGTTGCCATTCCCTACTACAGATTATAAGCATCTCCATTGGATTATTGTTATGGAAATATTGTTGAATGGTTACTGTTCCTTATGGACTACTGTACCTTATGGATTACTGTTTCTTATGGACTACTGTTTCTTATGGATTACCTTACATTGTTCATTGGTTTGATTGTAAACGATTTATTGTGGCAGTATTCTCATTGTGACAGGTTATTGTTGAGAAAACTCTTATCACTGCTTATTCATTACTTCTGACTGTATATTGTGCCCCACTACTTATTGGCCATCATGGCAACTGTTCTCATTGGCTATCACAGCATCTCCTTTCTTATGATTGGCTATCATATTTTATTCATGGATTCACGTTCTTTATAATCATCGATACCAGTGTCGGAGATCTGGTTTACTTGCTGAGCTTCATAGCTCATTCCACCCCACTTACCCCCATTTCAGGTGATGACGCTGCGAGACCCCAGTAGGAGTCTGAGAGCGTAGGGGGACATTTTGAAGTACTGATCAGTCTATGTTAGTTCTCCCATGTATTCACCACCCCCGGGTGCTGGTTACGGATTAGTTCTCATTTTGTATTATGTAGAACTATGTCATGTATTTAATAGACTTCCGCTGTTTAATGTATTTAAAAAGACTTCCGCTGGATCACTGTAATTGATAAAGGCTTCCGCTGTTTACTGTTTAAAATTTTTAGTACATTGCATATTAGTACTATGATACAGGAATGGAAAAAGTAGGGACGGCCTTCGGGTCGGCCCCGCGACACGAGATCCGCATAGGGTGGGTTTCGGGTCGTGACACCTACAAAGGTATGGGTGGATATCTCTATGGATTTTGTTGACGGGTTACCACAATCACATGGTAAAACTACAATTTTTGTAGTGGTGGATCGGTTATCTAAGTTTGCTCATTTTATACCTCTATCTCATCCTTATACGGCTGCGAAGATTGCACAGGTGTTCTTCGAACAAATTTTTCATCTACATGGTATGCCGGAAACCATAGTATATGACCGCGATCCAACCTTCACTAGTTCATTCTGGGTAAATTTGTTTCGCCTTCATGGAACCGAGTTCAATTTCAGTTCAGCCTACCATCCTCAAACAGAGGGACAGACGGAGGTGGTGAATCATACCATTGAAATGTATTTACGATGCTTAACGGGTGATCGCCTTAAGGATTAGGTCTCTTGGCTGCCATGGGTGGAGTATTGCTACAACACAAGTTATCACAGCTCCATTAAAGCAACTCCATTTGAGGTCGTTTATGGAAGATCTCCCCCTTCCCTTTTATCTTATGTACCTAGTTCTATAAAGGTCGATGCAGTTGATCAAGCTTTGCAGGACCGAGATGCATTTCTCAAGGTTGTTCGACAACGTTTATTACAGGCTCAAGAAAGGATGAAGAGAGTATATGATCAAAAACATCGGGAGGTAGAACTTGAAGTTGACGACTGGGTTACCTCAAGCTTCAAGCCTACAAACAGCTCAGTGTTCAGTTTCGTAAGAATCAAAAGTTTTCTCCACGGTTCTGTGGGCCCTATCAAGTTGTTCAAAAAATCAACAAGGTAGCATACAAATTGGCTTTACCTAGTGGGTCAAGAATTCACCCAGTATTTCACATCTCTCTCCTCAAAAAACGGATAGGCCCTGGGGTGTTAGTGCAGCAGGCTCTACCAATCGAGGTCGATGACAAAGTCCATCCTCAAGCCATCCTTGATCGTAAGCAGTCCAAGGGCCAATGGAAAATTTTGGTTCATTGGCAGGGGTATTCTCCAGCTGACGCCACGTGGGAAGACATGCAAGATTTTACCTTTCGTTATCCTCAATTTGCCCTTGGGGACAAAGATGTAGTCGGTGGGGAGGAGATGTTACATGCCTAGGAGGCCACCTGTTAGGAGTATGGGCAACAGGCCACCTGTTGAGAGCAGGGGCAGCGTGTCAAGAGTGGAAGTGGTCAATTCCCAACAATAAGTTGTTATGTTGTTAGGATTCTTTTATGATTGTTAGTAGTTGAATTGTTCAATTAGTTCTTGAGCTGTTGAGTGAGTTGTGGGATGTAATCCCTAGGTTGTAGGAAGTAGTTGGGGTAATGCCTTATTTATAAGTGGAGTTGGATGTGAATAAAATCATCTGAAATTTTACCTTCAACCTTTCACTAGTATGACCAGGAGGTTTCGGCTCCCTCGAAGTAGCCAACTAACACAGTATCTCTTCTTTGCAGTTATTCATTCAGCAAAGATAGGGAAATCCAAGAACAAATCAACCTCATCTTCTTGTGGTCCCAAGCCAATAACCCGTTCTTACTTCCAGAGCCATAACACAAAATTGCTAAAACAATTAGGGCCACCCCTAGTGTGGAGAGAAAATTTGAACTCACAGTAGCAAGTGGAGAGAAGCTTCCAAGTACAGGGCATTGTGATGGCGTACGTCTTGTGGTCCAAGGATTTGGGTGCCCTATGGTTAAGTAAACTAGGACCTATTGTTTGGGTTTTTTGCAAGTTACAATTGAAGTTTAATGTTGATGGGAAAGGGGTAGTTCTGAAAGGGTTAATGACTACGCTGGATGAAATCGTCAATGAGAATACTATAACCAAAAATCTTAGAAAGAAGAAATAAGGGATCCTCTTGAAAATATGTTCTCTCTCTATCTAATTCACAAGGTCACACTTCTTCTAAATCTGATTTGAGTTTGACTAGCCCTCAGCTAGCAAATGTTCTATAGTCTTTTGAGGATGTCTTTAATGAGCCGTAAGGTTACCTCTTCCAAGATCCCATGACCATGTGATACCTCTCAAAGAAGGAAGTGAATCAATATGCGTGAAATCCTATCAATACCCCTACTTTCAAAAGCGTGAAATCGAGAATTTAGGGGTTGACATGTTAGCTACAGGGGTGATTCACCCAAGTCAAAGCCCATATTCTTTTCCCATGTTTCTAGTGACGACGGATCGTTGAGGTTTTGTTTCAATCATTGATGAATTATTGGATGAACTTCACGGTGCATGGTTCTTCACCAAAATGGACTTACAATCCAGTTACCATCAAATCTAGATGCACCCAGATAACATTTGTAAGACTGCATTTAAGACACACCAAGGACATTACGAATTCTTGGTAATACCTTTTCTTCTTACTAATGTACCTTCAACCTTCCAATCATTGATGAATGAAGTCTTCAAAGACTATTTATGTAAGTTTATCTTGGTATTCTTTTATGACATTTTAATTTATAGTAAGTCTTGGGAAGAGCATTTGAAGCATATTGATATTAATTTTAATATTTTAAGAAATCACCAATTATTTGTGAAGAAGGAAAAGTGTTGTTTCGATTAAAAAGAAGGTCAAATATTTGAGGTATGTCATCTCCAATAGAGGAGTTGTTGTTGATCCAAATAAAATTATTGCACTGCTAAAGTGGCCTGAACCAACTATTGTTAAAGCTTACGTGGATTTTTAGGCTTAACAAGTTATTATAAAAAAAATTATTCAAAATTATAGCCAAATTGCACGTCTTTCAACACAAATAAAAAGCAATGTTTTAAAAATCAGACCAATTAAATTAGAGACCGGTCCAACTTCTAATTCGGTCCAGTAACAAAAACCGTTCTAACTGAAAAACCGGTATAAATTAAGAAAATAGTTCAAACCAACGGTTGAACCAGGGGGTCACTCGAGCCGCTCACAGTTCTCAAGAACCACTTGATTCTTTTAACTACTTCCAAAAATTGCTCTAGACCAATAACTTTTTGAATTTTCTAAGTCAAAAGTCAGATGGAATTATTATAGTGACGGGAAGGCAGACTTATCACACTCCATTTAATAGATATCATTTCTCATGCCTTTACTATTCAAACCGATGTAAGACTTGCATATTTTGAAAGTGGTTTTATATGTAAATAAAGTCTAGATTTTGTCTAAAGTCGATGTGGGACCTGCACTTTGTATTGACATTTTTTTCCAACAAAGTTAGATTCATTTTAGAGATCAATTTTATAAAAAACAAAAAAATTCATACAATGTGTATTCACTTTTTTTACACATTATAGATTATTAGAAATACATGAATAGTGGAATTATAATGATTTGTGGCTTTTATAGTGTATTATTGATTTTGATACAAACTTTTTAATTTTTCTATTTGTAAAAATTATTTTGTAAATTTACATATTTTGTTTCCTTCTTCATGCATAATTTACTATTTATCATTTATCATTTTGATCTTTTAAATAATTTTATATATTATTAATATTAATAAGAAATATATTAATGACATAATTATGATATCACGATTCGATTATGACTGACCAGACAGTTGAAGCCGTGATCCTTGACCCGTGACCCAATTTTTTTTTTTTTTGGTTCACTGAACAATCCGAGTTTCAAAACATTGTTAAAAAGGGGTGCTTTAAGTGGAGTCCAAAGGTAGAGGAGTCTTTTAAGCAGTTGAAGAAGGTTATGACACAAGCACCTATTTTAACCTTACAAGATTT
Source organism: Nyssa sinensis (assembly GCA_008638375.1). Taxonomy (NCBI): domain Eukaryota; kingdom Viridiplantae; phylum Streptophyta; class Magnoliopsida; order Cornales; family Nyssaceae; genus Nyssa; species Nyssa sinensis. The sequence goes on along the minus strand of CM018041.1, from coordinate 15,718,695 downwards.
TGAGAAACCATTTATTATGGAATGTGATGCATTTAGATTCAGTATTGGTGGAGTTCTTATGAAAGAGGGGCACCCACTTGCATTTTTCAACCATGCATTACAAGTTAAAACCTTATATTTATCTACTTATGAGAAAGAAATGTTGACTTTAATGGTTGTAGTATAGAAGTGGAGAGCCTACTTGCTTGGGCATAAATTTATTGTGAAGGCAGACCAAAAGAGCTTGAAACACTTATTGGAGCAAAAAAATACTATTGCTTCTCAAGAAAAGCATTGGCTTGTAAAATTAACAGGTTTGACTTCACCATTGAATATAAAAAAAAGGAAAGAAAATTTGGTGGCAGATGATCTTTCAAGAAGGGATGAAGGACAAATTGCAACAATTTCAAAACCTATTCCTAATTCATTGGAACCAATCAAAGAAGAAGTGAAAAATAATTCTACTTTGCAACATTTGGTAGAATTATGCCAGCAAAGTGAAGTAGTGGTCCGATGGGAATACAAAGAAGGTATCCTTTATTTTAAAAATATTATTTATTTATCATCTGGCTAAACTTTGGTCCCTACCATTGTGGAAGAAATGCATGAAAGTTATCACGAAGGAGCTTGAAACACTTATTGGAGCAAAAAAAATACTATTGCTGCTCAAGAAAAGCATTGGCTTTTAAAATTAATGGGGTTTGACTTCACCATTGAATATAAAAAAGGGAAAGAAAATTTGGTGGTAGATGATCTTTCAAGAAGGGATGAAGGACAAATTGCAGCAATTTCAAAACCTCTTCCTAATTCGTTGGAACCAATCAAAGAAGAAGTGAAAAAGAATTCTACTTTGCAACGTTTGGTGGAATTATGCCAGAAAAGTGAAGTAGTAGGCCGATGGGAATACAAAGAAGGTATCCTTTATTTTAAAATTCGCATTTATTTATCGACTGACTTAACTTTGGTTCCTAGCATTGTGGAAGAAATACAGTCCAGTACACATGGAAGTTATCACATGACCTTGCAAATGATTCGATCATTATTCTACTAGAAGGGAATGAGAAAGATAATTAGAGAATTTATGAAACAATATGGCATATATCAAAGGTAGAAAGGGGAGGATCTTAAGCTAGCTGAAATTTTGCAACCACTTCTGTTCCTTCGCAGGTATAGACGGATATCTTAATGGAGTTTATTGAAGGGCTTCCTAATTCTAAGGGGAATTCGGCCATTTTTGTGGTGTTTGATAGACTTTCCAAATTTTCTCATTTTATTCCCATCGTCTCTCATCCATATTTGGCTGCAATTATAGCTCAACAATTTTTTGAACACATTTTCAAGTTGTATGGCATGCCTCAAAGTATCACATGTGATAGAGATGTGACCTCCACAAGTGTTTTTTGGAAATAACTCTTCGAGTTGTAGTGAACAAGTTTTAATTTTATCTCCTCCTATCACCCACAAACTTATGGTCGAACAGAGGTGGTCAACTGTGTTGGATTAAATTTCATTATGTGAAATCATCACACAAACAGGAACATTCATATTGAATCATTAAGAATTAAAATATTGAATTTGCAGAAGCGTACCTGAATCCATAACAAAAGATTGAGATATCCAAGTCTGAGGCTTTATGATCTTCCAAATCTACACTTGTTTTCTGTCTCAATTTCTCTCTGACAATAGGAATCAAAAGAATAAAAAAACAGTTATGTGATCTGGGGACCATGACTCTTATTTATAAACAATCGTGTCTGTTCATATAAACAATCGCGTTTGTTCGTATTTTCTATTTTAACCCATCATAAAAATAGAAATTACGCTTGTCTCTACACATTAATGCCCACACTTTATAATATATTAATTAAGGCCCCAAAACTTAAATTAATCACTTTAATTAGCCTAGCTTTATTTGATAGCCTATAATTCACATTTATTTAATATATAAGCCCATATATTCAATTTTACTCCAACAATCTCCCACTTGGGCTATATATGTAACTTTATAAACGTGAATTATACTTTATGAGCTCATGAGTTTTGCTATCAAAACTTTATATATTTTAACAATCTTTTCCATTAACCACACCAATACAGAACCAAAGCGATCGTCGTTACATATTTCGTAACTAGACCCATCAATGATCACATATATCAATACAACTAATGACAAAGATCAAGTGTGGATGTGTAGCATGGAAATTTCATGCAATGTGTTTTTAACATGCCTATTTCCAACTGGTCCTTCTTAAACCTTAGTGAGATCAAACCATAAAAAATCAGAGTGAATGAAAACTGAATACTTTACTGCAGTAAATAACCATAAAATCCATAATATCCATGACAAATGTATCTATAAATAAAATCATCTAAAATACAAACTCCCACTAAAACGACATATCTTGAAGATAAACCACACCCATATGAGCAGTGTGCTCATGAAAGACCTTGGGTGGTAATCCCTTAGTCAGTGGATCTGCAATCATGGAGTTTGTCCCAATGTGCTCTATAGATATAAGTCCACTCTGAACTCTTTCTTTGACAACTAGGAATTTGATGTCTATAAATTTTGACTTCGTCGAACTCCTGTTGTTGTTGGAATACAGTACTGCTGATTTATTGTCACAAAATAACTTAAATGGTCTTTCAATGCCATCCAGAATACGCAACCGCGTGACAAAATTTCGCAACCATATTCCATGATTAGACGCCTCATAACAAGCTACAAACTCGGCTGCCATGGTGGAAGAAGCTACAATAGACTGTTTAACACTCTTCCAAGATATAGCACTGTCACGACCCGAAACCCACCCCGTGCGGATTACCGGATCGCGACCGCCGCCCCGAGACCCAAAGGCCCCGAGACAAGGCTCGCATCTGCAGCGGTATCGAATAGATGTGCTACACATGATTGCGGAAGCGTGAAAAACTTTTTCTTTTCTTTTCTCATTTTTAAATTATGCACATCCGTTCGATACTGCTGTTTCATACATAGCATACATGGTTACACATTCAGAATATAAAGAAAACTTAAAGACTTCATACATCGATACAATACATATTCGGTTGCCCTGAGGGCCTATTACATATTCTTACATTGTTTATTAATACAAAACGTACTACTAATGTTCATAGGTTCTTCAAAAGAAACTATTTAATCATATCCTTCCAAAATCAGCTAGACTCATTGTCGTTGTCCTTAAGACCCTGTCTGCTGCATCACCTGAAAGGGGGGTCCGAACAAAGTCCGGGTAAGCTAATCTAAGCTTGTGAGCAATTCCAGTGTTCGTCATGGGGTTTTCAATTAGCAGTGGTTTTTAGTACATAAGAGTTGTAAAACATTCACTGCCAATTGCTTATACAATTTAGAATACAAGGTACATGCATTCTTAAAATAGATAGCTTTGAAACATTTAAAGTATTCAAGCTAAACTCGTACTTCGATAAATAGAGTATATAACTCAAAACATATGTATTTCAAATGAATAGCTTTGAAACATTTAAAGTATTCAAGCTAAACTCGTACTTCGTCAAATAGAGTATATAACTCAAACATATGCATTTCAAATAAATAGCTTTGAAACATTTAAAGTATTCAAGCTAAACTCGTACTTCGATAAATAGAGTATATAACTCAAAACATATGCATTTCAAATAAATAGCTTTGAAACATTTAAAGTATTCAAGCTAAACTCGTACTTCGTCAAATAGAGTATATAACTCAAACATATGAATTTCAAATAAATAGCTTTGAAACATTTAAAGTATTCAAGCTAAACTCGTACTTCGATAAATAGAGTATATAACTCAAAACATATGCATTTCAAATGGCTTGAAAACATTTAAAGTATCCAAGCAAAACTCGTACTTCATCAGATAAGTATATAACTTAAATCACATCAATATGTATTTGAAAATGAGGGTAAAACCTGCTTTCATTTCCAAAATCACTTTGTTATCTTTTCTCTTTAATTAGGTGGAATCTGTTTCGAACCAGACTCCCATTTTGCTGCCAATACTGCCGATCTCATTTGTCTGGGGGATTAGATCCTGCTACCGGGCATTTACTGTTGAATCCCGAAGGATTTCAACGTCACATGGGGTGGTACTTAGTACCGTTTATCTTGTAAAGCATTTATCACATAACTTCTTCAATAGATACTTTCATGAATATTTAAAACATGAAATGTATAATTTCTACAATAGGACTTCAAATACTTGTAACTATCAAATTCAGGATATTTAACATAATTTGGCATTTAAAACTTTAGACATGCTGAAATATGTTTTAAGAAAACTATGATAAATACCAATCACTGAGCATGTCATATAGAGTTATAAAACAGTACAATTAAAAGCTGAATCATGTAAATACTGAATTTGAACTTCAAATACTTCATATCTTTGAACTTAAAACTTTTTCAAATCCATGGAGTTAAATCTCCAATTCAAACACAGGGTTACTCACCTTGATTCTTTAGGGTTAGTGCTAAAAATGCGCTTTCCCACTTTCCTTGTAATTCCTAAGAACAATTCATAAACACCTCATCAACTTCACATTCATTGTAATATCATTTCGATATTCCTTAACTTATGCTTAAACCGTATTAGATCCTAAAACGATTTCACAATTTCATAGGTACTTAATTTAACTCGTACTTGTAACCTATGACATAATTTAACGTGTTAGAAATTGAATTTATTTCAATTTATACTCTTCTGAGAGTTCCATTAACTTTAATTTAAAGTTATTTATTTGACATGTTTATGTGTCGTGTCTTTTCGCATTTCGTTTCTCGTACTTGCCTTAGTATTAGTACTTTGGCTTTATTTCAGTTCATAGTCATCTAACAGATGCTATTCATCAAATTTTATGTCTTTTTATTTTAGACATTTCTTTTGGTCGAATAGACTTTACCATTGAGTCCGGAGTGTCGAAGAAAGTCAGTTTAGGCTTTCCTAACATTTAATTCGGACTGTTATATGTAAAAGGACAAAATGGTCATTTATTGTTTTACGTGTCATATTTTCTGTACTTCGTTTCGTAATTTGGACTCCATTATTGAGTCCGGGATGTCAAGGAAAGTCAATTTAGACCTTCTCTGATTTCATTTTGGCTTTAGGGGTACCAGGGGTATTTTGGTCTTTTTACCCCTTTACGTGTCTTTATTTTTCGGGACCCCGTTTCGTGTTGTGGACCTCACCATTGGACTCAGAAGGTCCAAGATAGTAAGAATATACTAATAACTTGTTAATTTTTGGTCAAGGGGTATTTTGGTCATTTACCCCTTTGTGTATTTATTTTTTCGGGCTTCGTCTCGTAAAACGGACCCTACCATTGATCTCAGAATGTCCAAAATAGTAAAAATACACTATTCATATGTTTAATTTGGACTTCATTTGCTCTATTTATGCCACAAGGGCAAAATAGTAATTTAACCTTATTTATTAAATAATTAAATTAATTATTTAATTATTTTCCAGGGGTCTAAATGTATAAATTTTCCCTCAGTTGGGCCTCAGTATAATTTTTCTGAAGCCCAGGGGTCAATCCGTAAATATAGGAAGTCATGGTTTATTTATTTTTAAATAAACTTGAAAACCAAAGGGTTTGGTATTATACTAAGTGAACCGGTCCGGTCTAGTCATAAACCAACCGGTCTATCCGGTTTATTTACATGTGGCTGACGTCAGCCCTAGCGTCCATTTACTTAACCGACATTCAAAACGACGCCGTTCCAATTAATCGGTGGCAAGCCCAGAGGCTGCCACCTGTTCGAGTCGACCCAGCCCTATTTTTAAAACCGAGTTAACTCGTCTTCGTCTTCCCCACGTCGACTCTACTGTTGCCCTAGTTCCCGAATTCATTTCTTCCTATTTCGTGCATTTTTACTCAGCCAATCTCCACTGTTTTGGTCCCAAATTATTCCTAAGGTATATACAAATCGATTGGCATTCATTTTGGAGTTCAAAACTCGTTCGTGTGTTCGGTTTCGGTCGCGATAGCTAAACCTGTATCACCCTCGGTTCATGCTCGTTTCTTGACCATTTTCGATGAGGCTTGGCTTGTTCTGATCCCCTCTTCATGGGGATTCAGTTTTCATTTAAAGAAATGGCTTAAATCATGAGTTTAGAGGTTTGGGGTGTAAACCCGTAACCTGCATCTTGACATTTGAGGGTCGATTTTTGAGCTTCAAGGTCGTGTACGTAGGTTTTTAACATGCTTGTAGGGTCTACTAGAGGTCCTTATACACCAAACAAAGTTTGGTTTCCATCGGGTCAGACCTGCTATAAGCATGGTCTTTAATGGAGGATTTAATGGAGGATGCTTCCAGGTTAGGTGTTTTTAGGTGTTTTAAAGCTTAAATTTCATGCTTAATACACTTCTAGACACATCTTAAGCATCATATATACATAACAACTCAAAACAGTTCCTATCATGCTCAAAATCTTAGAGAGAGAAAAATGTAAAAATTGGAAACTTTACCTGTTTACACTTGATTTCTCTCTTGTTCTTCTTCCAATTCTCTCTCTATTCTCCTTACTTCTTCTTCTTTTGGTTTCTTTTGCAAGCAGAAAGCATGGTTTGCATGCTTGGCTATTTAAAGAGAAAGTGACCGACCCTTTCTCTCTCCTCCATTCTCTCTCTACAGTTCTCTCTCTCTTCATTCTGATTTCTAGCCCTACATAGCTCTCACCATTCACACCTTTTTCATATATATATATACTTGCATACATACATGCTTCCATATACATACATGTATACTTCACTTTATACATATATATATTATTAAATTAATATATATATAACATTTCTTTACTTTAATTAATTAATAATTAAATTAATTAATTATCTTTTTGTAAATTCTCGTAATACGTGTCATATGACCCGGTATCCCGGGTCAGGATATTACATTTGGAGGCCATTAGGTCTCATCCCACATCGCCTGGGGAAGGGAAGCGGGGGTATTCATATGGGCGGATGGATGTCTAGCTGGCATGACGCGTTTTGGGTTAAGCCCAAGAACAAACCCGTGAGGGCTACGGCCCAAAGCGGACAATATCGTGACTAGTGGAACCGGGCCGTTACAGTGGTATCAGAGCGCACCCCAGCCGGAAGTGTGCCCGTGAAGGGGGCCCTTCGACGAGGACGTCGAGCCTCGTGAGGGGTGGATGGAGGCCATTAGGTCTCATCCCACATCGCCTGGGGAAGGGAAGCGGGGGTATTCATATGGGCGGACGGATGTCTAGCTGGCATGACGCATTTTGGGTTAAGCCCAAGAACAAAACCGTGAGGGCTACGGCCCAAAGCGGACAATATCGTGACCAGTGGAGCCGGGCCGTTACACCCTAATGTTCCCATTACCTTTATATCTCATTGAGATAAGATTTGCCAAAAGTGTACTTGTTTCAGACTTTTCATTCTTGGCAAATCTATTCTTAATTTCTTCGAGGAACTCTTTGGCTGTCTTTATCGTTTCGGATATTGTGCCCCTGAATGCTTCTGGAATGGCCTTCTTAATGATCATCAAACACATGCGATTTGACTTCTCCCACCTTTCAAAATCCCTCTTTTCATCAGAGGAACTTTCATCAGTAAGAGGTGCAAGAGAAAAAACCCTTAACGCAAGGTCCAGATCCATGACACCGAGAACTATTTGGAGGTTCTCATGCCATGTCTTGAAGTTTGTGCCATTTAGCATAGGAATAGAATTAATGCTGGCAGTAATGTTAGAAGCAGAACTAATAGCTGAATCAGAGAACAATAAAAAAGCAAAACAAACTCACATAAGCTTCAAAAAAAAAAAAAAAAATTAAATAAAGCAAACCCCATCTCAAGATACCGGACACTCTATTAATATTTTATCTTTGGATAAAAAATATTAACTTGTAAGTGATATCTTGGTGTAGTAATCAAACACTGATAATAAGAACATATTGAATAATAAATCTTCCTTTGGGCTGATTTATTATTCATATGTAAAACCAAATAATCATCACGCATTTATTACCATAGATGTGCATGCAATTTTGTTAAATATTAATTTTCCTTTGGGCCGATTAATATTCACATAAGTTACATGCACATAATCTTGTTATATTTTGAAATACAATTAATTTCCACAAAAATGGTCACTTTGGTGACATATTGTTTCAATTAATTTCTTTATTTATTATTATTATTAATTTTTTTTTTTGTCACAAGATATTCCAAGATTAAGGTTTTAGTTTGTTTGAATAACATCTAAATTTGTATACAACAATCTTAATCATGAATCACTCAGTTTCTTCCTGAATCCATGCAAAAGACAAAACAGGGAAAGAACTACAACCCCCAGTTCAATGGCTTTCATCAATCAACACATATAAGTGGGTGTCCAGATTCATCCATGAGATGACATGGATCATAAAAAGAATAGTCAAATTAGAATAGTCAAACTAGAATCATTTCATGAGATGACATGGATCATAAAAGAATAGTCAAATTAGAATAGTCAAACTAGAATCTTTCAATCAGACTATTGATCAGGGTTGCAAGAGATGCCACCGAACCAGTTCACTGTTTGTAAATAGACGCGTCTGAATAAATTTAAAACTATATGCGTCATATGTATGCAAACGAAAGGGCGTCGTTTAGGTCTTCTTCTTCACAGATTAGGAACCAACAGTGACTAGATTCTATATATTTTTTTTTAAATATTTTCGGCCCTAAACAAGAAAAACAAATATTTTCCTATCTTACTCTCAACAATTCAACATGAAATGGCTCTGATACCACATGTTGGATTAAATTTCATTATGTGAAATCATCACACAAATAGGAACATTCATATTGAATCATCAAGAATTAAAATATTGAATTTACGGAAGCGTACCTGAATCCATAACAAAAGATTGAGATATCCAAGTCTGAGGCTTTATGATCTTCCAGATCTACACTTGTTTTCTGTCTCAATTTCTCTCTGACAATGGGAATCAAAGGAATAAAAAAAATAGTTATGTGATCTGGGGACCATGACTCTTATTTATAAACAATCGCGTCTGTTCGTATAAACAATCGCGTTTGTTCGTATTTTCTATTTTAACCCATCATAAAAATAGAAATTACGCTTGTCTCTACACATTAATGCCCACACTTTATAATATATTAATTAAGGCCCCAAAACTTAAATTAATCACTTTAATTAGCCTAGCTTTATTTGATAGCCTATCATTCACATTTATTTAATAGATAAGCCCATATATTCAATTTTACTCCAACAAACTAAACATTGGAAATGTATCTCAAGTATTTTACTAGTCAAAGGCCAAGAGAATGGGAACGTTAGATTCCTTAGACAGAGTACTGCTATAAGACAAGTCTTCACGCATCTACCAGAAAGACTCCATATGAAATAGTGTATGGTAAACCCCCACTTACACTATTATCTTATATTCCAAGAACTACACAAGTAGAAGCTATTGTTCAAGAATTAAGAGAAAGAGAGCAGTTGATCCATGAATTGAGGGAGCAATTAGTAATAGCCTAGGAATGAATGAAGAAAATTTACAACGCTAAACATACGGATAGGATTTTTGAGGTTGGAGACTTTGTCTACTTGAGGTTACAACCTTATCGGCAAGTATTTTTATCATTCTACGAAAATCTTAAATTATTCCCAAGATTTTATGGGCCATTTGAAATCATTCAAAAGGTGGGTCCTGTTATGTCACCTGTTGATGCAATTAACCTGTAAGAGTTTAAGTGATATACAACTTAGATTGCTAATATTAGACTTGGGGACAAGGGAGTTTTCAATGATGGGGGAATGTTACGTGCATGATGAATGTTACTGGGATAAGGAGTCTATAGGACATTGTGGGTAGTGGAGTCTTCAATAATTTGAATAAGTCAATGTTGTTAGAGAAAGAGTTGCAGTAATTGAGTCTTTATAGGAGTTTGTTATTTACTTGTTACTGTTTTGTAAGAATTTATGTCAAAGTGGTTGTTGTAATTTTTGATTCTTTAGAGGAGAGTTGTTGAATCCTTGTATAAATTGGATATTTGCATGGAATAAAATAATTAGACTCTTGTTATTCAACCTGTTAGCCAAGCTAACAAATAGGAGGTATTAGGTTCCTTCGAAGCAATCCTAAAACAATTACAATTTTTGTTTTCCAGTATACCTATCCAAAATAGGTGGGCATAGGAACACAACAATTCCAAAAGTTTTCCAACTACATGCCAATCATCCTCTAACACATTCTATTACATTATCACATAACAAATAATGTCATAAACCTAGCTAATATGCCAAAAGTCTTAGGACTGATGGAAGAAGTGAAATCAAGTCTTTTTACTATTTAGGATCGTAACAAATCATCATGCTTCCAAGCCGACGTCCACGACGGCCCACTCTATCGACACTAATTTGTTGATAGTCTTTTCTCTTTTGGCAGCTCCATCTAACTATCAGTATTCAAGGACTTAATACAATGCCCATGCATAATACTAACGCATTATAATCTAGCCTCTAAGTCACCCTCCCCATGACTTGAACCCATGATGGGATGCCTACTTTGATACCAAATGTTATGAACCTAACCAATATGCTAAAAGCCCCAGAACTAATGGAACGCTTGAAATCAAGTCTTTTAACTATTTAGGATTGTAACTGATGTAGAACAAGTTGTGGAGGCTTTTGAAAAGCAATGAGAATTAATGTTCCAAGTCCCATTCCAAGAAAAAGTACTAATAGATACAAAGTTGGTCAGTGAATTTTTGAAACAGAGACCTTATCTGGATCCAAAATAGTGAGACAAACAATACTCATTGCTCCGCCATGACCAAAGCTACCACAGGGCCAAATGACTTCATTTAGGCATCTCATTTCACTTTTTTGCCATTTATAATAATTTTTTATTTTTGCAATTACATTGTTTAGGAAAGTCCGAATTAACTTCTACTTACGGCTATAGTTTCCTAGTATGATAAGGTTTCTTGTTTTCTAAAAAGCCCCAATATTTAATAATTTCATATTTTTTCTCTTTTTTAGAATTATTATAGTTTCCTAATTACAATAGGACTAGTATAAGGAATTAGTATATTCATATTCAGATTTGTAGTAGTCTTAGCCTATATATATCATTTAAAACAGTCTTTATTATATAAATTATCAATAATATATTTCTATTTATAAATTTGAGATTTTTTCTCTTTAAGTGAGGAGTCTCATTTGTTCTTAGTTACTAAGGAATTCAACGTGTTTGATTCTCATTTACGTTTCCCTACTGCGTTAGTTGGTATTAGAGCAAGAACTTGCCTAGTTCAATAGCAAACAATAGAGTTGAGAACCCAAATCTCATTGACGTTCATCGTGAGATGGAGGTTGTATGGGCGGCAATTGGCAACCATGGGCAATAGTTAGCACTAATCAATGATCAATTTGGTGCTATACAATAGACGCTCATGTAGCTCAATTTTAATGCCTCTAGAGACCTTTTAGTCGAAAAGAATCACGCCGAAGGATTTTCTCGAGGCCATCCTGAAGACAAGACTATACTAGGTTAACGTCCCCAAATGTAGCCTTCCTATGGAGACAAATCAAATTCAGATGATGAGGAAGACTACAAGGTTCGTAAGCCTGCAAGACGGCACCAAGATTTTAAGGATTATCGGATGAGGGCCAACATCGCTACCTTTAATGGAAATTTTAACATTGAAGATTTCCTTGACTGGATTTCTGAGGCTGACTAATTTATAGACATGATGGAGGTTCTCTATAACAAAATGGTCAAGCTTGTCGCGTTTAAGCTGAAGGGTGGAGTAGCAGTTTGGTAGAATTAATTACAACGAAATTGACAACGACGAGGTAAGAAACTAGTTCAAGTTTGGAGGAAGATGAAGCAGTACATGATAGGAAGATTTCTCCCTTTAGATCATAAGTAGTACCTATTTCAAGTATACCAGAATTACACCTAAAGCAACCGATTCATTTTTTATTATACAACAGACTTTAACCGATTGTCTATCTGCAATAATTTGGTTGAAACAAAAGGGCAGATGGTGGCATGATATTTGAATAGACTCAAAACCTCAATCTATGACAAAATTGGATTGCAAGTTTTGCGGACAATTGATGAGGCTTATAACATGGCGCTGAAGGCAGAATTGTTAGAAAATGAGAGAAGGGCTGGAAGTTCTAGTGCAATACCCTCTCGTAGTAATTTTTTTGAATCCTCGTATGTAGTGAGTGATAAAGAAAAAAGCACTCAAACAGTAACAGTTCAATCTATTATTCAGCTTATTCAGATCAAACTGCAAGGCCCGAGTTATGCAGAAAGCAGTAGCACCAGAGGCCCTTCGAAGAAGCTAGTACCCACTATGAATACAAATCCCTATGCCAAACCTACACTTGGAAAGTCCTGTCGTTGTGGTAAACCTAGGCATCACTCTAATAGTTGTCCAGATCGACGGCCTGTTAACTATGTTGAGAACGAGGATGTTGTTGCGAAGGTAGACGAAGAGGAACCTACTAGAGAAGATGATTTCTATGAAGGAGCAGAATTCATAAAAGAAAATGGAGAACGAGTCAACTGTGTGGTGCAGCGATTGTTGTATGCACCAAAGTAGATAGACTCGAGCCAACACCACAACATCTTTCGGTCCTGCTATACCGTTAATCGAAAGGTTTGCAATTTAATTATTGACGGTGGAAGCTGCGAGAATTTTATGGCCAAGAAACTGGTGGATCACATGAAGTTGCCTACAGAAAAGCATCATTTTCCTTACACAAATGGCTAGATTAAAAAGAGACCAACAGTGAAGGTAACAAAAATATGTCATGTTCCTATTTCCATTGGTAAAAATTATTATGATAAAGTAATTTGTGATGTATTTGATATGGATGTTAGTCATGTGCTTTTTGGGTAGGCCATGGCAATATGATGTTGATATTACTAATAGGGGCAATGATAATTTATATGTTTACATGAGAAGCACACAAAATTTCCATGACCCCTTCAAAATCTGATTTTGAAACTAACAGTTCTAAAGATGAGGAGTAGTCTATGTTAGTTTTATCTAGGTCTAAAGCAGAGTTGGAGGCTAAAGCTAAGTAGGCGCAAGAGGTTTACGCTTTAGTGGTTAAAGGTTTGGTGGTTGAGGATCCAAAGGCAAATGTAACAATGGTTGTGCTAGAAAAATTACAACCATTGTTGGAAGAATTTAGCGAATTAGTTTCTAAGGATATGCCCAATTGCTTGCCTCTTATGAGAGATATCTAGTTCACTTTTTTAAGGATCTCTTTTTTAATTAAACATTTTATTTTATTTGCAAGTTTTTTATATGAATGAATTTGATTATTTATGCAATAAATTATTAATTAATATTAAATTTATGATCAAATATTTAACAAAAAAAATAACTCTCATAAATAAATTTCTAACTCCGGCTATTTTCAGTTCACCGCCAACCATCGTAAACCCAAAATATAGAGGAAGCAAAGTTAAAAGTTTATAGATATAAACAATTTATAAGTTAATTTATAACAATAAAAAAAAGACAGTACAAAAGAATGGAATAATTATTTATATTATACATTCCTGTCTTATTTTATTCTAACATACTAAACATGTCCTAAGACATTTTCTAACTTTCGTACAATAACTTGACAAGGATAAATATGATTGTAAAGAACAATTGGGGGAAAAAAGAATTCAGACCCTGCTTTCCTATTCTGATGCAAGGAAACAAAGTAACATTGTGAGTCATTACACTGATCTCGTATAACATTTTTTTTTTTTTTGCCATTACAAAAAATATTCACATGAGATCTTTAATGGTAATAATATCAAAATATTAAAATTATAAGAAAAGACTTGTCATTTAACAGAATATTTTTAGAGTAGCAAATTTTTTTTAGATGAATTAAGCATGTCTTCATTTCTTTCAGATAGAAGTGAGACTCAAGTACAACGAAATTGTATCGATCTCAAACTCTATGTGACAGAAATGGATCTCTCGATTTCATATTGAAATAATGGAGACAAGCAAATTTAGGACCAAAGACAGATGCATAAGTAGACTAAAGTGAGCTATAAACCCCCAAACTCCATATAAAAAAATTATTACATGTAAAATTTAAACTCTTTTCTAGTTAGCCCATCACTATTTGAAGGTAACTCATCTAAATTTTTGGTCAAGTTTTAATTCTAACTTAATTCTTTATCACTTAATTCCCATTTGAACCTAACTCATCTCAAGTTGTGGCTCAATTTTAATTCTAATTCAACTTTTTACTACTTAAATCACCTTTAATCTTAACTCACCCCAAGTTTTAGCCAAAAATCTAATTTTAACTCAACACAACCTATTAATCATAATCTATTAATCTCCCTATAATCTTCTTCATTGAGGAAAAAAAACTTGCCAGTAAAATTTCTTCAATTTGTGAAAAAAAAAAAAATTTAGATCAAAATTTGCATGTAAAGTTTTTTCAATTTAAAAAAAAAAAAACAATTCCTTAAATAAATTCTAGCCACTCCTAAATTTTTATTTTCTGACTCCATCCTTATTTAGGGCAAGCATTTAGCATCAGGGCGTCCACTTTCAGGAAAAACACCACAATCTATCATCATCCTGCCTAATTCACCACAATCTAGAATTTAAGTTTGAACCCACCTCAACCAGATCTCTTCACCATACAATCTGGGTTTAAAATACGTAACCACGTTCGACGACTTTCAACTGTCCATAACCAGGTCCACCATTACCAACGCCGCAGATATACTATCTCTCTTCCATCACCATATGGTTCCTCAGGAGCTTGTATATGGCTGAGTTTGGTGAGGGTGAAGTTTGTTGATCATTAATGTCCAAAGAATGTCACTTACCCAACAAAAAAAAAAAAAATTTGTTTGGCCAAGTTATGTAGTAGAAGGTGAAGCTGACATGTGGTGTAGAAGGTAGTGGTTGTAGGTCGTGGTGGCAATTGGTTTCCATGATTGGGTAAATCTATCAAAGAGAAGGAGAAGCTTGCATGGATATGTTTCCAAAAATTATTTTTTTGCGCTCAAAAATAGAAAAAACAAATATATTAACAAAATAATATTTAACAAGACATTTCCATAAACTATTTTTGGGGAATAAATCCTTTTAGGGAAACAATTCAAAATAGTTTTTCTCTAAAATTGGAGTTCGTTAAAAAAATGAAAATATCCAAAAACACATGTAATATTTCAAAATCATCATTGTTTTTATTCTTGAAAATGTAAGCAACAGAGGAAGAATACGCATACGATAATAAGTAGACATGTATTTCAAAATCTTCATTGTTTCTATTTTTGAAAATGTGAGTAATATTGGGAGATTACACACATACTATAATAAGTTTTGTTAATAGGATACTCACCTTCTTCATACAGCACTCTAAGTTTTGTTACATGACTCACTGTACATATCGTTCAATCTTGAACTTGCACGATCCTCACACTATTCATGTATTGTGAGAAAGTGATTATAGTTTACTATCTACTTTATGTGTTACCAAAGACTTGTAACACGATGAAAGTCACGGGCATATTATAGATAGGTAAGAACCCTTATCCTCAAAAATATAATTCTTATCAATTTCCTTTCATCACGGAGGTTGGTTATTGATGTGCCTAGAATAATCCTAACATAGAGACGATGACATGTGGAGAAAATGAAATCATGCAGAGAAGCTCTCGACCTTGACACTTCATAGGACAAGTCTCACTCAGAGAAAGTGGTTGGAACTCACTTCTCAATACTTGAACTAAGCACGGGAATTACCGAACTCATGACATAATCCAGTTAAGAAACTGTCACAAAGAGATAAACACAATCCTGATTTTCTCTCTATCCAAATCTTATCAAAGATCGCATGTTACACACTTATAAAAAGGGTGCAATAGTTTGCCCAAAAAGTATGCCCTAATTCTTGACCACAGTTACAATTTTTATTATCTCGATACCCAACTGAATGATCATTGGAAAGTCTTTTACCAAACACCCTCCGATAACCTTAACAGTCTATTTTGCAAATTGGTGAATATGACTCTCCACCATTGATTCAAGTTATTCAGAAATCATCTACAACAATTACTTAATTAAATTTCACATGATAACCACTTATGTAAATAAGATAATAAGTAGTTAGCTGTAACCTAATTATCCAAAATTTTGACACAATATATATATATATAATATTAATATAAGTTAGAAAACTAATGTAACATATAAGCCTTCTTAAGTTTCCTAATTGAGACACTCTTACATTCTCTCACTTGACACATGTGATACGTCTTAAAGATAAAACTCAGTGTACAAAATAAACATGTTTTTTTACCGAAAAGACAAATGTCAATACATCAAAAACAATAAAGTAAGCTTAAGGAGGCTGAAACAATTTAATGATACATACTAAACTATTCTAAATTCTGATGTGATATAAAAACTAATAATAGTACATGTTTATCAAAAGTGTGAAATATTTATTATATTTTTTAATTAATTAAAATAGAACTTAATTAATAAAAAATTTAAATTTTATAAATATCTCATTAATCAACCCCAGATTACTACTACTGAAAATATTTTTTTTGTTAAATAATTAAGACCTTAAGTTTATAGAATCAATACGACAGTAAGAACAAAAATCATGCATTCATGAAAATAAATAGACACCAAAATTTATGTGAAAAACTCTCTTGATAAATAATACGCACCACAAGTTACAAAAAAATCATTAATCCAAAGGAAAAAAAAAAACAAAAAAACTACTTCTGGCTAGACATATGAGCTTGATTGGGCAATCAACAATCTAAAAGGACCATCCTCCCAATCCTCTGCTCGTGGACTCTATTTTTCCGCAACTGTGTATTGGATTTGGAATGAATGAAATGAAAGAAATTGCAAGAATAGGAGGAAAAGTCATGTTGAGGATTTAATTAACAAAAGACATGTCCAATGCAATCTGTGAAGCTGTGTCTTCCTGGAGGAAGATCCTTAAAACCTTTGCAAACTAGGACTTAAGACTTATTTTAGCTTTCCAAATTCCTTCTTCATGTAGCTGTTCTATAGTGTTTAGTGATTTTTTTTTTTGTTTCCTGCTGTGGATTACTACTTAGCTTTCCTTGTTTGCAAGTCTTTGCCTGTTTTTAATAAATACCTTTTCCCAAAATGGATGTCAAGTTTGAAGTTTTTTAAATGGAACATGTAATTGTTGATTTCCTAGCCATGACATGGACTTATCTTTTTCAGAGCTCAAATTGCAAGGTTCAGATGATTATTTCACTTGCAAGTAGCACTGTTAGGAATGACAAAAAAAAATATTCTAAATTAATTCTAATACCCAAGCATGAAAATAATTAAAACAAAATTTACAAAAAGAAAAGAAAAGAAAAGAGACCTTCAAATGATCCCAAAATTCACAGATGCACAGCTTGGCTCACAACTATTAGTAACCTCTCTCTTTCTCTTTCTCTCTCTCTCTCTCTCTCTGAAAAACAGCTAATGATGATAGGCCATAATACAAGGACCAACGTTAGGTACAAGGCACATTGTCATCTCTAATAATATTTACTTTGAATTGATATTATCGCCTAATCTATGCTGACACATGCTCATTTCACAAGCTTTAATTATTTGGACAAGATCTAACTCCATGTTTCACAACCTACCCAAGCTACACTCTTCCTGATTAATTTGCAGTTACACCAAGTACGCTAAGCAAGTTTTGTGTCCTTAGACCCCCAAAAAAAAAGTGCTTTGGCCAGATGAAGGGTCTTGATTTGATCACTTCTTATACTCTTCATTGCCACACAATTCAATTAAATGTGATTCATTCATTAGACAGTGGACGCCACGACCAGTGAATTTCTTCCGTGCACGGTTGAATGTGTGTTGCAAAGTATATGTTCAAGACTAATGCTATTAAAAGCTTCTTTCTGTATGTTAGCCTTTTATCTGTTACATCTTTTAGAATTAGAGGTTTTTTTTATTACAGCGACGATATTATATTATATATATTATTAACTTTTAACTTTTTGATCAGTACAAACTTCTAACTTAATTAATAATCTCAGATTCACAAAAGCTGCTCTATTACGGTACTTACAATGAAAGACAAGTATAACTAACTTATGGTTATAAGGAACAAATTAATCTTATATTTTCTTTGAACTTGAACTCATATTACCACCTCCTTTGAAAGAAGTGGTGGGTGATTAATTGGGCTAACCTTAATGACATTAGAGATACCATTAGAGATATAAATTAGAAATCTCTAATATTTTCTTTCAATAAATAAAAATTTAATCTTTAAAAAATTTAAGGAGTAAGAAGTTCTTGGTAGCATTATCCTATGTTAAACCGGTCATTGTAGAAATCTGATAGTGTACATACATAAGCGAAGTCCCCACAAAGTGGATTGATGCAATGAAATGCAACTTGATGACCAATTAATGTTGTGGGTTAGAACTTAAAAGAGAGTTGAATTTAAGGGCATGAGAAGATTCAAAACTCCATTAGAATTGGTTTAGGTTGGTGGGTCATGAGATACTGGATGTGTATATATATATGAGTTATTGATTAGGTGTATTTGAGTCGGCTGGTAACTAAAAGAGTGGTGGACCAAACAAAGAAACGAACAAATATAGCTAAGTATGGAATATGGATATAATTAAAGCAATGTATTTTTTAGTAATAAAAATAATAAGATGGGAGGTGGATTCATATGGGAAGTGCAGTTACTTACTGGCATTCCATACTTTTATTCTTCTCATCACTTATACGAGAGAGAGAGAGAGAGAGAGAGAGAGAGAGAGAGAGAGAGAGAGAGAGAGAGAGAGAGAGAGAGAGAGAGAGTTTCTTGTAAATGAAACAATGAAACCTGAACCACAGAACTTTTAATTGTGGTAGTCTTGACAATTCCAAGCCAACCTCTCTCTCAAAAAAGTGTTATATACACATTCTTTCCCCCTGAAACAAGCCAAAAAGAAGAGAACAATATAGAATGACCTTCATGCAATTTTCATGAATCAAAAAGCTAATCAGAACACAAACGGGTTAACAAAAAATCTGAACGAATGTCATGTCCGATTTATCAAATTATGAAAAAAGAATCTCTGTAATTTTGAATGGTAACAATGAAAAGAATCACAATCATGATCTATCTTCAAGATTGATTAGCTGTTGAAAGATCTCTCAGTATAAAATAAAATTAAAAAAAATTGAAACCTCGTTAGTAGTGACAATCCACCAAAGTTGGGGCGGCGGACAACACGAGAGGTGATTGTTGTTGTTGTTGCTGCTGCTGCTGTTGTTGTTTTTGTTGTTGTTGTTGCTTTGATTCAAACGCAAGCTTGGGATTTTCACGATTGTGTTCAGCTTCTGGGGCAGGAAGATTGAGATCCAATGACAGCCCATTTCTCATCCTCTTGACTTCTTGATCAGGCTCCAAGCTGGTGCCAATTGGGCTGGTAGCAGCCGGACTCAATGACAAGGTTGTGTTGGCACTTGCAGGCCCCCGGTGGCGCCTCATGTGACCGCCCAACGCTTGTCCTGATGAAAACTCCAGCCCCACAAATCGAGCACTCATGAACCTTAAACTTGGAAATATTGTTACAGCTATTGCTCAATTGAAGATCAGTCATGAATTGTGCATGTGGTGCTTCTTCTTCATCAGACAACGCCATTAATGGTGCCTTCTTATCATCCGTGGCCATGGCTGCCTTCTTTTCATCCGTGGCCATGGCTGCCTTCTTGTGACTAGCTCTATGGCCTCCCAACGCCTGAAATGAAGGAAAGGTTCTCCCACAGGTCTTGCATTGGTAAACATACATTCCCAGCTTGCCATGGCTGGTCGATGAGGTCTCTATATATCTTTTGCTATTGAATTTATATGTTCCAGTTTGATCAACATGATCTTCACGATGATCAATTGGCTTATGTGTATCTCTTGAATGACCTTGAGCTAGAAGAATTAGGCAATTGGCCATGTCTTCCTCTTCCTCGGTGCTGTCCATGAATGCAGCTGAAGTGGGCGGCGAGGTGTTTGTATTGTGATCATTGTTGTTGGTAATATTATCTCCATTGCTGCCATAGCCGCCCCCATCTCCGCTGGACGAAATGCTGGCTATCGTGAATGGAATCGGAGATTGTACCCTTTGTCGCTTGGTTCGCTTGCCTTTCACGAAGTGGGTGTGATCTTTCGGACCCATAAATTCCTCCATAGATTCCATGTTCCTCCACCACCACCACCACCACCACCAATACAAAATCTAGAGAGAGAGAATGAAAAGGGAACGACAGGGAGAAAGAAAAGGGGGTTGGAGGAAGCAAGGTGAGGAGAGTGGGTATGTATTTATATATAGTGAATATGAGAGGTTTAGGAGTCAAAAAAACAACCCCAAAGAGTAACTGTGAATTAGTCCGCCAGTCCATCTATATATATATATATATATATATATATATATATATTGTGTGTGTGTGTGTGTGTGTAAATATAGAGTTAGAGAGAGAATTTTAGAGAGTGGAGGAGGAGGAGGGGGGAAAGATTAATAGAAAAACACAACAGGGAGCAGTAAAAATATGCTAAATATGGGAGAGTTAAGACAGTTGGAGGAGGTGAAGTTTGTTAACGTAAAGTCCGTTTCACACTCTCTTTCTCACACTTTGCCAACGCACTTCATTTAGGATTTTATAATAAAAATAGACAGCAGACACTAAATTTGCAAAACTAAAAATGAAGACACCAAAAACAAAAGATTGGTTGCACCACAAAAACACCTGCCCGTGCTTAATAAAATCAAACTCCAAATGCATGCATGTCGGCCGTGGACTTACATCTTTTGCTCGAGTAATATTTGATTGTGCATATTTTAGTATTCATGCATTCACATTAATGAGAGTTGTTAGTAACTTTTACCCTAATGAACCTCACTTTTATATAAGTATATAAACATCATATGAATATCAAAATATAAACTATAAATCATTACTCATTTTACTGAGTGAGACGATCGCTCTATTTTATTATTCATAAATTTATTTTATTTTATTTTTTTCAAATATAAAAAAAAAAAAATATTGCAAGTTTCAAAGAAAAATAATATTTGTAAAAAATAATTACATCACGTCAAATAATATCTTGAGATTACAATGTCATTGAATAAGTTCACTCTCTTCTTCAAAGAAAGGTATTCCTATCTTATTCTTTCAATCTTGTGATATTATTTTGTGCTCTAATTGATTCATAGGTGGGAAAATAAAGAATTCTATCCAAAATACCATGGAAGAGGCCATGCTGTCCCCTAAATTTTTATTTATTTTAATAGTTTTTATATTTTTCAGTTTTTTTAAATAAACCTTCTTAAATTATATGATTGCCCCCCTCTAGTCTAAAATCATACTCCCTCTATGTAAAATTAAGGGATTCTTTTTGGAATTCTCACCATTTAAGAAAGATTATTTTATTATTTTAAAATTATTTAAATTTTCAATACTATCCTTATTTAACTTTCCATATATAGGTTATTTTATACATTATAATAAAGGATAACTTTGAAAATTCACAAGTTAAAAAACATTGGCTTTTTAAATGGGATACTTAAATTGAGACACTTCAAAATAAAATAAAGGACTTTTAATATAGGATAGATAGCACTTTATCCTTATTTTAATTTTATTTTGACCTCCTTAATTTAGTAGCTTTTGGATTTTAATTTTAATTTTTTGTATAGTCTTCACTTTTTAAAGAATTTATTTTTTAATTGGACTTTTTGTCTAATCTATAAATTTTTTTAGATCAATAAATTTATTTATTTATTTATTAAAAATATTTTCAATTAATATAAAAAAATTTATACTATTAGTTTTTTAAATTTATAATCAAACACTAAATAAAAATTTTGCCCCTACTAAAATAAAACCATGACTACATGCCCGCACAACACTTGAAGTCGTGCCCATATTCATTGATATAAAACAATGGTTTAAGCTGACCAATGAAAATTAGTCATGCATCAAGATGTACATTAGAAAAGTTTTTTTTTTTTTTTTAAATGCACATAGCTTGTATCTATTGGTTTGGAAAACCTGGTGTTTCAGGACCAACAAAGAAGATTTTAAGGGCATCAGTTGGAAATGGTTTTGTCTACCCTCTCTTAGACAGTCTAAGTCCAGCTGAAAAAAAAATTTACATAATTTGAAATATTAAATCTCAAAAAATGAGAGATAATATGTTTTTAATAAATTATCAAATTATGTAATTGATGCGTTTGCATAAAAAAAATTAAAAATCGAACATTGTTCTTATAAATAAAAGGGGCGGGAGAGGGAAAGGAATGGAGAGTATTGTTTTTAAAGACGAAGAGAGATTCGAAAAGATTAAAAGAAAAAAATCACACAATATTGTAATTTTTTACTTTTTCAATATTCCTATAGTTTTGAACTTTAAATTTAATAATTTTTATAATTATATGATGTTGGTTTGTCCCACATCGTCCGCCTCTTTACGCAATTTATATAGCTGGCTGTCCCTTTCCTTAACACCTGGGTTTTATGAGTTTATATCATTTAGAATTGCATTTTTATAGTTAATTTTAGATTATTGTCCTTTATTTTAGAAAAAAAAATGAAGTGATTGATCAATTTTTATATATAATATTTAAGAAAATGAATTCCTAATAAAATCCCACCGGGGGGGTAAAACTAAAAGCAAGGCCCACTGCTCTGCCTCAACATTCTCTCCCTCTCTGGGAAGAAAGATGATGTGATTGGAGAGCAAGACTCCAAGCACGGGATCTGCGGTGCACCCTCTCTTTCTTGGAGCTTCTTTTCACTAAGAGCCCGTTCGAGAGTCGTTTGTCCAGTTCAAATCATGATTTTGACACATGAGAAAGTCTAAATGCCTTTACACCCTTTTTTTTTTTTTTTTTTCAGTAATTGCCTTCACGCCCACAGCATGTTTCCTATTGTTATTTAACTCCTATAACAATGGGAATTCTTGTAAGACCAACAAGGACACGAAATTTAGAAACATAAAGGTCATAGTAGCGGAAATTTTTTGAATGATTCTATTTTAGTAATATTATGTGATGTGTGATATGACTTACCTTTTTTTAGTGAGACATAAAATATGTGACAAAGTGTGATTAAAAGAGCACATTGACACGTGATATATCAGACTCATAAAAAAATAAAAAAATATCCCGTAAGCAAACCTACAATGCAAGTCATAATTCTATTATTCAACTGTTAGATATAATAAATTAATTAATTAATTAGTAGGGCTGCAACAATCGAAAGAAGAATTGCAACTATTAATGAGATAAATGAAGTTATCTGCATAGACAAGTTGGCCTATATGAGATGTTTGCCTTGAGCATGAATTTTGGTTCGATTCTTTACACACACAATTTATGATTTTTCTTATGCTTTTTACATTGGCGAAAAAAAAAAATATGTAAGCTCTATTCTATTTTAAAATTTATTATTTGTCAAATTGTACGAAGGAATCTACTCAAATTCAAATAGAGGCCAAATTTATAATAAATTCTTTCGAGTTTGAGTGCTAGAAAAATAAGTAAAACTTGATTATGGTTTGAATCTTGGATTATTTTGTTAAATCACCAAGTTAAGAGTCTAACATATTTGACTCAATTCACTTGCATATAATGCAATTAAAACATAAGAATGGGAAGAAAAGAATCTAATATCGATCATAATTAAAGGAAGGAAAATGATTTTCAATCTGACACGACTGAGCTGAAATGATAAACTAAATTAAACACATAAAGAATATTTATTAATTTAAAATAAATTAAATGATGTGTCATTGTGTCTAATCAACTTAACAATTCAGCTTACCCTTTTGAAATGAATAGCATTACCCCTAAAAAAATCCAACTAGCAGGACTTTGTAGGTCTCAAAAACATTGGTAGTATTAAGAAATAATGCCAAATATATGATTATACATTCTATTTATGGATTCATAGCATGTAGAGTAGCTGTAGAAGGGGGCATGGTTTTCCTTTAAAACTAAGATTTTTCTTTTCTTAATTTTTAAAATAAAATGTTGCAAGGGTTAAAAATCTATATATTTTTTTGTGGATCAATTGGTCATGGGGCTATTGCAAAGTGTTTGCTTAGCGAAAAGTTTCAAGTTCAGCTTCTCATTTTTCTCAAGAGCCATTCATCACTCACTTCGATAGAGTTACCGATGCTAGCAGAGTGGTGACCTCCACCTAGCCAAGGAAAAGTAATCGCCCGAAGAGCTAAATACCCCCGTAAAAAAAAAAAAAAAAAAAACTATTATTTAACTATATACATTTTCTAATTGTTAGCAATAAAAATTCAATCCTTCATTATCCACCCTACTAGATTTCATACCAACGCTAATTCCTTAAGCTACCCATCTCACTAGATATTATGTCAGCATTTCTCTACTGTATTACTATAACTTTGATCATTGTGTTTAAAAATAGGTGTCTTTTTACAAAATTTTAAAAACTAATTGATGTGGATGAAAATAAAATATAAAAATAGCCAAGGAGTATAAAAGTCATCTGACAAACTAACACTAACCTCTGTGTTCTGAATAAATAAAAATGTTTCTAAAAAAAGAAAAAAACTGTTTTCTGTAAGCATAATTCCCCACTTATCTTGCAATACATGGTGCAACATAACCTCCAATGTATGAAAAACCCATACAACCACCTGCCACCAAAAGTGATTGTAGTCTGTCTTTGCTTCTTACTCACTAAAAAATTATTAAATTAATCAAAACACTGTTGTTTAAATTCAAAAAAAGCATCAAGTTTGGATAGAAATCTTAGTGAGTATCATATAATGCATAATTATGTGTAGTATTAGTTATCTAATCAATCAGTTCATGTGCTGTTGACCCACTCATTCATTAATTTCATCTAATTTATAAGTCACCTCTTGTGTGGACCCCAATTCCCACATTTCAGGCCCACTTGATTATAATTTTTGTCTTAGCCAATCAAAACATGCCATGTGTAACAATTATATCTAATAAGTTGAACTAGGAAATTAAAATAATTGAATTATATATAGTTTTTGAATAAGAAGCAGTATAATATTACTACAACCATATTACAGCAACTAGATTTGTAGGTCACCAAAATATAGCCCTTTTTGTTTATGTGATATGGACAGCAAGGCTATTAAGGGGAATAGTAGCTCCAGTTGCACAGTGATGCCCTCATTTTTGCTTTATTTTGTTGACAGGTTGCAGTGTCTTGATTTAAACTGTAACCTTAAATAAATAAAGGAATAAAAACAGCTCAAACATTGTTTTTTTTAAAAAAAAAAAAAAACACCTACAATAAAATTAAAAAATAATAATAATTGACTGCAAATTAAATAAGAAGAACCTCATCCTATCAAGTTATGTGTCTCCACTATAACTTGGCAAGTACAATCACATAAATATAATGTGACTATTTATTTTTTTAAATAAACAATAAATAAATATTACACACGTGACAAATTATAGTTGAAACTCATATTGGAATAGAAGAAAAGAGTAGATTCTTATTATCTAGTTTAGAGCTAAATATATCTTTACAAAAAAGTTGGGTACATTACACTGACCTCCCCTGAGATTTATGACACCGACACTGATCTCTCCTAAAATTTATGAAATTACACTGACTTCCCTTACTTCACAAAATAATATACACATACCTCTCTCCTATCAATTTTTTTTTTTTAAATGATGAAACTACTCCTTTTATTTATTTATTTTTATATTTTTTTAATTTTGACCAATTTATTCTAACTTTTTTTAAAGATGTTTCAATTTTTTTATTTAAAAACAAATTTAAGGTAAATAACTTATTTTATTTTATATAAAAATAAATTTAAGATTTTTATCAATATTTATTTGAAAAATGAAAAAAAAAAAAAAATAGTCAAGATTTAAAAATTTGGAAAAAAAAATATGAAAGAGATAGTTTTGTTATTTTGAAAAAAAAAAAATTTGATTAGAGGAAAGTGTCTATATATTATTTTGTAAAGTTAGGAAAGTCAATGTAACTTCAAAAACCTCAAAAAAACATTCTTGTAATTGTTATAAATTTTCAAGAGAAATGGGTGTAATTTACCCCAAAAAAAAAAAAAAAGTTTAAAGTATGGGGTGATCTGCTAATGTTGCATAACCCATCATTGCTTTGGATGAAATGGTGCATGCATGGCCAAAGGGGATATAGGTTGTTAGTAGTGGTGATAAGTCAATGGTTGAGAGAGGATTAAGGAGGGCAAGTCCATGATGTGAACAATTATTGTGTGTGGGTTGTGTGAGGCACGTTTAAGGGAGGCCAAAACCCAGCTGATGAAGGTAGATTTGGGCAAGTAAAGAATCACTTCATCATGTGTTCCTCTCCTCCTTACCCTTGTTTTAGGCCACCTCTTGTATCTCTGGCACAGACACAATCTATTTTTTTATTACTC
Source organism: Nyssa sinensis (assembly GCA_008638375.1). Classification (NCBI taxonomy): domain Eukaryota; kingdom Viridiplantae; phylum Streptophyta; class Magnoliopsida; order Cornales; family Nyssaceae; genus Nyssa; species Nyssa sinensis. The sequence continues at coordinate 15,692,230 of CM018041.1, read as the reverse complement.
ACAATAAAAAGAGTGGGAATAACAAAGTGCTAGCTTAGAAGCGGTTGTGCATACATACATATACACTACTATTATATTCTCTGTACTTCACAAGTCATCCGTGAGAGAGAGAGAGAGAGAGAGAGAGATTCAGTAACTTCTCAGCAACTCAAGATGACATGTTTATTGCAACTAAGCAACCCAAAAACCTGAATAAAAAATAAATAAACGAATGTGTACACGAATCTATGTGATTGTGCTCACTCTTATGGTCAACTTATACAGTAATTTGTATTAAGCATGATTCATGGTGTCAATAATGTAATATGCAACAAAAATGGGATATCTAGCAACTAAACAAGCCAAAGCCAAAGCCAAACTATATTTGTCAGAACTGTAAGAGGAATCCATCAAATTATGCACATTTTTATAGTGAACTGATATAAAATTTTGTATGAAGCCTGATATATGGTGTGAGTTTTCTATCATACTCTGAATTTTACAAACACCAGACCACATAGAGAAATGCATCTTTTCTTTGCATAACAATTTCCCAGTATAACGATAGCATCATTTCAGTGTCTGAAAAATCTTTTTTCTTTTTACCTCAACAACCTATGGTTAGATATCAACAAAAATGGAAGTTCAGACCATCAAGTGGGACCCAATACAATACCTTCCTCTGATCAGATCGGACGGTGGGAATTGGGTTGTGATCACAAATGCTCACAGCCTACTGACACTATTCTATTCCTTTGTAAGAAAAAGACACATAGCAAACAGGGTGGAGTGAAGTAGGAGTCAATGCTCCAAAAGTCTTTCTTTATTGCAATTTTTTAAAGCTGCTATTCCGAGCAACAGATAAACTCTGAACATAAATCAATAATTACAATCAACTATATCTATATATGTGTGTGTGTGTGTCTATCTATCTATATATATATAACAAATAGATAGTTAATATGCAATGGTAAGCAAGTTGGATGAGCTGACTTGAGGGTGAAAATAGTATAAAATAAACAATAGGATGATTATGAATGAATGAGATATATATATATATATATATATAGCAAAGCAATTATCATATTCGAGTTGGGGAGCCTAACTTGTTGACTTTAAAATTTGATGGGAAAGGCCAAATAGACAACCTTTGGAATTGCTATAGGATGTATGTCCCTGATGAGACAGTGCCGGGCATGTTCTATGCTTATTTCCACCTTCCCTCACATGAATCAACCTGAAATTTCACTAGAGAGGAGAAAACACACTTAACAAACGTTAATACGAGTAGTTCCAGTGAAGTAGCTCTGAGTGGGTGAGGAGATACTAGTTGGAGTGGTGTTGGTACTAGTGAAAATAGGTGTCATTGAATTGAATTGAAAGTTTATCCTAAGCATTCAACGATAACGACCTCATGCCTACTCTGCCTACAATTAGGTTCAAACTACATGATGTGCATCTCTCTGGATTGTGCTCCCAGTGCCCCACCTGCTTCAAGAATTGACTATTCTCTACCGCCTGTAAAACACAAAAACACTAAAACCATTTAACTCCGAAAATTAAGCAATAAAAAAAGGAGGAAAGCGGAAGATCCACTTGTGTGACATAAGCATATCTCAGTCAGATTTTTTTTTCTTTGAGCTTGCAATCTCAACATCACAGATGTTACGGCTGCAAGGTCACAAAACAATGTCCGCGTTGTCACTAGAGTTCAAAACAATTTCTAGAATTTTTCAGAAGTTGACAGTGGCATTTGAATAAGACTAATGTGTAGCAGTGTTTGATCACCATGACTGCCGTGGCATTGTCAGTGGTGATAAACCACAATGGGCTTGGGTGATATTTCAGTCTTGAAAAGCCAATAAATTTATGCCCATCAAGAGAAGGGGAAGGGGAAGCCTACACAAAATATTATCTGAAAATGACATCAGGACTATGTCAGCCAAAAGAGTTGAAGCAGCAGCACATAAAGAAAATCCTTTTCAAGGTTGAAGTTGTCAATTTGTGTGTATGTGTGTGAGAGAGAGAGAGAGAGAGACAGAGAGAGAAAGAGAGAGATCTGTAGGGACAATGCAGGATTACAAAAATTTAAAGCTGGTCAGATCCGACAAATGTTGTTAGGGTAGTTTTACTAACAAAGATGTAAACACAATAATATTATTCTAAACCTTCAAAGGTTGTCCTGCAAGATAAATGTCACCAAAAGAATTGAAAGGAAAGAATTTCAAATAAACAAAAATGAAGTTTAATGTTTCCTTTGAACTGCTATGTTAATCATGTCCTGGCAATGAGCGGTTGGTGCATGACTTTCTCAGAACTCACTGTAACTAAAACTCAACTTTGGATCATACCAAAGCGCCATATGCAACCATCTTGAACATCAAAGTTGCATATCTGTTGTCCATGTACCTTGCACACTGGGCTTTTGGTAATATGTCTTGTCTTAAGCTTTACCACCTTTCTCCCCAATGCATTCCTTAGCCTAGTCGCTTGTAGCAGTATGTCTTCAGGGGGTAGATTTTTCACGCATATCACACGTTGGTTCTTGTTCCCTGTGCATAAAATAAACAAAACAGTTGTTAATTTCTGTATGCATTTTCATTTAAAAACAAATAACAAAACTTCCCAAGTTGAGAGAGATTTTATGGTCAATCATTCACAAGTTCATCAGATAGCACATAGTTTGACCACTCTGTTGTCTAATTGTGGGATTATGACCTCACTAATACAAGATTTTGGATAAAGGACTTTATTGTCTGGATCCCTAAGAAAGGTGGTGCTTCAAAGTTAAAAGGACTTTAGACCGATCAGTTTGGTGGGTAGTATCTCCAAGATTCTTCCTAAAAAACTTGCTATTCGATTGAAAAAGGTGTTGGATGAGGTGGTTTCCCATTCCCAAAATGCCTTTGTTATGGCAAACAGATTTTAGATGCAGTATTGATTGCAAATGAGTATGTTGACTCGAATTTAAGGAGTGGGAAGCAGGGTAGTATTTGCAAGTTGGATATAGAAAAGGCATGTGACCATGCAAATTGGAGTTTCTTGCTTCATTTTATGGATCGTATCGTATGGTGGGGGAGTGTTGGAGTTGTTTCCCATTCCATAGTTTATTTTTCGAATCTTTATCAATGGGGTACAAGGAAGGTCTCTTTTTTGCAAGCTCATGAGTTTGGCGACAAGGGGATCCTCTTTTGCTCACCCTTGTTATGTAGGTTTTGAGTAGAATAATTGAGAAGGCAGTTTTCGCAGGGTGGGGGTGGATTTGAGAGGTTTTGAGGTGAGCCATAAGAATCTTCCATCTCAATCTCCCACATTTTTTCATGATAATACTATTATTTTTTGTGGAGTGGAGAAGAACCAATCTATATCTCCTTTGTATTCGCACGTGCTTCGAGCAGGTTCTAGCTTACGAATTAATTTTGGCAAAATCAAATATCATTCTGGTAGGGGAGATGGAGGAGGATGTGGTTTTTTTGGCTGGAAATCTTGGGTGTACAGTCCAGACACTACCCATTTATTACTTGGGATTGCCTCTAGGAGCATCCTTTAAGGCTGCAGTGGGTTAGGATTTAGTGATAGAGATGGTGGATTGGAAGAGACGATGGGTGTTTTTTTTTTTTTTTTTTTTTTTTTTTTGGGGGGGGGGGGGGGGGGGGGGGGGGAGTTAAGAGCACCTTGTCAAGCCTACAAACATATGTTATGTCTCTTTTTCTAGCTCCGATTTCACTAGCAAGGAGGTTGGAAAAGCTTCGAAGAAATTTCTTATAGAGTGGTTTGAGGGATGAATTCAAATATCATCCTATTGCTTGGAACAAGGTGACTGTCCTTTTAGTAGTGGAGACATCCATATTCGTTGCCCTAGGCAATTCAACAAAGCTTAGCTAGGGAAGTGGCAGTGGCAGTGGCAGTGGCAGTCAGCAGTAGAAAATGATTGCCTTCGGCATTAAGTTGTAGAAGGCAAATATGGGGTTAGTGTTGGAGGTTGGACTTTAGCCAAGGTGTCTGGCTTATATGGAAAGAGTTTGTGGAAGAGTATTAGAAAAGGACGGAATGAATTTGCCACCCATATTCAATATGTTGTGGGAAGAGCAGATAGGATTCATTTCTGGCTTGACATTTGGTGCAGGGATAATATTCTGAAGAGAACAATTTCAGACTTAATCCACATTGCTTGGGATAAAAAGGCTTCTGCTGCATCTTACATGCATTTTTGGATCATGGAATTGTTTGGGATCCTTGTTTGATAAGAGCTTTTCAGGACTGGGAGTTGCCATAAGTGGTGGACTTCATGTCAGTTTTATATGGGGGTGTGTGTTTTGGGGGACAGGGATTAAGTGGAGCTTCGGGGTCAATTCATATTATAAGGTGCTTTAGGGAGGCCATAGTGGGGTTTCTCTCCATGGAAGAGTGTTTAGAAGTTCCCAGTTCCCTCGAAGGTGTAGTTCTTTGTATGAAATACAGCTTTGGAGGTTATTCTTATCTTGGACACTTTAGGGAGAAAAGGAAAGTTTCATCCTAATTAGTGTTGCATGTAAAGAAAGCAGAAGAATCCTCCAACCATCTTCAACTCGACTATGCGGCCACTAAAGAGGTGTCGTTTGTGGTTTATTCCACTTTTAGGATTTTCTAGACTATGCCTAATTCGATGATTGAGCTTTTTTGGAGATGGAGGGCAGCATGCCCGTTGTAGGGTCAAGGAGGCTTGGAGGGCGGTGCCCACTGTACTTTGGTGCATTTTGTGGATGTGAAATCATTGCATGTTTGAGGAAGTGGAGGCTCCTATTCATAAAGAAAAGGACTATTGGAAACTTTGTTAATTGGGTTTCAAAGAAAAAATTTCCCATTTCTTCATACAAGATTTTTTATTTTTTTGGGCAAGCAGAATTGTAAGGATGAGACCTTGTAGGTCTCTCTTTCTCGCTTTTATATGGGTTGCGCCCCCTTGGCGCTTTTTGTATAAACTTTACTTATCAAAAAAAAACACTTGACCTCACTAATACAACTAGCACCAAGTTTTCAGTTGCTTAGAGGAAGTTTGAACTAATATTAGAAACTAAAATAGCTTGTTTCTTATGCAAGGGAAATATGGAGCTTGTTTCTTAATTTGTTTGGCTTGAGTTGGGTGATGCCAGCTTCATTAAGGGAGGTTTTTTTGGGGTGAGGGTGTCATGGAGTAAGGAGAGAACTAAAGATTGCTTGGAACATAGCTCCTCTTTGCATAATATGAAGTTTTTGGCAGGAAAGGAATAGAAGGATTTTTTAAATGTTCTTTAATTTTTTTTTCCTGGTGTAAAGAAGTTAGTCCTAGGTATTTAGATAGTTATATCATTTTTTTTAAGGAACTTAGGCTTTAATTTTTCTAGACATTCTCCGTCCTTTTTGTAAATGGGTTCGCCTCCCTCCGGCATTTTTATTTATATATTCATACTTCTACTGATTAAGAAAAAAGTTTTTATCAATCAAAAATTAAAACTACAAGGTCAAACAGCATTTCTAGTGTACATTTAATTAATAATTTCTCAAGGAACCAACTTCTTTCAATGGTGAATAATATATAACTATATTATTAATAATTAATTTTTTTGAAAAATACGTTTATAGTAAATTATTAAAATAGAAAATAAACAAGTATATCTATATGTATCATATAAAAACTATTTAGCAAAACTTTTTTAGTAATCAAAAAAGATTAGGGGCTTTGTTATAAGTTAAATTAGATAATACATATCCTTTTGTGAAAAAGGTTCATCACCATCCCCATTTTTATTCTTAAAATCATTGAGTCAAATTTTTTTTTAATTAAAACCATTGAAAACTCAATAATTAATAATTCTATTATCAATAATTTCTTGACTTCTCAAGATTATTAATTATTAGAAGGTCAACTGTAGTATATTTATCTTGCGTAAGTACTCCATTTAATAGAAAAGGTTTGGAACTTAAAGGAGCTCTTCAGTTTCAGACCATCAATTTGAAAGCCTTCTATTATAATTCTGTCCACCAATGACAATAACCTTGGATAAAGAGACTAAATATCCATGGTCTGCCCCAAGTTATTAAAGGTACAAAAGAAGGTTGAGGATGATAGGTTTCAAGTGTAATGCTCGTTGTAATGAATATCTCCTAGCTAGGCTAATATGGTTGTTTGAGTTTAATATAGCCATTACAATACTATGATTGTCCTCCACTGTTCTGAATGGGGAAAAAAATTATCATCACTACAATTGAAAAAGGAAGCTATAAAGTCCCATGTCATGAGAGATCATATGCACCAGAAATAGAATTTTGAGAGAGAGAGAGAGTCTTCTTACTGTAAAAGCCCTTCAAGTGTGGATGCTGACCACGAATGAGTTCAGTGACCACCTCTAGTTGAGGATTGCACTCTCTAAATGTTGGCAAATGAGACTCCATAAATGCCCTGCCATATTGCTTTCCTCCTCATTATAAAGATGTGCAAATGAAATAATATATACAAAAAACTGTCCAGAGGCTCTGCTACTGGCACGTGACTTAAACTATGATAACTTAATTAGAGACTAGACAAAGAATAGATGATATAACAACTCAAGATGTCTGGATTTGAAAAAGAATTCAAATAATTCTGAAAGCAAGTAATGGGGTCAAACTGTTTCTATGACACTTCATATTACATTATTACACCAGTGCTATGCTAATGAAATTAACTAACATTGTTATGAACTTTCAATTCAAATTTAGTTTTGTCTTTGGATCATTTAAAAGGATTGCCTAGTGCCAGTAATGAAGAACTGATAGAATCTTCAGAGCTTCTGCCTCACTTGTCCAGCATAGGAAAAGTATATCTTATGAGAGATACAATGATCATGGCAACTTAGCCTTGAAAGATAGATATCAAACCCTAAGGCCATGATGGCAAACTATATATCCTTTTTAGTGGAGGGCTTTGTTGGAACTCCTTGCTTTAGAAGGAACCTTTTTTTTTTTTTTGATAACTAAGAAAAATTTCATTAAAGAGCCCAAGGGTACACAAGTACAAAAATAATTACAACCATTCTATGTGTCAATGCACATAAAATGCACCAAAAAAAAAAAAAGATACAAAAGAATCTATGTCCATAGTGGAGCCTCCCGACAACCAAACATTCTGAGAGGTCAACACCTGACGCTGACGCATTTACCCTCCAAATGGGGAACTCAATACCCTCAAAAGTTCTATTATTTCTTTCCCACCAAATGGAAAGAGGGACTAAACCCCATGTTTTTCCTGTCCTCCTGCTGTAAAATCTTCCTCTCCAAGATTCTACGATTTCCATGGTAGAGTGTGGCACAACCCTCCATTTTATGTGTTTTGAGAACCCATCGCAACTTCTTGCAATGCTCTTCCACAACTCCATACCATGGGAAGATCTCACCTCCCTAGAACGCCAATCTCCAGAATCCACCCTATATTTCCTCTGCACCACCCTTCTCCACAGGCTATCCTTTTCCTTTCCAAGTTTCCACAACCATTTCCCCAATAAGGTCTCATTAAACAAATGAAACCTTCGAATTCCCAAACCTCCATCCTTCATGAGACAGCACACACTTCCCCAATCTACTAGATGGTACTTATGCTCATCTCCCATACCTCTCCACAGTAAGTTTCTTTGAAGTTTTTCCAGCTTCCTTGCCACTAAAGTTGGGATTGGAAAAAGGGATATAAAATGCTTTGGCAAGCTTGAAAGAGTACTCTTCAAAAGTGTGAGACACACCCCTTTTGAAAGATATTGCTTCTTCCAACCGAACAGCCTCCTTTCAAACCTCTCCAGAACAGCTTCCCAAATACAGGAATTCTTTGTTCCCTCAATAAGACATAGGCATTTCCCCAACTCTACAACCCAACAAAATTGAGAACGTGTCCTAGCCCTGCCAATTTGCTCTTCCCCATATTAACTTCAGTCCCGAAAAAGCTTGGAAGCAAATTAGAATACATCTGAGAAAACCCAACTGCTCATACCCCACATCACAAAAAAGTGTGGTATCATCTACAATTCGACATAAAGGAGACACGATATCTCGATAGGGGCACTGCCTCCTCCTAATGTGAAACCCCTCAACATCCCCCCATAATTAGCTTCTTTCTCCATCAACAACTGGCTCATAAACTCCAGAAAGAGAAAAAAAAAAAAAAACAAAACCATTTAATACCATCTCCAACAAAACAGAATCTACAAGACACTGAAAATTCTCCAATCCTAATATACTCTTTCACCACCACCCTGTTATCCCATAACAAAACCACCCTACCAGCAGACCCAATGGCATTAAGACACAATCAATCAACATACCTACTATACCAAAGACCTAATCTCTTTACTGGTCATTTGCTCCATTTTTGGATCCTGAAGGCAAACTACTTCAACCTTCCATTTCCTCAAGACAAGCTTTATCACTGCTCTCTTGTCCGGGTCATTCAACCCCTGGACATTCCATGATAAGATTTTAATCTTAATGAAAAAAGAATTGAATCCCCCTCCGACTCCTTCTGCTTCTACTTCCCACACTACCTCCTCTACCATCATAATTAATATCTGAAAATAGGTTTTTCAGCTCCAGTTCCCCATTCCAGCTTCCACCAACCCCCCCCCCCCCCCCCCCTCTCTTTCCTTCCTTCCTTTTTTAATGTCCCGTTCCAGGTCTATTGCCTCAAACAACCTGATGGCATCACAAGTCCTGCCTTCATATGTTAAACCGTTAAAACCAAGGTCCTTACTAACTCCTTCAAAGTTTCTTCTAACCCATTCAGACACTGTCCCTTCACCTATCTGATTGCCTCAGGGGTGCCACCAGGCATCGTCACCTGAAGAGGAATACAGTCCCCAATCTTGAGAGAGCATAAGTCTGTACCTTCGCAAACAGAGTATTATTCTTCTCCTTCCCATAAGTCCGACGCAGTATCTCGTACAGAATTGAGACCATCTCCAATCCCCAAACAGTTGCAGTGTCCCATCCCACAATTACTGCCTTCATGTCTTTCCTCTAACTTAGAAAAGTCCTGAGCCTTTGAAACAATTTTCTTTGCCCGTTACTTCTCAGAGACCTCAATCTACAGCAATCCAGAATTGACTGCCACACTTTAGGAAACAGTTCCCCTAGGATATGCAGCCTTATTCCTCTGCCCAACACAATCCAAGTGGTTTGATCCTCATCCAGGATAGGATTAGTCCCCAAGGACCACAACCCTCCTCAGTGCCAAAACAAAGTGTACTATTTTCCGATGTCGCAGCCTTTCCCTACCCGTTACAGTACTTACCTCTGGTCCTCTTCTAGCTCTTTGATAACCTGAGGATCAGAACCTTCCTCTCGGACACTGTAAACTCTCCCAGCCCCCATCACGACCTTCCCAATTGCTGCTACTCTATCTCTTTCTGCTGCATCAATCTTCTCCCCCTCAGAACTGAGAACAACCTATTTCAATGTTTGGGCCACCAACATATTGTTTGGACCGTTGGGCCTGCTTTAATTGATTCATATTACCCTATTCCACCAATCCTCCAGCACTTGGGCCCTCTCCTCTGGCCTCTGCCCACTTTCCTTTTTTAAGCCATCTCCACACTCTGGGCCTCGAATTGGGTCTCCTGACGGGCCTCTTAGAAGCCTTCGCGCCCGAGAATGTTGAATAAGTAAGATTGTGCTCAGCACACTGAGGCCCCCCGACCCCTGCCCCATATCACAAAAGGCCCAACTCTCTTGATTGTCCAACACCCAGTCCATCCCAATTGGGTGGATCCTGATCCCAAGGCTCCAGCCCTTGTAACCTGACCCAACAACAACTATATCTTGAAATTTGAAAGTCTCCAGGAGTAGAACCTTCTAGAAAAGATTATTGGCCCTCCGATCGTCTGCCATGTGTATCCCCCACCCTCCCCCTACCCCTCCCCCTCCCCCTCCCTTGCACCATGCGTCTTCCAAGCATGCTCCCCACACAGTTTGAAAGTCATCTTCTTTGGCACTAGAATCATGCTTCGATCACTGTAAATCCCACGATCTTGCCAACAAACCTCCATTCCAATGCTCGCCAAGCCATTCCCAAATAGGATCTGGTACCAAGAAGGAAGGATTCTCCATCGTCAAAGAGATTTGAAAGAAAGAATGTTCATCGGATACAGTGATGGTCTTTGGAATTGTTCCTCCTTCCTTTCCCAATCAATACTAATTTCGACGCATCCTTTTTGAAATTTGCATTAAATTTCTTGAATCCTCCACACTCATCATCGATGGTTTCAGATAGAGACCAACTACACAGATGAAGAGGTAACCCATAGATCACCACTCTAACTTCCTTCCATCAACAAATAATGTCGGAACTATCAACTCTAAACAACCAAGTATCCAACATTAACCAAGCTTCCCCCCACCGTTGACATCCCTCCATCAAAACCCTAACAGCCTCTATGTGAGACAATAGCCTAACCAAGAGAAAATCGTCAGGAAAAATTGACACCCCCACTTCTACACCCCCACTTCTGTGGTCACACCCCAAACCTTCAAAGCCCATTCTTCAATTTTCTCCCTCAATCCAACTTCTCTATCAAATCTCCCAATCAAACAATTCTGCAAAAAATCCCTTCGCTTTCCAGTGTTGTCGTGCAAAATTTCAAAACATAAACCCCTCTCCGCCCACCTAATCCTCATTACTCCATTGAAAGAGAGCTCTGGCAGCCTCGCTAATTCTTGATAACTTCGCCTCCTACCTTCTTCCCTTCAAATGTTAGGCTGATTAATCCTCCAACTCTCTCACTTCTACTCTTCCACTTCACCCGCGATGGCTTTTCATTCGGCCTTGATTGCCAAAAGTGATGTCATCGATCTATCGCCCAATTCACCTCTAGTGGAATGCACCTTCCTCTTCTCATTTCCACTTGTGCCAAACAAGCTCTATGACCTTTGTTTCTAGGGAAAAAAAATCAAGATTGGGAGATGGAGGAGGCAATGGATTTGTTGGGATTTTTTCAACACCTCAAGCCTAAAATTGAATTAGGGATCTTCTTATCTAGAAGCTTGGACAGTTTTGAGGAGAAGTTTGGTTTCAAACCCCGTAGGAAATATTTCAATATGATCCTTCTACAACTGAGATGGCTTGAAGAGAGGACCAGCATTTCCCTTGGAAAATGGTGTGGTGTTCAAAAGCCCTGGTTAAGGTCTCATTCTTTGTGTGATCCTTGGCCTAAGAGTCGATCTTGACTATGCATAATCTTCATAAAAAGGGGTGAAATTTGGCTAATAGATGTAGCATGTGTCAAAGAAAAGAAGAAACAACCAATCAGCTCTTCCTTCATTATTAAGTAGCAAAGGAGGTCTCGAGTCACCTCTTCCTACTGTTTGGTTGCTAGTGGACTATTGTCACAGGGTCAAAATTTGAACCAAATTTTTTTGCCTGTGCGGCATCAAGACCGCTGCCTTGACAAGCCAACCACACAACCCAAAGAAAGGCTGAAGCCCTAGAATAGGATTCCAACACAGTAAGGGTCTGCACAATTCAATGAAAACAGGAACTAAGGCACACACATAAAGAACACAACCATTACAGGGAAAGACCCCCAACCTTTTTATTCACTATACTCAAATATTGAATACAAAGGACACTCGGCCAAGGGTTACAAAACACTCTCTCCCACAGATTCGTCCTCTCCACACCTCTATGTAAATACTTCGGTGGTTCTCCCATCTCGCAACCCTAGCATGCATGCATTATATAGCCAGCCATGCACAACTGGCAGTTGACACCCCCAACTACCAAAGGGCTTGCTGGCACCAACCAGCCACTGCCACACCCTCTACAATACATATACATGCACATATATATTGACTGAATATATAAAATAGTCATGGTGTCTGTGATAGTGCAGTTGACATCCCCAACTGCTAGGGTTTGTAAGAAACAAGAGCAAACAGCCAATTGTCCTAGCAGTTGACACTCCCAACTGCTAGGGTTGTCCTGAAGCCACCTGATCTACGCCACATATGTGCAAGCAGTTCATCCCTCTGCTGCACTCAATGCTAGCCCTTGGATCAACGCGCCAGCACAGCATGGCAGTTCCCCTTGTCTGTCCTTAGACAGCTTTGTCTTGTGTCAGACCAGCAACTGTCCCCACAACTGCCTTGTCCTTGCTACAGCCCCACCTGTGTCTGCCACGAGCTAAGTCCACACACACACTGCTGCACCAAGGTCTGCACTGACCACAAGTCTTAATGCCAAGCCACACCCCACACATGCCTTGGTCTTCCTTAGCCACAAAGGACACTCGCCCATGAGCGCCTCAAGGAGGTACTCCCCCCTATATATGTCTTATGAAGATTTGTCACTCTGACAAGAGTGGATACAACTGCTTGCAGAACCAGGTCCTCCTCCTGTGTGCATTAGTCTTGCCAATGGCAAACAATGCACCTAAGTGTTCACAAAGTGCAGCCTTGACCCTTGCTGTCAAAGGCATGCACATTAGCTGCACCAACTCTGAATTGTCCAAGTATTCCTCCAATACTTGGAACATCTTCAACATATCCACAAGGATGCCCATGACAGGCCACCCTTATCTTGGCCTTGGCATTGGGTTGAGGCTCACGAACTTGGCCAACTTCGGAATGTCATTCTGCTCCTGAATCCCATTCCACTCCTGAATGTTATTCCAATGGCATAGCATGCCGCCCCTCCATGTCAAGCCCTCAAGGCATGGCATGCCTCCCCATGCCCATGTCGTCGTGTCAAGTAAAAAAGGGTCTAACAACTATGCTAGTTTCAGTTTTGGACTTCCTGAGGGGATGGACAAGAGGTGTGGTAATAGAAATGTGAGAAAAGTGTGGAAGCTAGCCTTCTTATCGTTTTTGGTGTCTTAGGTGATTTTTGGTGTCTTTGACGAAGAAAGAAATAGAAGAATATCTAATTTTGGCAAGTGATCTCCTTTTTTGTAAATGGTTTCACCCCCCTCGTGCATCTTCTTAACACAATGTAATTATCCAAAATAATAATAATAAGTCCACTATATAGTTTTTAAGATTCCAAAAATCAGTAATTGTATTTTTTTTTCATTCTAAATGTCCTTTTCTTTTTTGACTTCCTTAGCAAACTCAGTTGCCGTCCAAAGACAATCAAGCAACTGTTGTCTATAGACATCAAATGCTGAATTCAATATTGACTTCTAGTTCTTCTAAGTGATGTGAATAAATGAACATCAATATTCCCACCAATTAGATTAATTGATTGGAACCAATGGTAAAATTCTGTCAAACGTGAGGACATGGGTTCAAGCCTGAGAGCAACTCCTTCTCACAAATAATGTTAAAAGTTAGGTCTATCCCTAGTTTACTCCTCCTAGTACCCCATATTGGCAAGAGCAATAATGGGTAATGGCTTTCTATTGCCAGCAATCAGATTGACTGAAGCCTGAAGGATCCATTTAGATGCAAAATATAATGAAAATGTTGTGTACGTAATTTTTATCAAATTCAAAGCCTTTAGATACTTAATATACTATAATGACTCTATTTTTTTAACAAGAAAATTGTATTTAATTGTACTTGATTCTAAGCCTCTCAAATACTCTCTCTCTCTCTCTCTCTCTCTCTCTCTCTCTCTCTCTCTCTCTATATATATATATATATATATATATTATTTTTTTTAGTTATTGTTTTATGCATTTATTTATTTATGTTTCCTTACTTTTTATACCTATCATTTAATTCAAACCATGGTGTTGTCTCATTTTTTTCCCTTATTACTCCATTACATTACATAGCATTTTATTCAGAGTTAAATGATACCGAAGTGTCTATATTCTAAAACAAGTCCTGTTGTTTCACCAACTTAAATATATTACACACTCACTCACTTTTTGAACATGTTAATTCTTAACTACTCAACATTCTTTAGCTTAAAGCACAGGTATCCTATAAAACTTTCCATTAACTTGGCATGAATTTCTTGATCAGAAAACCCTAAGCACGTCATTTCATGATTTATCCATCCTATTCTAACTCTAAAATAAGATTGATACTAATAGTGGACCAGCCGTAAAGCTTCACTAAACCCTCATTCCTATTTCCAGTTTTTGGCTTAAACTCTAGGACCACCAAGTATATGCCACTACAACATCAATCTATAAATGTGGCAAATAAAAGATGATGTGATGAATTTTTTTTTTTTCAGATTCAAAGTTTCACATATACTTCCACTCATTTGTTTCATATTACTTGAGGCCCAATATAAAGAGATTTTTTTCTGATAATATATTTGTTGAACAATTATATAAAGAGCATAATACCTTATACCCCGACTACTTCCTCCCCAATCACAGTAGCTGACAATCAGCTTTTGGAGCTGCCAAACGCCTCTCAACGCCATCCACACCTCACAATTGATGTATTTCTACGCTGAAATAACGGTAAACAGAGATTATCACAGCAACAATAGCACATTCACGAGCAGATAAATGTATAGGACACGTACCCTATCATCACATACACAAGCATACATATATATATATGTGTATATTCTGCGTGTGTAGAGAGAGAGAAAGTACCTAAATGGCGCCTGCAATCGGCGAGAGGCTACCAGTTGAGGGCACGGTTTCTCGGTTCTCCCTCATTTTCAGTCTCTTGACGATATACCTGTTAAACTGGGCCTATCATTACCAAAACGTGGGTTTTTAATTTGGATCCAGACTTGGGCATTAGGCCCATGACTAAAAAAGTGAACTCGGAGCAACTCCGAGACACTTCCTATAGTTGTTCTATAGTCATTTAACCGACGAGAAATTGAAATTTGAATACGCTCTCCTATTGACTGCCTGTTTTAGAACAGCTCTAATGGAGCTGTCAAAGTTGTTACTATAGTCATGATACAGTGGATAGTTTTAAAAAGTGCACTCTAATGGTAGTTCTTAGCTGTTAAAATTTGATTTGAGTTAAAATATTTATCAAATATGACTTTTAATTTAATAACGTACTATCTTAAAGAACAGTTCAGATTGTAACGGTTTTATTTTGATGAGAAGAAAATGATAGTTGGAAAAAGAAATGATAGTTAGGAATGGCCATTGAAAAGAAGAATGATAATTCTAACAAAAAATAACACTTCACCATTAGACTAGAAAAGTCAAAATTAGCTTTTTAGTATTATAACACTGTTAAAATTTAATTTTAACAGTGTTAAATGAATTTTACAATTAACTTGGTCTTAAAAAGTCAAATTGTGGCTCTAAAATTTGAGGAGAGAGAGAGGCTCTCTAAATTTGTATGAATGGAGAAAGTGGATAGAATTTAAATTTAAAAATTAATTAAGAAATTCATGATTTGATAAAATATGAAGCATAGTTGGAGTTACAACCGTAAACAAATCAGATCGGATCAAGGGTGATTCATAGCTTATTTGTTAAAAATATTGACAGATCAGATCGGATCGAATTTATTAACGGATCTACAAATTCTTAATCTAAATCCGAACTTATTAAGTATCGGTTCGAATTCATTCCGATAATAATATTAATATATAATATGTATATAAAGTTATGTTATAATATATTTAATATATATTATGCTAATAATATTTATATAACGTGTAAAGTTTAAAATATATAAACTCATTTTAAGAAAATCTTATATAATTGAATATTTAACATATTATAAAATTTTAAATTATATATTTTAACATTATATATATAATTTACATATATATTATATTTAATAAGATCGGATTTATATAATTTATATCTGATCTATTTAATTAAAAGAATTATGATATTCGGATAAAATTCTTTATTTTATATTCGATTAAATGAATCGGATTCAAATCAATATCCGATCTTAGTTGAAGAAATGAACTTAATAGTAGTTAACTAAAATGACTTTTTATCCACTCTAGTTAAAATGAGAAATAATTAAGTATAATCGGAGATGTTCTAACTTCTAAGTAAGCAATCAAGGCTCCATCACCCCCCCCCCCCCCCAAGGCATAAATAAATAAATATTAAGTAAAAGATCTATATTCAAGTCAAGTTTTTTTTTTTTTTGTCAAAATTATCATTAATTTAGGAGCAAAGTACTAACAAATTTTCTATTATCCTCCCATTTGTCGTTGACACATGTTTATTGTTTGTACATACATTGTATATACATATATCTATATATGTATTACTATATATGAGTTTTATGTGATATTTTATGTTTATGTTTGTTTTAGCTTAGATCTCGTTTTGATGATATGACATTTTATTTTTGTCATAAATGATAAGTATATTCCTATAAATAAATATTATGCAATCTCCCCACTCTATTTTTTCAGAAACCATAATCCCTAATCTATCTCCGGTCTCCATTCTTCACCTTCACTTCCCAATCACATCCACGTTCTTTTCTCTCCAATTCGTTGTCTTCTTTACGATCATCTTCACCACTTAAGGACATCTTCTTCTTCTTGATTAGCATCAATGAGTTGCTTTCTCAATTCATCGATTCCAACGTCTCTGCGACGAGCCTGTATGACCTCTAATTATTGGTTTGGAACTGTTATGATATGAGCCATCCACTTTTGTTCTTCCATCATATATATATATATATATATATATATATGTGTGTGTGTGTGTGTGTGTGTGTGTGAAATACAAACAACATTCGTGCAAATTAAATACATAAGGGAAAGTATGAGTTCAATTTTAATTGTCAATATAAGAGGTTCGCTTATATAAATGAAAAATCATATAGAGATCTATCAATGCTATATGATTATATTATAGTGAAATTTCTTGGTCATCAAAATTGGAAAGGGAAAGGAAAGCAAAAATAAAATGATGGGTTCACTATGTTTCTTGAAAAATAATGAAATTTCACTATGTTTCAAAAAATCAGTGAAATTTCCATGTTTTTGGAAGAAAATGAAATTTTACTATGTTTTCGGAAAATAGTGAAATTTTTCACTATTCAAAATGTAATTTTTTTTCAAAATTTCATATGAGTTTTGTTTGATAGATCTCAATTTATAAGGTCCAAATATATAATTTTTATAAAAAAAAAAGATTTATATATTATGAGTAATTGACTTTTAAATTTTGAAAAACCTTTTACAAATATATGCCTAAATTTACTATGTTATGGACATAAAAAAGGTGAGATCAAGGAGTATTGTTGTCTTATAATTAATTATTGATGGGCTTTTGTGATTAATATATTTAGGCTTAGACTCAATCCCTGTTTTCATCTTATTTTTGAACTGTTGGCCAAAGTCTCCTTAATTAAATTGGGCACTCAATACTAGTTGTGCAAGTGTGTCACAGTAATTTAATAGTAGAATTTTCATCCTATATTATATAGATTTTTTGTCTTTTTTTTTAAATAATTGATTTGATTCTTATCATTTCAAAACAAATGACCGTTAACGCATTACATGATTTTTTGTACAACAATGTGAGGACGGTGAATCAAACTCACACCAACAATTTGGGAGTAGGCACTTGTACCACTTGAATTAGATCTCGGTCCTTCCATAATTTTAAACACTACTTCATTTTTTCTCCCTCAATGATATGTATATTCTTCAAATATCAATCTCGATTTTCCAATATTTCTTGTATCAACAAACATTTTTGTAGAAATTTATTTAGTATTTTAACTAGACAACAAGGCACTGCAAACACTAATCTATATCTATATCCTGAGTCAGCTTATCTGTGACAGACAGATTCACCCTTTTAAGCTTTTAACTGCCAATGATTGGCGTAGTGACATAAGACTCTCCTCTTTCACATCCTATCTTATGTGGTACTCTCCTTTATTTTTATCTTTATTCCTTCAATTAAGTTATAGATTTTGAAAAAATTACAAACAAACATATCCCTTTTAAAATCATAAATTTGTTTAATTTTGGAAGAATCTATCTTTTGTCTATATTCCTATAGTAATGTATTTCTTACGTGGCCCTCTTTCTTTTTTCTAAAAATCCTTTGCAGTCACTTTCTCTTTATGTATTTCCATCTCGTCTTTTCTCTCTTTTTTTTTTTAATTTAAAAATATTAAAACTATAAAATAATAATAATAATAGATTCCTAAATTAAATTGGATTCTAATTCAAAAATATATATTTTTGCTTATTACAAGTGATATACCATAAAAGAGCAGGCCAATCAACACTTGACACGTATGATTATGAACCCAACTCATGCTCGACTAACTCAGCTTTCGCTCAACCAATGGCTAAGCGCTCGAGCATCCAGATCAGCACAAAAGGTCGGAAGTGGCCAAGCATATGCCTCCAGAGCACATATATATCCTGGATAAGGATCTCAGAGTTAATTACAGGATCTAGACCAACACTCCAGATCTCGTCACCGCCTTAGCGGATGCCGAGCAGGGAATAAGGAATCAATCCTCAACACGGAGACAGTCTTCAACAAGGAAACAGTCTTCAACAAGGAAACTACCATCTATGATTATCTCTATGCAATACTTCACAAGGTAACTACAATCTCCGATGATCAAATCCCTACATTCATGGCTCTGAATCCTAATCAACTTAGGAAGGCCACGGTCTATAAATTAAACCCTAAAGGTACGCTTTATTTTCATGCTCATTCTTTGGCTTTCAATACAATCTTTCAATTCCATTTACTTACTTAAGCATCGGAGCGGCTACCGCCGGAGCCAATCCAGTGGTCCTCTGATCATCTTTCTGAGTGTTCTACAGGTCACGAAGCCCATACTTATTGCGAGTCGAAAAGTGCAGCATCAACAAGATTTATGACTTTACTTTTTAAGAATTTTTTAATTTTCCTTCATTCATCTTTAAATAAAAATATTTAAAATTAAAATCAAATTTACTTTAGCCAAAAAAGAAAACGGTGTGGATCGAATCCAATTTAATAAATTGAAACGCATGGTACATTTTCTTTTTCTTTTAAGCTAAATTTTCATGGGGCAAAACTGGGAACAAATATGTTGCAATTTTCTTAGGGATGATGTGACAAAAGTCCAGTTCTTTTATATTTTAAGTAACTGCCATTGAAATGAATTTGAACTTGTAATGATATATTATTAGAAAGCTCGAGTTCGAAAAGTGAGTCACAGTCTTTATTAATTTCTCAAGTTCGAACCTCTTTTTATTGACAGTTAGAATTTAAAGAATATATCTGACTGTCACAGAGAAAAGGACTTATAGGAATAACAACAGAACGGGATTTGGGATGGAGTGTCCCTTTTCCAACCCCGATCCCATTTATATTCCCCACCCTCGACCTTGCCTCGCCCCATCTAGAGGTTCACCACGACCTCAACCCCGTTTATAATCCTCGACCCTATCCCGAACCTCGACATTTTTTTTTCAAAGTAAGTTGTTTTTTTTTTTTTGGTAGGTAAATTAAAAAGTTATTGCTAAAACAACCATTATAAGAAAAAATAATATAGTTGTGATATGAAAAACCTTAAAACTAAATTTTATAGTATGGTTTAATAGTAAAACTAGTAAATATAGAGATTTTAAAAAAATTAATATATAAATGGGACGGGTTCGGGATGGGATGATCATTTCCCGATCCTGCCCCAACCCTGACAGGATTTTTAAAGTCTCACCTTGACCATACCCCGCCGCTTACCTCGTTTATGAACACCCTATATCCACTCCATTAGGGACCGGGTCGGGCAGAACAAATTGTCATCTCTAGGAACTTAGTGTTGCATGTAATAGTTAGACCTTAAAGGATAGATTTGATTGTCATGAAAAAAAAAATTTAATTTAATGCGTGTAAATTAATCTAGAATACACTAACCGCCCATTAAAAAATAAAAAAGTGAGTCACATGCTTTATCAAATTTGAGAGGGTTCAACCGGTTAGATGATTGTGGGAATGATCTCATCTTTGTAAACTGTTCAATTTGGAAAGCAACAAGCACTTTCTTTTTCTTTTGAACTAATTTTCCGGATGGTATTTATCTCCCCCCCCCCCCCCCCAACCAAAAAAAAAAAGTAATAATTCCTAGCGGTAAATTGGGAATTTTTTTTTTATATTTTTTTTACGATTTTCCTAGACATGATGTGAGAAAATAGCCCTCATTTATATTCGAAGCAACTGTCATCATAAAGGACCACTTGCATCACATATTATAAATAAAAATATCATTATTAAAATCACAAATAAATTTAATTTTAGAAGAATTCAATTTAAGAAGTTATGAATGTTAAAATATTATGAATATTTAAAAATGATAATCAATTAAATTTAAGAAGTATTCAAAGTTATAGATTTAAAAAAATATTATAAACCAAAATATATTTTAGATTACAAATCAAATCAATTTAGGATGACAATTTAAGAAGTTATAAATTAACAATATCATATGCTAATTCTGTTTGTTTGCATGTGAAGAATATAAGTCAAGTCAGATCTGATATTCAATTGAACAATGTTCTTTTTTTTCTTTTTCCAAATGATATTCAATTAAAACCAGGTCTTTTTTTATTTTAAATATCTAACAAAAATGTAATTTTTTGGGTTTTTTTTTTCCTATAAAGTTGATGTCTAACCTTTTACAAGTTCATATTTGATTTAGAATTTCTATTATCGTGAATGATAATTTGCATGGATTCATGGTGGCATATCATGATATAAGAGTGAGAAAATAGGATGAGAATATTCATTACTTTTAGCATTACTTTTTTATTTATCAATATAAGCATTCAATGTATATATCAACTGGGAATCTCTAGCATTACTTATTTAATTTTTTTTTATTATTATCATTATTACATAACCAGTGTAACATCCATGAACCTGCAGTTCAAAGGTCGGATCTCCAGTAATTGGTAATATATACTCAAATCTCACACAAGCTCATCAACATCTATACATATGATGGACCATTCTCTCATGAAGAAAAAAGAAGCAACTGAGTTGCTTCCTCTACACGCATATATACGTATGCATCGATATAATGTATATATTCAAGTAAAGAGCAATGTCAGTTCAGTTGAGATTAGATTCAACTCCTTTTTAACGGATGAGAACCACCGCACCTCTTGAGAATTCTCCCACCCCCAACGGCAAATGTGCAGTTGTGTTATGAATATCAAACCATTGCATTTGCCGGCACACGAGGCTCAACGAACACAGATGTTGTCCTAGGAGGCACCTTAAAGCACCCCGTCGATGCTTCGTATGTTGAGTTTTTGACAAGCTTATCAGTTGACATCAACTGCACAAAGGTTCAAATGGAAAAATCAGTAAATTTTCATGAAAGATGTATCATTTGCTAGTGTCATGATTTCAGGAAGAAAAAAACAAAGGTACATGAGGAAACTATATGCGATATTTCTGAAGGCAACTCCAAGAATGTCTTTTCATGGCCGATAGAACAATATTTCATTGGCCTAATTCAACTGTATTTATGCTTTGTTTGCTAGTAATTTGTAAATAAAAATAAATAAATAATCCAGGAGGGGTCGATTGGTAGACAAAATAAATTATAAATATACACATTCCAGCCAATTCTAACATGTTAAACTTTTCAAATTTTCATTTCAATCCCAATTTCTCCTAAGCAATTAAGTGGAGCACTACTAAAATAAATTATTAAAGATAATAATGATTACTACTTATTTAAAATCAAATGGCTATCTGGAAGGTGTCACAAATAGCAGGCAATTGCCATCCATGCTCTCTCCAAAAAAATACTTCAGAAGTGAAATTTCTTGAGTTAGCAGAGTAGGACTACTAAATTTAAATTCAATTGTAATGCAAATAAAAGCTAGTCTGACCACAGCTGCTTTTAACCATAATTTTTTTTTTCCTACAGAGAATGCAGCACACCTGTACAGGATGAAGTTCAAAAGTTCTTGCCCGTAGTGACGGTTTGGCAAATGTGACTTCAGTTGGGCAGGCATTCACAATAACTACAATATATGAATAGCTGTTTGAAACAAAGCAGTAGCATTATTATCCAATCCATTACCGAAGGCCAACGTGCTAAAGGAAATTGGAATATTTTTTTTCCTTTTTTATATGCACTCTGGAAAATTTATGTTTACTCACATGGGATCCAGCTGAGATAACCCTGGTACACCTTCATAGCCATCTTCGATGCTCATCACTATGACACCAGGTACCCACGATGGACCCGTGTTATGAAATCGTACCCGTTCCTGAACAAAGTGTCATTTAATGATTTAGAATTTGGGAGTTCATTGGTTTGTGTTACAGCCTTGTTCTACTTACCTTTACTTTTTAACAATTCCAAACCCTATATCATTGTATGCTACAAAGCTACAATAGGAGGAAAGAGATCAGGGGGAAAGAAGCAAGTGATCACTTCAGGTTAAATATCTAAATTACTCGGTCTCATCTGGTGTTGAGAAAAAAGCAACAAGAAGCAGAAATATGTTTGCAAATAATTCAAAACCTTATGAAAACTACTTCAAAGCAAGTAGACATTGTTAGTAATGACAACTCAAAATTTCACTTCACTATAACTGAAACATTAGTTTCAAAAACAGCTCTCTCCAAAAAATTTCAAGCTAGTATCCATGAACCTTCAGAAGTTGGAAACATAGTTACAAGATTCGCTTTAGAAAAGAAGATTCCAATAACTTAGAATCTAGCACCACTGTGACTGAGTGTTTAATTACAAATTAAATTCATTATGAACTTGTGTAACCAAAAATGAAGTTATATATATAGGAAACAAACTATGAACAAGAAATTCAGTCACTGATGAATTGCATAGGTGGAACAATGTGAAAGTGATGATAGTTTTGCTATACCAAATGGTAAAAAAAATCAAAGCATCAACAAAATATTAGTTTTGATTTTCAAGAGGCATTTGAGTTTTCCGACATGTTATGAAAATAATAATTAAATATATCTGGCAGAAACAAGGAATTTTATAAGAAAGACAAAAAGGATCACGCAACTGAATGAAAACAAGAAAAGAAGACCCAAAAAAACTAATTAAGAAGACCCAATAAAAACTAATTAACATTTTACATGAATGCAGCATCTAAATTTGTTGCTAAACAAAAAAAAAAAAGATAATTCTTTTCTTATAAATTGTATTTCAGTTCCCTCTAGGGCACTTAACATCTGACAGTTGTTTCTTATTAACATGAAATATAAGATATCTGCTCTGACCTGGATTGCATTTGCTGTCCTCAATCGAAAAAGTGGTGATGAATACCTAATTTGTAACACATTTGAAAAATTTTCTACAGCAGCAAGAATGTGGCTGTTATGAGGCTTGAAGGATGGATCTGCTAATCTTGGTTTAATTCTGAAGAAAGAAACAAGACGCAAGGTTATAACAATAGATATCAAACTAAATTGTCTGAAAGTTGAAATGTCGTAGGATTAGGTAGAGTTGTGTGCATGTCAATATAAAACTCTAAAAGAATCTAAGCAAGATGTAACCTAAGTAAAACAGAAACAACACATCAAATGCTGAAAATTGAACTAAATGAATGCTTACAGAGGCCAGTTCTTTTCATTTTTCTCTTTTGGAGGAAGGCCAACACCCCAATTATTAGAATTGTAGGTGAAGTCTAACCTGAAAATAACAAGATGTAAACACTAAAAATTTGAGGTGAAAAAACATATAGCAACTGGAACTGAAGTCATTCTCATTATTAGATATTAGAAATGGAAATGTCCTGTTATGATTATCAATTTTTTTAAAAAAAATACAACTCTATTGCAGCATTATCACGGAGAAATTGGAATAATCATTTCAGCAGAGTAGAGAGTAACAATTACATAAAAAAGATGTGTATATGTAATTTGAAATTAGTAATAATAGTGGACCTGTTAAACCAATCACCAGAATTATATGAATCGCGGTCAAGTGACTTTGAACGTAGAATCTCATCACCACAATGGAAAAAGGGTATTCCCTACAAATGGTAGACTCATTTAGTAACGGCAGATTCAGAAGAAATCATAGATAACATATTATCAGCAAATCATTGTTAAAAATCATGACGTGCTCTATGGCTGACTCATTTGGCAAATGTAGAAGCTTAAAGAATGAGACAGCCTCCAATTATGATAAGTTATAATTGGAATCACTGAATGGTTGTCCTTCCCAAGTTTTTTTTTTTTCCGGGATAATTATTAATACGGACTTCTAACATCATTCATGGCAAATGATAAAGAAACTACATGTTTCTATTAGTCACAAAAGAAACAACAGTAGGTTCACACACAGCTAACATCTATAAGGACATACAGGACAAAGCTCCTTAGATTACATAGTAAAACCAAGAACATTATTATTTTTTGACGAGTCATAGTAAAACCAAGAACTTTACTGCAGACATTGATTTGAATATACATATATATATATATGTATATACATAATATATATATAGGGTAAATTAGACAGACCTCCCCTGTGGTTTAACTTAATTACAACCCAACCCTAA
Source organism: Nyssa sinensis (assembly GCA_008638375.1). Classification (NCBI taxonomy): domain Eukaryota; kingdom Viridiplantae; phylum Streptophyta; class Magnoliopsida; order Cornales; family Nyssaceae; genus Nyssa; species Nyssa sinensis. The sequence continues at coordinate 15,667,845 of CM018041.1, read as the reverse complement.
CTTTCGACATAATTACAGTAATACCCCTTATCAGACATTGTCTAGTGACAGTGTTAACGGAGACAATGAAATACCAATTTAACCCCACTCTTTTATATGATGTTCATCAAATTTATCTTCTCTCTCTCTACTTTCTCACTAAAGCAAACCCATTTACTTTCTCTCTCTCACTTCCTCTCTCATTCACCGTTTGTGAAAGACCCACACACACACACACATATACACAATTACACATGTATACAAATTAGATAAACCCAGTATTACATAGCACCTCTAAACAATTTTCAAAATAATGAACGGCGTCCATTGTTTCTTCGTTTAGGAGTAGTAATGCTGGTTGTATTAAAAGTAGCACATTTTTTCATAGAAGCAATCGTGAGAAGGTTGAAAACCGTGGTGGCCATCGGGTTGATTTTTGGTTTGATTTCCGGGGTTCTTGGCAGATCTAATCTTCTGTTCTTATAATATTGGAGTTAAGGGGAAAGATGCCGTAATTATGCTGAAATCCCATGTTGAAGATAGTAATCACGCAGAGAGGATTGGTATCAAGAAATGGATGAATGACAACAATATTACCCAATTAGCAGACTGGTATACTCATTTCTGTGAAGCAGTGTCACAATATATAGATAGTTGTGCAGCGCATTATAATTTGACAGTTTGTCAATGGGATTAAGCATTCAAAGAAAATTTAGAGACTAAAGAATCAGGTTAGCAAAGGAGAATGGAGAAATGTTTCTAAAGAATTAGAACAATTTTGAGGGAATTACTAAATAGCAGGATGGATTTAATTGGGAAGTCAAAAGGGTTTGCTGCTCAAGGTAAGCATTGAATCAGATTTGAAGTTCAATTTGGTCAATTGCTCCTCCTGAATGCATTTGATCACTCTTTCTCCAATTAAATGTAGATGGGAGTTCTGGTTACAAAAACAACTCAGCACCATATCCTCTCAGCCAAAAGCAATTCCTCAAAGAGAAGCTCTGACCAGACCATCCCAATCCAGCCCCATATCTGCTTCTGCTCCTCCTCCTCCTCCTCCAAACGTACTGATCACATAAACATACGTACATACATATATATACTGTTATTTACCAGCTTGTTTGGTTGCTGAGGAAACTAAAGAAAAGGGTATTTTTATTCTTATAATTTGTCTATTTTTTTTAGAGAAAGGGGCTCTGTTAAGTAAAATATTGGGGTTGAGCTTATTTGAGTGAAAGTTTCAGTTTTATTGAATGCCCTCAACTATAGAACATTTTGGATTTATAATTTTGATTTATTTTCTTTTTCGACATTTTATTGGCAGTTGGCACCCAAGCAAAGCATGCATTTTTTTATACTAGCGTTCTGAACTGAAGTAAGAAAGAAGATGTGTTGCTGATGATAAAGAGAAATTTTGGGTTTTATACCAACTTAATAAGCTGATGTCACAAAAAGTTATGGTCAAATGACGATCAACTCACGGTTGGGTGAATATGTTAGACAGAGTAATAATACCGGGGAGGTCACTGTAATTACGCTAAAAATTAGGGTTGGGTTGTAAATTTGTAATTAGGCTAAACCACAGGAGAGGTTCGTGTTTTTACCCACATATATATATATATATATATTTATTATATATGAAAAACTTAGGTCAAATGTTGACTAATTGTGTTAATATGACAATGCAAAAGACCAGTTTACACCCGTTTGAGATTGTTAGTACACTATATTCGAGAATTTCTTTAATACAGAAAGTCGGGATTTGAAGAACTACGAGTTTCAAAAAGATGAAGTTTCACGCTCCAAAGAGTAGTAGTTATTAGGAAGCAAGCTTCAGATACCTCTATAAGGTTCGAGTTCACATGCCAAAAGTCTTCTTAAGCATTAAAAGAAAGAGAGAGAGCAAGAGAGATAGAGAGATGCATGCACAGCGCACTACATGTGCAACTAACACATGCATCATATCTACTATAAAAGAAAAGAAAATACAGGAAACCATTTATGGGCTACATAAAAACTATTCCAATTTTGATACACTTCCAATTCATCAAAGAACTGATATGCAAGGGCTTTGATGGTAAAATGACAAATCAGTTTAACTTCAAAACTTATGTTTCACTTATAAGACATGAAAAAGAAAATGAAGTCGTCCGATAAGAACAGTGTGGATCTGTTCTGATTACATCTCAATCAAAAAGAGACATACTGCATCACTAATTACCAAAAAAATAAAATAAAATAAATTGTACTTCATGCATGTAACTATTATATATTCCCTTTGACCCCCAAATTTTAGCCAGGTATGCATATGGCTACAGAATTTTGATTGAATCAAAAGATCTCTTCAACTTCCTCAATGATAGAACTCCATGCAATTTAAACTGGACATGACATCAACATTATAATTTCGGAGATCTCCATGTAGGATGAAATAACTACTGTGTGCATAATCAACAAGATTGCCAGAATCAGTATCCTAAATCAGGTAAATGCGTTGGATCACACCGTTGAATTAAGAATATATTCTTTGGAATGGATAAAAGTAACAAAAGTAATATTGATACATAATACCGTTTGTAAGAAGGAAAAATTGAGGAAAAGTAGAAAAAAAATAAATACATTCAGAAGAAGGAAGAGAGATACCCTGCCTTAGAATAGAGAAGAAACTTCAGTACCTGTAACTTTAGCCAAAGACACTTAACTAACTGAAAATTTAAGTGGACATTAAAATAAAAAATACAAGCACTTCTTCGAAATATGAAACCCATAAAAATTGATCATCAGAATGTTACCCAACAAGTGGGTCTTATTCAAACTGTTTTCCCTATAGCCATAAGCCCAAGGCACCAGTGGCACCATGGTAGTCAAACTGATAGTCATGGAAGATGACTATCTTGCAAATTACATTATCACATACATTGAGAAAGAAATTGCTCAAAATTCTGGTGTGAATTCAATAGTTGATTATTTTGACTCCATGAAAGAACCGCAAGTACAACTTAAGATGCCCTTACATAAGTTGATAGATTGGTGAATGCAGTTGGTTTTTTTGGTTAATATAAATCAATATAAAGAACACTCCTATAGTTGTATTGTGGTACTTTTTTTTGGTAATTATTTATGTGAATGTATCTTTATTAATAGTTCTAATGAAACTTTTCTAATTTTTGTGCTTAATGAAATTTATCTTTTAGTATATCTTTATGAAATAAGTCTATTAGTAAAAAATAATTGATCTTTTGGCTTAACACTCCCCACCAAAAAAAGAAAAGTTGAAACTTTCTTGTAAATTTATTACAGCGTAACTTCCCCACCCCCACCCCACAGCAGGCAGAGCATTTGCATCCGCCACTGAGCTGCTTACCAAATGCCCTTACTATTCTTTTTTTTTTCCTAATAAATAACGCAATAAATAGCATGTACATAAATTTCCACATATTTGCTTTCCAAAAAAATCAACTGTCCATAGCATTACAAGCCATGGGAGTTACAAAGAAATGCTATCAGATTCATCATCATAGAACACCAGTATTACTTTCAAGTGCTCAAAATTTAAAACAATAGCTTCATCAGAGTTGGGATAAAAATCTTGTTAGCCCACAATATTTAATTTGTAGATGTACAGCATGACCTCCAAGACTGTACAAACTGATTGGATAGAAAATATTAGGTTCCATTTTTTTTTTTTTTGATCAGTAAAGATTGATATATATATATACACACACACACACACGATGCCCAAGGGGGGCGCAATCCATGGATACAAAAAACAGGGAATGGCTACAAAAATGAACGCCTGCGTTCCCCAAAAAAATCAATGTAAGATTCTAAATGCATAGGCTTTGCTCTTTAAACCAAAAATAAAACAACTTCAAAACACAATCCTTCAAGTTCCAAGGAAGAAACTCCATCCCTTCAAAAGTTCTTCTATTCCTTTCCCGCCAAAGACTCCACATTATGCAAAGGGGCACCATCCTCCAAGCAATTCTAAGGTCCTTTTGCATCCCTTGGAGGCTACACATTTGTCTGATCTCGTGTTAGGGTCCTTCCAATTTCAATTGAATTAGTTGAGGAAAAAATGAGAATGATTTTGAGAACATTGGAGGCTACACATTTCTCTGATCTCGTGATAAGGTTATTTTTTATCAGAGCTAGAAAAATCTAATCCAGATTCTGGAACCCAATAACCAAGTTTTAATAACCCAGTAAGATAAGCAGCTTAGATTCAGGTATTTGACTCAGATTTAAGTTTTGCCTTTCACTCCCAATCAACCTAGATCCAACCCCGGAACTATTACAAATTTTTTAAAAAATCTAGACATAATGTTAATTCTTTTTTAATTGTTAGATAATCTTCAAATGTCATTGTAAATGTCTTGGACAATTGGGCAAGCATGTTAGCTTTGAGATGACCCAAGTTGGTTCACTGAAATTGATAACCCATTTAAAAAGGTACTTGTACCAGGTTATTTTGAACCCAACACATAGTTAGCTCAACTGCTCAAAGACTTTACAGCATTATTAAACATGAATGAGATACTCTAGCAGTGCTAACTAAAGGGCAGATCTACTGTGAGATGCCAGAAAATTTTCAAAAAAAATAAAAAAATAAAAAAAAAAACAAGAAATCTATCTGTAATGAACTGAGAGCTACTCCCAAATTATAATCAACAATTATTATAAGGATCCATATTTAAAGTTTTGCATGAAATGACGACCGTAGATAATATAATAAGAGAAAACCATTAAACAACAAATAAAGTTCAACCTGTGAAAGTGCTATTATACTTGTTGCCAAATGATTCAACCTGCACCTCTCATCTACAGAAATTCCCATTGGAGTCTATAAAAGTAATGGGGCTGAGTTAGACTTGAAATGAAATATATATCAAAGATAAAATAATCATTTAAGAACAACGTAGATTATACCTTCAAACTCACAATGTCAAAAAGGGTCTCATTGTCATGAGCAGAAACATAATTAATCTGGCAAAAATAAAATAAAACAAGTAAAATAAAGCCAAAGATGTTGATCACATGACCTTTTAGAAGTATTAGAATACACAAGAATAGGGATCAGATTCAAACCATGACAAATAGAGTACCCAATAGGATATTACACCAGCAAGAAAATTGCTAATTAAAAGGAGTGAAGCTATGCATCATACTCAAAATGATATCTACAATCAAACTGAAGAGAGTATATTACAATTTCTTTTCTCTTTTTGTGATTTGATAGGTAGGAGTGGGACATATGATATATATTTATGATAAACACAATCATGATATATCACATCATGAAAACTAGGAAAATTCTTACTGTTTCTGTGGGGCACAAAGCATATGCAACAGGAACCCAATCATAGGTTGAAACTTCAGATCCTTTGACCTAAAGGGAAAAAAAGATCATAATGAAAGTCCACAGTGAGCTCCTAATTCTCAGAGAATTTCAGAGGACATATTAGAAATTTAGAATTGCTAGAACTTATTACACTAAAATAGCAATATCAATGGCAAACAACCAGGATAAATGGTTAACCTGCTGAAACCCTTCCCCTTGGGGAAAAGGGTTTGGGATTAATGGGGTAGGGGTGGGTTGGGGGAGGAGCAAAACCATCTTAGGTTCAAGCTACAATTTGGCATAAGAGGCCCAGCCCAGTTTCCCACGGTTTTATTTCTACAAATATAAGACAAAAGAATTCTTGCCATCATTAATTCACAAGACCGTCATCTTCCTTTTCCAAGTTGCTAAAACAATTTGTCTTGTCAACTTTCTTTTTCTTTTTGGATAATAGCACAAAGGTTGTCAAGACCGTCGTCTTGTAATAGGTGGTAAGTAAATTAAATATGATGCCTGACCATTCACAAAGTCATGATGGTGGAAACTTTAAACAGAATTTACCATAGATGAAAAGTGGCTTGATATATTATGAACACCATGTGACTGGGCTACACTATGACTTGCACATATGTTTAACTAAACCTCTAAAAAGCTTAAATTGCCCTACTGTAAATGATAACCTGGTCCTTCACATCTAAGTCGTTCACTCAACCATGAGAGTGATTTGGATGTTATGTTCTACTTCCTAATAAGAATAAAAATAAAAAGGGAAAAATTACACTGACATTCCTTGAGGTACCTAACAATTGCAGATAGTACCCTTTCTATTTCTGAAATGACATTGTCGCCCTGTCAATGTTGTCGGGTAAACGGGGTTAACAGAAATTGTGATTTTACAATTTTACCCTTCTAGTTTGAATCACATTCTCATATAATAAAAAAATAATAAATATGAAATGGAAAATGTACCTTTATTATATTTTCTTCTTCATCCTACGCCTACACTTCTCTCTCTTCTTCAGATCATTATCCCTTTCTTTGCTTTAGGTTATACACTTTAGAGGGAGTCAAAGGTAAGGAGAGAGTTGTAGAGAGAGAGGCAAGAGGAGAGAATTGATTTGTAACTGGGTTTACTACCCTACTGCTACCATCGATGATGCAAGAGATTGAACTGTGGTCTGAGACAGATCAACGACAACGACAACTAGTCCATTTTGTAATAGAAAAGATAATTAACATTCAATAAATAAATAATTTTCTCCATCTACAAATTCATGCTTTTGATTTTTAAGGATTAAAATTAGGGTTATTTTTGGAACTGAGAAATGCTTTCCATGCTCTTGTTGTTGGATTTTTATAGGGCTTTCATCAAATAGATTACTGGGAAGCTCTCAACAGTTCGAATTCTTGGATTGGGTTGTTTTTGTGTAGTGTCTTTGGGCATTGTATTGAGTAGGTGGTGATTAGAGGGATTGGCAAGACTGTATTTGGTTGGCCTTCATAATGAGATTTTTTAAGGGTTGTTCAGCCGCAGGTCCATGAAAAGTAACAAAATTATCAACAAGTCCAAGTTCAAACTTAGTAACCAACCAAGTCTATCGTATTTTACTGGACAAAAATGCCTTTTTAGTGTTTTTCTCCAAAAATAACGAAGTTGGATGTCCGTGACTTCTACCCAACTTTCAAGAAGGGGTTTTAAAATTTTTAAATTCAATAACTCAATATATAAATCCGTTTTCAATAAAATTTTTATATTTGGATGCTAAAAATCGATATCTATAAAACAAGATCCATATGTAATATGAAATTTTGAAGAAATAAAATTGCTTCTCAAACTATAAAATTTCACATTTTAAAAAGAAGGTAGTGAAATTTTCAATTTTGCTATTAATTTCTTGTTTGTTACTAGTTTTATTTAGTTTTTTGAGTTACATTTTGGATGTCAAAAATAGTTTTTTAAGGTAGTAAAAATTACAACCACCAAAAATCCGTTTAGACATAAAAGTAGTGAGAGAGTAAAATTTTACACTCGCGTTGCTTTATTTTTTTTTTTGATAAGTAAAGAAGTATATAAAAGGTGCCCAAGGGGGGCAAACCCATTACAAGGGACTTAAAAGACTCCAAAAAATCAACTAAGGAGAGAGCATTTACAGGAAAAGCCTTATTGGCCCAAAAAAATAGAATTCGCAAAAACAAATCTTTAAATGAAGAGGCAGATTGCTATTCTCCTTAAAAAACATGACTATTTCTTTCTTTCCAGATGCACCACATGAGGTAGATGGCCACAAGCCTCCAAATCTTCTTGATGTCCTTCTGAACTTTACACCCAGACCAGGCCAGAAGAAGCTCTTTCACTGAATCTGGCATAACCCAGGCAAAACCAAAAATAGCCAACACAAGGTTCTAGCAGTCGCGAGAAACGGGGCAATGAATGAGCACATGGTCTACCCCTTCCTCCTCTAGCTTGCAAAGATAGCATCTGCTAGCCATATGGAAACCTCGCTTCTTTAAGTTGTCAATCGTCAAGATGGCCTTCCGAAAGGCCTCCCAAGCGAAGAATGCAGCGTTGGGGGGAGCTTTTGATGCCAAATGATGGACCAAAGGAAATGAGGGCATCCTTGGTTGGACAAGACGGGTCTCACTGCTAAAAAAAAATGAAAAATAATCAGTGAGAGAATTAAAGGGAGAGAGCAGTGAAAGGGTAAAATTTTACACTTGTGCTGTTTTATGAATAAACACACTTCAACACAAATTATAATTAGAATGAGGGGCTTAGATTGCAAAGAGGCTAACAAGACGAGCCTTTAGTTTAACCTCAATACCTCACTGCCACCATAGAACCACCCTCCATCACCACCAAGCCATAGCCGACCAACACAGAGAACCACCACCGCTGATCTTCGGCACACCATAGAACAACCCCTCCATCATCATTGCAAACTTAATTATCATCAACAAGGATTTTGTTTGTCTATCTCTCTCTCTCTCTCTCTCTCTCTCTCTCTCTCTATATATATATATATATATATATATATCAAACCACTCATCGATTTGTTGGAGACTACAATGAATTGGTTGTAGATGTAATTGGCGATGGCGATTGGGTTAGGGGAAAGTTAGAAGGATAAGTGGTGTAGAGAGATATGGAGGAATGAGAGAGTGAGAGGAGAGATAAGTGGTTGAGTGAAAGTTTTATTCACCTTTATTGGATCAACAATGGAGGAGTACAAATTGGGGTGAGTAAGAGAGAGCGACGTGAGGGTTTTTTCAATTTTGGGGTTTCCTATTTTAGATGGATGTATTATTTGGGGGTTTCTATTTTGGATGGATGTGTTATTGGGGTATTAGTGTCATTACCAAAAAAATTACAAGTGACATGTCATAAGGTATGGACTTGAGCTCAAAAATAAAAACAATCAAGTCATTCACCTTGAATTAGAAACATCCGTGGGTCTTAGAATAATATAGAAACTTGTTCACAGACTCAAGGCTGATTAACCCATTTTTTAATTATATTCAGTTTTTTTATTTTTTGGGTTTTGAATCTTTGAATTTTTTTTTCTTCGATTGTTTAGTGTAATAATATATATACATGTGCATGGATAGGATTTTCTTATTCTTGTTTTTGTTTTCAGAAATTGGATTTTGTCTTTACCAAATATTACCATCCAAAAAGCAACATGAAGGATAAAGATTAAAGAAATGAAGATTGACCAAAATTTAGTTCCCCACTTAGTTCTCAATTTTCTTCTTTAGCAGAGATTCAATAAGTACTATTTGCGCCAAATCCCTCTTTATTGCAACAGTATCACAAAGGGAAGCTGTTGGAGAAGATGAAGTCCCCTAACTGCAAATCAGATTGTTAACAGCACTATTACATTATATGTGAAGCTTACTGTTACTTCTTCTGGTCATGTTTCCACACCAAATCCTTCACTTCTTGATCGTTCTCTTAATTGGATTTTTTTTTTTTTTTTGATAGGTAAAGGTAAGATATATATCAAAGAGCACGCAAGGGGGGCGCACCCATGTACAAAAAAGAGTCCCAATTAGAGACCCAAATCAGATAAGAACCCTACAAAGACATCCACTGAGGGATTACAAGAACCATTCACCAATACATATAGAGTATACAGAAAAACACTCCTAAATCTATTTGGGGAAGCTTCAATCCCCTAAAAAATCCTCCTATTTCTTTCTTTCCACATGCACCAAAAAAGGCAAATGGGGACTGTGTCCCAAACCTTGTGCAAGGGCTGCTTGTACATTCACTTTTCCACCTTGCAAGGGTGTCACGGACTATTTTTGAGGAGACCCAACAGTGACCAGCAAAAGTAGCAACAAGCTGCCACAAATCCCTTGCCACTTCACAGTGGAGGAGGTAGTCCACCATCTCCACACACTCTTGCACATCACACCTGTTAGCAATGAAAAACTCCAGTTTCTTTAAATTCTCCCTCATCAAAATATTTCCCTAAGCTGCTGTCCACCCAAAGAAAGCTGCTTTTAAAGGTGCTTTCATCTGCCAAATGGACTTCCATGGAAAATCTCTCTCCCTACTTCTGGACAACACTGAGTAGAAAGATTTCACAGAAAACATTCAACCATTTCCAGTCATCCACTTGATGGAATCTCCCCTTTGAGAATTAATATTGATCTTCTGTAAAACGTCCATCAGGCTAGTGATATCCTCAATTTCCCAATCCTGAAATGGGTGTCTAAATTGTAGAACCCAGCACAGCTCCCTACCATTGTGACAAACAAAGTCAGCCACCAAAGCCTCCTTATAGGAAGTCACCTGAAATAATTGAGGAAATTTCTCTTCGAGAGCCACCCGACCCCTGCCCATCTATCCGACCAAAATTTAATTCTCTCCAGTTCCCACCACAAAAGCAACACGCTGCCATAACTCTGCCCCCCTCTTCTAACAATTTCCCATAAAGCCATCCCATAAGAGACATCCACCTCCTTTGAAAGCCAAGCACCCCCCAAACACCCATATTTGGCCTCAATGATACGCCTCCACTATGCTTGATTTTTTATGGCATATCTACAAGCCCACTTCCCTAAAAAGCCTGGTTGAAAACTCTTTCATTCTTTTATTCACAATCCCCCATAGTGCACCAGCATACCAACTTTCTTCCAGGCCACTAGAGGAATCTTCCGTTCATCACCTGATCCCCCACAAAAAAATCACATTGCAACTTCACTAACCTTTATTCCACAGAAGCCGAAATTGGGTACACAGACATGAAATATGTTGGGAGGCTAGAAAGAGTGCTGCGGATAAGTGTAATCTTCCCGCCCTTAGACAAATAGCCTTTCTTTCACCCCGCTAACCTCTTTCGAAAACGGTCCACCACAGCATCCCAAACACCTTTATTCTGCGAGCCCACATCTAGAGGCAAACCCAAACAGACAGCAGGCAAGACTCCCACTTTACATCCCAAGTTCAAAGCAAGCTCCTCGACTCTATCCGCCATACTGACTGGAATGAGCTCACTCTTCCCCAAATTAATTCGCAGCCCAGATACAATCTCAAAACACTTCAGATACACCTTAAGAACCTCAATTGGATTGCTTCAGCCCCACAAAAAAATTATAGTATCATCTGCGAACAAAAGGTGGGACACCTCCTTTGAATTACCCTACCTTTCTCTAACCGTGAAACCCCTGAGCATGCCCACATTCACAGCCTTATCCATCAATAAACTGAAAGCCTCCATGACTAAAACAAATAGGAAGCGGGAAAGTAGATCCCCTTGCCTCAAACCTTTGGTGCTCCTGAAGAAGCCCACTGATGACCCATT